>NQLW01000024.1:152247-190996 GCA_002312845.1 Kalanchoe fedtschenkoi
CTTGCCTCCATTTTAATTTTTGGCTTTTAGGTCAAAAGCCATCTTATGACCAGATTTGTTCCTTAACTTCATCATTCAAGTTAGCAATATTACCCTAAAACCATTCATGCAATCATTGACTAAGAGAAAGGCATTCGGGATTCGTTTGTCTTCTTGGATTTTTCTTCCGATTTTTCTTTATTTTTTCATTTTTTAATTTATTCTTATTTATTAAAATCATAATTAAACACTCCTTTTTACTATGGCAGGCTGGTCCCACAGGCTCCCTACTAAAGTCAGACTTAAGCATTTTGGCATCCTCAGGGAAGACTTATGTCCTCTCTGCTACTCTTGTCCGGAAACTGCAGATCATCTGTTCTTCCAATGCTGTTGTACTGCTGATCTCATCACAGACTCCCAATCTCTTTGTGCTTTCCTGGACTCAGTCACGTTCTGCTCTTGGGATAACCTATTCTCTTGGTCAGATTCTCATGCGTTCAATTCAAAGGAGCTGAAATTAATCTGTTTTTGCTATATAGCTGCCTGCTCTTATCAAATTTGGAAAGGAAGGAATGCTATGATCTTCAATTCTGTACCGTTTAATAGAAGGCAGGTTCTCCAAACTGTAAAGTGGGAAGTATCTCTAAAACTCAACACAATCTCAAGGATCGAGCCTACAAATTTCAACGTCAATTGGGTTAGGAATATTCATCTTCAGCATTTATTAGTATAGTTTTGTTGGTTGTTTTTTCCTATCCATTCCCTCATGTACTTTATTCTTCTTTCTCTTGAATGAAAGCACCCCTTTTGCAAAAAAAAAAAAAATCATTATTAAACACTGTATTTTTCTTCCATGAAATAATTCAAAATCGTGGTCATCTTGAGACAATCTTAATTTGTTAATCCAATATTCAAATAAAGACACAATCACGATATAAGATTGCGTTTTTAATTAGGGTTTTCATACCAGAGCTTCAAACTTGGAGTTTGCTCTGACAAAAACACGGTTTTAAATCACAAAATTCAACAATTATGGAGAACAGAAACTAGGTCGAAAAATTAAGAATGGGTGAAAATAAGAAAGAAGAATGACATGGTAAAGAAAAATGGTGCTTGAGTGGAGCAAGCGTCATCTGATTTACAACTTTTTGTCCAAAAAATTTCATCTGTAACCCAAAAATATTAGTACACCATAATATTATACACAATTCATCGTATATTAAGTCAGTTAAATATCTCTTATTTGAAACTATAACATTAAAATGTATTATTTTTAATAAAATTTGTACTTTTGATAGCACTATTACGGATAAATATATTTTTTTTAAAAAAATAAGTAATGTAACTCGTGTTTGTGGTAACTATAAGAATTTAACTCTTTAAATAAATAATATCATCAAAATTTATTATTCTTCAAATTCGTATTATTAGACATTAAAAAAATACTAATTGTTATTTTAACGTCAGGAATATTGTTTCATTAAATTTGGTTTGCACGACACATCCCATTATGTCAAGTTAAATATTTTATGATCACTTGTTTGATGATGGCTCGAATAAGAGTTTCATATTAAAATGGTGTTTTTTTGTTGGTTGAAGTTTTGAAGATCCTAAGGCCTTGAGAGATTTAGAAAAAAATTGAGGAAAATAAAAATTTGGGGTAAAATGAGAATGACTGTTTTGCTTGATTTAGAAAAAATTTGGGGAAGAAAAAATAGATGGAAAATGGTAAGAAAAAATTATTAAAATAAAAAGTCTTTTAATATATTCCCTTTTTAATTTTCCACCATAATCAATTTAGAAGAAATTATGATATGAAATTCTAAAAAATTTGCTTTCCCTCTTATTTTTCTTTCCTCATTATTTTCCCTAAACCAAAGCATAATTAGACTGTTAATTATTCCACGGATTTAATTTCGGAGGATTAATGCGCGATTGAACGAATATTCACATGAGAAAAAGACAGGAGTGACGTGACACCTGTTATAAATCAACTACAAATGGAATAATAACCCTGGCTTCTTTAGCTTTAACAATGCTTATAGTACTAATCTTTTGGTAATCAACCGTCATCAAATTCTCGCAATCATTATATACTTTTTCTTTCGTTCTCTAATACATGTGGTTTAAGATTAATTTGAATAAATTAAGGTAAAGTAAATGGTGACGGTTGAACAAATTTAATGAACGAATGACTGTTTTTTTTTTAAATTCGTGCAAGAAATAAAATTTGTAAATTATTACTGGTGATAAATAATTTTTTTATTGATTATGATAAAGAAATAATTAATGTTTGACGTTTTAAATTAGTTGTTGATATTAAATATGTATTGAAAAATGTTAAGTGATAAGTAAAAGTGAATCAGAAAAATTTAGTTAAATGACACGTATAGAAGTGGAGTAACTAATATAGCTACAAGAACATTCTAGCTAGAAAGATTAGTATGCATGGTCCAATCAATGTGATTCTCCTAATTATAATTGTTTCTATAATCATCCTACAACAACAGTCTAATCACAGACAAACAAAATGACTTACACATGGAAAATGACTTACACTCGTGTCAAATTACACTTCGTAAAACAATTGAAGATAATGGATTAGCATAATCAGTACTCAGTAATTGTCGCATGTATAATTAATTAGAATTGTTTTTACCATAATATATATGTCACCGTTCTAAAAAGCATACGTGTCCGATTAATCGGTAGACGAAGCAAAATTATTCCGTCCAACGATTAGCCGGTCGATTAATTATTCTAAATATTTTAATTTCAAATATTTTTAATGTGTATTTTTTAGTTTTAAATATAAGGGAATGATCCGTTGAGAATCTCCTTACGTTGAGAATCATTGTAGATAATTGTAGACCAATCATCTTATTTCCTTTTTTAAGTTCATTTATGATACTCCATTTATTGCGCGAGAGTAATTAAATATGACATATATGGAAAATGTAACTATTTTATATATGTTGTTAAATATCATTAATGTTTTAAGATTTTATTATTTTTTATTCAACAAAAATTTTCTGTGCAAAAAAATACTAAATTTATTTAATTAGTGTTCACTGTCACTTTTCATGTTTTTATGAATTTTCGGACGGTGAACTTTTTATAGATTTTTTCTGAATTATAATTTTTTCACACTTATTTAATATTTTTTTAGAATTATTAATAAATAGTGAATATTTTTTCATTTTTTAGTAGTAAATATAATTTTATATGAATCTGTTCGTATGTTTTTTTATTATGGTAGTGAACATTCATGGTGAACACATATTCACTGTCAAAATAGATGTTCATTGTCAAAAATTATTAACTATCAAAAATCATATATAAGAATGAGCATAGTGAAAATATTCCATAATATAATATAATTTGAGTTAATTATTAGGCACGAATCATGAAAATATATTATAAAGATATTTATTATTAAATTAATTGCTCAGAATAATAAATGAAGTTGTAATAAGGAAATGTCGTAATCAAAACACAGTCGTTTTACGCAGAAAATGATTGATCCAAGCTTGTCCACACGATTCTCAACGTAAGGAAGTTCTCAACTGATCCACCCTTATTAAATATATTATTAACATATATTATTTCATTAATTTATCTTATTAAATATTTTGATTAATCTTCATCTAACCGACAAATCACTTAATATCACATAGCTTTTTTACAACATTGATGTATATGACAGGCGATTTTCTTCTGATGGTTGCAGTTTCTTTAGTACTCACATATGCGGAATCTAATTTGTAATGACTTTGTATTTTTTGATTAAAATGGATATGGTTTGATTTTATTATTTTTGTAAAAGATTAGTAATTAATCTATACCATTTTATCAAAAATTAATTAGTGCAACGTATATGAAAGTGGTATTTATGTCACTTGATGTACATTGAATCCCATTTACAAAAAGAAAAAAAAAAGACATGTAAAGTTGAAGCATGTAATTAAGCGCCGACCTCCCATCCTGATCCTGCCCAAAATCAAATGAAATCCCACGTGCAACCAAATTCAAGGAAAACGGAGCAACTCTATAAAGTCCACATATCCATGGGGTCATATGTTTCAAATCTTCTCTTGCATTTATACAAAGATCTTCTAAGGAGGTCGGCCAATATATGATTTATGCCATTAGTATCAATATCGATCGTAACAATACATTATTTAGTTTGTGTTTAGTTTAGGGTAAATTTATAGGAAAACAAAATTTGATGAAAAAGAGAAGGAAATTTTTTATTTGGTTTATAGAAAGGTTGCGAAGGAAATTTTGAATGAAAGTTTTATCAAAATAAGGAATGTTTTGATATTTTTTTCAATATTATTCCACTCATAACTAGACAAACGAAAAATGAAACGGGATTCACGATAAAAAATCTATTTTCTTTCATATTTTTTTTCCTCCTCATTTGTCCTTAACTAAACACATCATTTTAATCATAGTTGGGATGACATGAACTCTTAAATTGTAACTAAAACGACAAATGTTCAAATGAGGAATTCTAATATTAAAGTTATGGATTTAAATCAGATTTCATCCCATTTGAATCATTTATATAGGCGACGACATCTAGTTGCATTCAAATCATCTAAAAAGCATATATATTAAAACCGAATCAGAACAGAAACCGATTTATTTACTAGTTTATCATTAAATGAAATCTAAATAATCAAATTAAAGTGTGAAGGAAGACCTCTCCCCCCAACTATACTTGAATTAGTTGGGGATGATATTCACTTATAACATGCTTATACAATAGGAGTCCAATTTTTACAATAATTGAATCGACAGTTATATTGGTTAAATCAATATCCCAGATCTAGTTTTAATAACTAGGCTTATAAATGAGCAGTCAAATCTCAATGATGTACTTGACACCTTCTTTCCAACTCGATTGATGAATCGATTAAATTTATACGGCCACAATTCTGGCAGCATAATTGAGAAATGAAAAACGAGTGGAGTTGGGACAAGGAGTGGGCTATGAAGAAGTAGAAGATCAACATCTTGGTGTATAATATTGCTGACGCAGAATTGAAAGCTGGTTTTGGAATCATGCATCCAATAATAAAGTTGAAATCATTTGGAGAAAAATGTTGTGGGTGTGAGTATTTCTCATATAAGATGAGATGTCATTCATCAGGGTCATAAAAAGAAAACAAGTTTAGTTTCAACTTGGTGGGGGGCTTTATGTTCTCTCTTCCTGTTTAAAACCCTAACTCCATTATTGTGCCCTTTCTAGCTGCTGCCTGTTTACCTCCACCCTCTCTCTCATCTAAATAATAATTTCGTCACCTCTCTTATACTATAAAAATATAACGTTGTGCACATTGTGACCTGATCTCTGACACCTGCATTATTATTATTGTTGATGCATCTTTATTTATAAGGTTTTCCGTACACTTACAACACATCTAAAAAAGGGGTTTCAGAAGTGTGTGGAGAGTGCTGCCCTATTTGGTATTTCAAGCTACTATTTTCTATATGATGAGGGTTTATTATTTATTATATATGACTAATTAACCATATAGTATATATTGACAAATATAATTGACACATGTATTTGTCTCTTTTCTCTAACATCATTTACAAAAAATAAATTTTAAATGTTTTGACCGTGACAATGGGCTGATAGTGTTCCCAAACAAAAGCTAAATCAGCACTTTGAGATTTTTTGGTGAATGCCCATCTATAAGCAGTGATAGGAGAATTTGATGCATATGAATAAAATGTTGGTATATATTTTTGGAAAAATGACATGCTTCGTCTATCCACATACTTTATTGTCAGTGTCTTATAGATTTCATTTGTATTTTCTCTTTCATTTGTCAGGGAAAAAGTATGGGGAAAAACACTAAAACACATTATTAATTTAACCAAAATTTTCTTCTAGTTTTTCATTTTTTTCTTCCACCCAATTTTTCCTCAACAAAACAAACGATTCGTTCTCATTTCCTCTTAAATTTCATTTTCAGTAAATTTTCTCTATACAAACACATCCCAAAGGCTTTCTTTAATTTAAGGAGAATATGAGAAAAAAAGGAAAATGAGATAAAAATGAGATCTAAATAGATTTCGCTTCATTTTTCTCAACGAAAATTTGTAAGGAAAGTATCAACATGTATTTTAATTATTTTTTCCAAATTTTAATTAATTATTTTCCAACTTTGTATAAATAAAAAATTATATCAAATTTTTGGAAAAAAATTTAAAAGACCTTGAACTACCATCACTTTTTCTATTACTACTAATTGATTTAAAAAAATATTATACATTCTTTTCATCATCACACCCTTTTCAACATTTCGACTAATTCATAGTATTGTATTGCGTAAGCACCCTTTTCAACATTTCAAATAATTCGTATTATAATGCGTAATAGTTCAATCACCAGTATTTTTTTCCTAAGATAATTCAACCACTAGTATTTTTTCCTAAATTTTCTAACTTTCTCTTACGTCTTTCATTCCCTCTTACTATTTATCTTATAGCATTCACAGCCTTAGATTGGTTAACATAGTAAAAACAATAATATTTTGTACATTATCCACACACAAACAGGCTTCAATGTGGGACTTTAATTAGAGGCTTGATTGAAAATTCTAGCAAATATATATGCTTACTGTCATAATTATTGCATTCTTGATTTCTCGCAAAAAAACAAAAAACAAAAAAGAAAGTGTACGACTCACCAATCTAATAAATGTCTTTTACTAACTCAGAATATTTCCTTGAGAGGTCGAGGTTAGAGATATTAATTTCTTGTTCAAACTTGCTCGTCACTTTTATTATTTTTACAATTAATGCCTTACAAGAGAGATGGTACGCCTGTAACAAATTACTAATGAATAGACATTAAATGTACCTGCATATAAATGTGACAGCTAGGGCATCACGCCCACATTTAATTAAGAGTGGTTGTACCCAATAATATTATTTTACGAAAATCAGTACTCGAAATCTCACTGTATTTTGTTGGGAATGTTTGGTATCATTTGTGTAATTTTATTCACTCCATGACAAATAAGGTGTTCATCTAGTGGTATTGAGTGTAATTTAACAACTTCAAAATTTTGAATTGAAACTCTGTCTATACCGCATTTACGTTTATGTAGACGTAAACCCTGAATATATATATATAATTGTTGACAACACAAATCAAAAATATACAAATTACACCATGTCATTATCCAACAGAAGACACTAAAATGATGATGTTCACTACCGCACCTTTTCTCTTCATGTCTCTTCCGAAAAATACAGTACAGTGGTGGAAGTGACTGACTGCTCGTGGACTTCAAACTCATGAGTTTTATTTGTACCATTTTCATTTCCAGCAAAGTAACTGACATCCCAGATGGAAATTGAATGGTCTGCATTGTCTGTATACGACTGATTCCGCCAATATAAATAAATAAATTTGACTTGAAAATAATCCAAATTTTTTAAAAGGAAATAAATGTTCAGCATTGATAGTCAAAATCAATAATTTAGAATTGAATGGTAGCTAGATTGTCACATTCTTTTCATGATCATGAAAATGGTCGGTGAGAGCTCGAGGACAACAGTAGTCTCCGGTGACATGTGTTGTCTGTGTACGTGTTTGTGGTGGGTTGATACCAGGTGCAAAGCAAAACCAGAGAAACACTTGTACATAGACATAGCTCAAATATGAAGGACATAATCACATTTTTCACAACTAAGATCAGACCCTTTTGGATTCAGAGAAAGTTGAAGAAAAAAAAATTACAAGAGAAGTTTAGTTAAAATAAGAAGTTTTTTTTTAATAATTTCCACCTATAATTAAACATGAGAAGGTGAGATAGAATCATTTAGAGTAATTTTTTCTCATCCCCTTTTTATTTCAATCATATTTTTGTTAAATCAAACAAAGCCTTTAGGCTTTATTTGCTTTGAGTGAAGTTGCAGAGAAATACTTAATGATAAGGAATACAAATGGTATGGACTATTTTTAGTTGGGTTAAGCATAAAAAATATCAATAGACGTATAAAAAATACTTTATAACTCAGTAATTTTTTTATTTTATTTTTTTCTTCATCAAATCCTCTATATGAATCAAATATAAAATTCTTTTCATTTTCCATTACATTTTCCCTTGCCCTCCCCTTTTGCAAAATCAAACACACTTTTAGGCTTTGTTTGATTTTTTGGAAGGCTGAAAATAAACAAAAATCGAGGAAAGACATGGAGGAATCAAGAATTGATTTCTTTACTTTTCATTTATTTGATTATCATAAGAATTGATTTTTTTACTACGATGACCATGCCCTTAAACACTAAACCATTACTCTTGGTGGCATAAGAACCGAATATTATTGAAACATGCTATATTGCAGATATTTTTTCATGAGATTCTTTTCAGAAATTTTCATCTAAAGCAAACTTTTTTTTTCAAACTATTTCTCCCATTTTCTTTTTCATGCTTCGTTCCCCCTAAACCAAACAGGGCGTTACAATCAGCTGATCAATCGTTGGTAGTATCATGATCGTGATACAATAATATCTAACATTATTACAGTTAGAGGACGTACAGATACACTATTTATATATATATATTCATTATTTATGCACTGATCGAGCTGCATATTAATTTGCACTCTGACCTCAAAATGACAAAACGGAAGAAAAAAAACTCAGTCCAGAGATAAAAAACTCAGAAGAGACTGAATTAAAAAAAATGAAAATAACACACACCGTTTTGATAATAATTCACAAAAACACACCAAACTCACAATTCAGTAACTTGCCCTTCTTCTTCAGTGTCCGCGCTCAAATGTTGTCGGGCGGCCATAGCAGGGCATCGTCGAACGCATTGCAAGACGAAAGACTGAAACTATTCATCATCGGAATCTGATCATCCATCAGCAACAGGGACGGTGGGTACACCCACCCACCCGAATAATCCATCAACACGAACTCACACCTCCCGCCATCGTCCAGCCTTGGCAGCTGCACGATCTCACCCAGCTCCTGCTCCTCCTCCGCCGCGTTATCCTGGTCCGTATCGGTCACTAGAGACGACACGGAGGAGGAGGGCGAGAGGTTGAACTGCTCCATGGCCGCTGCCTTGGCGGCCGCGGCCTGGATGTCGCGTGGGGAGCAGGACGCAGGGCGAGGCAGTGAGCTCGCCAGGTCTGGGAAATTGAGGATCGCATTGGCGCCCTTGATGCTCATGGCCGCTACGTCGTGCGCACGCGCCGCCATTTCCGGGGTGGGGAAGGTCCCCAGCCAGATTCTCGACTTCTTCCTCGGCTCGCGAATCTCCGACACCCACTTCCCCCAGTTCCGCATCCGTACCCCTCTGTACACCGGGTGCTTGCTCTCGCATTTCTTATCCCTCGCCCTCTTCTTCCCCGTCGTCATTGTTTCTTTCGCCTTGCTGCTCTTGCCTGGCTCGGTGGCTGTCTGGTTGTTCACCATGGACTGAGTCGACTCCAGCGAGTTGGACGAGCTCTCGGTGGTGTCGGAGCTGAAAGACGGCTGCTGAACCATGGCCAAACCCCGACAAGGAAAACGGTTACCCTTTTTCGTGAAACAGCGGAAAGATGAAAGCTTTGGGAAGATCAATCTACATCAGCGCTAGCTAGAAGGAGCAGCAGCACCACACCACTTCGACAAAACTCCAGAACGAGAACGCACGAGCAAACACGCTCAAGTGTTTCTTTTGGCGATGGGGGAGTTGGGATTGGGAAGGTCTTAATAAATGCTAACTGAAACAGATGAAAAACCAAACCCTATTGTTACCATCACACCCTTCCATCACAAGCTCTTTATAGGGCAATAATTAAGACGCTCGGACCCATCAAAAGGAAGTGGGTCCTAAATAACACACCACTCTCTTTTCAATTAAGTTTTTAGAAAAAAAATAAAAAATAAAAATCAATCCGCTTTCCGTGATGTGAATCGATTTTTAACCCTAAAGTTGTTCATCATCATAAAATTACAAAGAAAAAGAAAGAAAGCTTTTACACAGAGCAACGTATATATACATCACTGTTCATTTCTCACCACTAATAGTTGAATTGCGTATATTTGAGTCCCTACCAGTACGGCTATGGCCACCACCACCACCATCCAGCTTCTCTCTGTAATTAATCCTTTTTTTGTAATTGTTTTTTATATCTGGGTTGGTCGGCATGTCGACATGAATATAATACGTATAAGAAATCGAAATTCATGTCTGTGGCTTGGCTTCAATCATGTCCCATTTTAGGGTTCTTCTTCATGTGAATATGTACGTTGTTAAAAAATGAGGACTTTATAAATGCGTGTTGCTAGATTTTTATGTGGGCTACGCCCTAGCGATGCCAATATGGCTGTTAATTTATTAAATAAATCATGAATGGTATCTGGTTGGTTCTTTGACCTATGCATTCATTTTGGTGGTGCACCATTTGACAGCTAGCTAGTAGAGAAAAAGATCTAACGAAGCTATGGATATTGAGAGTGAATAGAGAAAAATATGTGCAGATGAAGACATGTTAAATCTTTTTCAGCGGTGGAGTATGAAGACATTTCTAAAAAGCTACACTCTGTTATATAGATCAAGAAGTTGCATCTATTCTATTTGTTTCCTTTTGTGAACACATCAAAAATTTTCTAGAATACAAATCTTTTCTGGCACGACCTATTTGGGCTTACTGCTTAGATTCAAAGTTGCACCTGGAAACCTAAACCGGCTCATTTGCTATTAAGGGCTTTGATCACTTCTGACCTAATTATGCATGCATATCAATCCATTAATTTTGTGGGACTTCCATGGATCGGTTTAGCTAGACTCGAATATGTAAATTAAACCTGATATATGGCGGATGTTGTCAGGACTTGCATTTTAATGGCTTGTGGCTCTTGAAATTGGGTGTGATTATAGTGTTTGGTAGTGTGTATAATACAAATAGATTAATTGCCACCAAGCGTATATTTAGTCTCTTCACATCTAAATGGGTCCCTAATAAAATCTTTCTAAAGCTTTCATTTTCTATCTTTTTCTCATGCAAGTACGAATATATAATTTATGCAAATAGGGAGTTTTATTTAACCAGCATCTCCTTTACAGTTGGCTTTTACTCAAACTCCAAAATTAACTAATCATCTCCCAAAGTCATCCAATCGTTGAGATGGACACCTATAAAACTACTATTGCAATAGGATAAACCTAACCATATGTAGGGTTTTTACTTGCCACTGTTAATTAACAATGGTACACTTGTCTGTACCACCACCACATGATCATAATGAGAGGGTACTTAGTTCCACTTCCAGCTGAGATAGAACATATATGGAATCTAGCACACTCTTACAACACGCAAACTGTGCATCTATGGGGTTTAATGAATCTTCATCCCTTATTCCTGACCGTGAAAATAATTCAATTCAGTTTTCATTATATTTACCGCCAGACCTCACTCGTTTAAAATAAGGAGAAACATACATGTTAAGAGTTAGCTAGGCTTGCTGTGGGGGTCTCTAATAATAATGAGATATGTGATTGATGATGAAGGCGATTGAGCCCTAGCTCATTATTAAAATGGGTCACTTATGGGCGAGGCTAACATAAATGCGCCATTATATACACACATGTAGTATATATGCATTTGCAAGGCTGCTAGCTATAGCAAGTCACTGGGAGAAGGTTTAGGGCATGCAATGTAGCCCCTCCAACATTTATGAAATAGAAATGGGTCAATATAAGATTGGATGGGTTTTACTACTGCGACACTGTAGAAAAGAAAGCCCTTAATAATAATAACCCTTAATATCAAATACCAAGATATATACACTGTGTCATGTGTGTAGGGCAAATCACGACCTGTACACGGTACTGAACCTCATTAAATGATGAATAGGGTTTGCTTGGTTTAACCATTTTCTTCGCCATTCAAATGCTCATTGCACTACAAGTCAGGACAACCTGTGCAGCAGGCTCAAACCAATACTGTTTTGTTCACCTGAAGTATATATGTGACTGAAGATTGTTGTTTCATGAATGAGGGATAAAAATGGGTGATGTCAGAACTGATAACGCATGTCTCTTTCACCAATCAATTATAAAATCAACTATAAAGTGACAGTGATTCAAATACAGTGTTGTTTTCTAAAACTAAGTGTAATTGGTAGGAATATGTTGAAAATAATAATTATATAAAAAAAAACTTAAAAGGGTCGAGCTCGATAGAAACAAATAAGATCGCTCTCGCCCACATCTTGACTTGGATAGACCCTCATTAACATCTACAACTAATCTCAACATTTACGTATTAACATACCAAATTCTGTTTCATTCCATTAATTCAATTCATGAGTAACGAAAGAAAGGGTCGTCACTCGTCACACTCAACTTTTTTGCTGTGATAATTTTCTAACAATGTTTTGCACTTACCCCTAATAAAAATGTTTAGCATTGATTCATATAATTTTCTAACAATTGATAAATTATCTTAATAAACTTTAAAAGTCTTTCCCAAATATATATATATATAGCAAACCGAAATCCATATTTCATTAAACATTACATTGATTTTAGTGTTTCTTTTAACGTTTTATTATTTTGACAACAATTCTTATTATTTTCACCATATTCAACTTTTGGTGGTTTAGGGTCCTCATGCCTCAAGAAGCAAGAATCTCTAAGTTAACCAAACTATATACAACAATTCTTCAACAATTAGTATTGAGTTTTGGACCGGACAGATACATTTTACTTAAAATTATGAAGAATCTTGTTTTTAATTACTAGCATTTATAATACCTATGTAACACACTATAATTAAACATACACAATAATAAAATGCGAGAAAAATAAACTGTAACTTAGTATGGCTCTCAAACTATGGAATCGGGAGAAAATTATGTAGCATTTTTCTTCATAATTCTGGATCGTCATCCTCCGTTCTAACACACTTTCAAACAAAGTCTAAACTCGTTTTAAAAAATATATACGAAATACAAATAAAATTTAATTTAATAAACACATGGACGGCTCAAAGGCCGTAATTAAAATAATTGAACTTCCCGGTGAGGTTCAATGGAAACCCATCATCTAAAGAGAACTGAAAACCGGACATGACACGTTGGATCATCTGATTTCAATGTAACAGCTCCGATCCTTTACTATCGATTTTTTCTCACACTTTCTCGTCTTGTACAGCGGTGGATTTTGCATTGGTGTGCTGCCTTATTCGGCGAATCTGCACCCAAAATGCCTCGACACTAAGTAAGGAGTCTTAGCTCTAATTAAGGAAGGTAAGGATCTCTCACCTAGTCGATGTGAGATGTAACAGTAAGATAGGGCACGTGTCACAATTTGAGGAGGATTGAAGTATAAAATGGTTCAACAAAAAAATACACTTTTTTGACATGTGTACGCATATGTCAGCCGCATTCTCTCTCCTATTTTCAATTCTTAAAATCAATATATATAATTAGTTTGATATTTTTAAAAACTAAATTTATTTTCATTTGTAAAAAGTTAAGGTTTAGTTTAATATCTATTTTCGATATATTTTTAATTTTTTTCATAAAGCATAAAGTACAAGAGTTCAAAACATCTAACCACAAAGTTCGTATTTTAGAGTTCATATTTCATATTTCAAAGCTCAAAGCCAAAGTACAAATTACAACATTCAAAACTATAAATTTTGAATTTTGTACTTTATTTTTTTATACATTGTGCTTTGTGCTTTTTATATATTTTTTTTAAAAAATCGAATATGGATCTTAAATCAAAACTTATACTTTTTATAAATGATTATGAAATTTGATTATAAAAATAATATTAAAATAATTACATAAATGAATTTTAAAAATTAAAAACAAAAAATAATGGATTTGCTTAAAGAGAGGTGGAGGAGAGTGTGATATGTGAAAGGAGTTAGTGCGACAGTGACAGTAAGAGATTGTTTTGTGAAAGTACGTATTAGGACTTGTGACAGTTTATGATTAATTATCAACTTAAATCCCAAATTACCCCTCATGTATTAGGATACGTGGCGAGTTGTGGAGGGAGTTCTCTATCCCCACAACGTAAGGGAATTCCTAATTGAACCTCTCCCTTTAAGTCACAACTCATAAAATAATAAAACAAATTTGCCAAAAAAAATCAACTTATTTCATGTAAAATGGCCCATCAAAGACCTACAAAGAAAATTAATTCGCAGTTATGTATGTGTTTATTTTTTTTATTTGACTTAATTGAACAAATTTCTATAACAATTCTGAATTCAGTAAATCAGTCAAACCATTTAATTGACTGATTAAATTTTTAAACCATATCTCAATTCAGTAATTGAACCAAACCTGATTAAATCGAATTGAACCAATTACATTTTGGCAAATTGAACAATTGAACCAGATTAGTTTGATTCCGATTCAACTAGTAAACCACAGCACAAACGCATGATAACTACTGAATTTCACACGAGCTCCACTCGTGGCGTCAATCGTCCAAAGTAATGACGCGAGCTGAGCACGAATAACATCCGTGCTGGCACTTTTGGCGGATGACTAGGACAATTTTCCCAAGAACACTCGATGAATTTGAACATCTTACGACTATCTGTCAGGATCAACCTATATGAAAATGATATTGAAATTTTATTTTCTAGCCTTTTTTTTGTTCTACTTTTTCAGATTACCGAACAATTTATGAATCAAATACAAATTATATGAATTAGTTTTACAATTTGTTATAATATTGTCATAACATGATTATGCACACATAATGGATTTTTCAACCCACTGAATATTATTGGAATCTGGAATCTCATGAAAAACTATTGTTAGTTTCAATTCGTATAACCAGATACAAATTTTGATCTAAATTGAAATATATAAAAATATACACAATTAAGATGTTCCTTTTAGTACGATATGTGTTCGCAGTCATGCCTGCAGCACCTAAATATTATGTGCACTCGGTGAATAGTTATTTCCATAATCGATCTGCAGAAACTTTTGAAGTTTTGAGGGCGTAACTTTCACGCCAGATGCTCGATTCATGTGTTTCAAGTGGCTATGAAAAGTTTTTATAATTATCTATATTTTTTTTATAATGAGTTATAGCCTAAATCTCAGTGGATATCAGCCAAAAGATCTAATAAACTCTCTGGACAGATATGCTTCCCATTTTTACATCCAGATCCGATTCTGATTTTCATAAGCTGATAAGTTCGACTTCGATATAATCTCCTGATTGAACTCTAAGCTATTTTGTGCCTATTTAAAGAAAGATCAATAGAGCTTAAAGAGTGTGCTTCGACAAGGGCCTACAAGGTGCTTAAGTGTGCTTCAAAGGAGTGCCTAAGGGTGTTAGTTTCAATTTGTAGCGCAATGATTTTCAGAGGAGTAGTGGAGAGCAATAAAATATATCATCCTAGAGTGGATCATATTCGACTTGTTTGCGTTGTTCCTACATCTTTATCTATGTATACTTTTATGGTCTTTAATGGTTAAATCTCATGTGTAGTTCAGGTGATGTAAATTTTTGGCGATTGGTTTTATTCATGATGTTGTGTTTGTTGTGCATACACTGAATAATTATGTTGTTGCATGACAAACCTAATGAATGTAGTGTGTTGTTACATGAACTATGGACATTGATTTAACTGTGATGGAGTGGGCCAATACTAATTAAGCGAGTAGCATATAAAGTAAACATAATCTAGGTACTGCATGAGCTAATTAACGTAACCTAGATCAAACTCCCTAGCTACCACAGTAGCTCAAATGCGCATGTCTTCTTGCTAGACTCACAACCTAATTATAACATGTTAAACATATAGTATTCATATCATTAGCTTAAGAGTATGATTGATGTGGAGTATGAGCAATTGTTTACACTCTGTCACATTATCATTAAGTAACTTTGGAATGTTGACAGATTATGTATATTTTGCTGAATTCAATTCATAAATAGAATTTTATCATTCGCATCAATGATCAACAATTTCACAATTCAAGTCAACTAAACTGCATGTTTACCCACTGATATCTTTACTTCGTGTGCTGATTAAGGCAACCAACCTTTTCAATCTAAATCCCTCATGATTTTGAGTCATATTATTTATCAAATTATCCAGTTACTAATGTTCCAAGAACTCAATGTCTATAGTTTGATCATAAACTTACTGCTTTCTATTGATGCTAGGTAAATTTATTTGTGTGAACGCAGTTCAACGACAGCGCCTGACTAGTGACAAAGGGCCAGTCTACTTGTAGATTCTCAACCTATAGTCCAAGAATGGAACCCCGCTTTAGCTATCAATGGTGCCACTCTCGGATCCATATCCCACATCTGATGGTGACACACCTATAAGATCATATCAGTCTCTCCTCCCCATATGCGCGTGCCTTGATGAGTCTCCTACTTGGTCAGAAGTCCATTTTGGTGAGGTCCATCACCGTCATCTTCACCAAGTAATCTACTAGCCAATACCTACGCTACATCTTCGTCAAATATTTTTAACTCTTCACTATTAAAATCATCTAACACTGGATTATCAAGAGTCTCTAATGTTCCTATTACGACACTGTCAAAAAAGAGTTGTTGTCCAACATGACTAGTAAATAAGTTAAAAAACACAACGATCACTACGTGAAGAAGGCGCTCAAACGGCGTTTATTTGAGTCTTATACGGCGTTTATAAAACGCCGTTTAAGTAACCGCCGTATAAGCTCAAAGGTTTCAAACGCCGTCTATAATTAGACATTATACGACGTTTTAAACTACTAAACGCCGTTTATATTTTTAGTTATATACGGCGTTTCTTAATAATAAACGCCGTCTGGGTTTAACATATAATACGGCGTTTATTAGGATTAAACGCCGTATATAGTCTAAGAATAATACGGCGTTTATTCCTAATAAACTCCGTATTATATATAAATCAAGAATTTTCTATTTTAATTAAATATTTTAATTAATTGAATATAATCAAATTATGATAATTAATCAATTACATATGAATATTACCGATTTTAATTGAATATTTTTTTAATAAATAATTGAAAACAATTATAAACAATTTTATTATTTTAATCAATTATAATCAATTTTATAATTGAAAACAAAAATAATAATTTTACTAATAATTTTAAAATTAAACAAACAAAATATTATTCCCAAATTATCTGTCAAATATCAAAATCTGCCCATAGCTCGATGATGCTCTAAAGCGATCCGAGCCACAATGTCTTGAACTTCCAGCAGTTGTTCTGGTGTGTATGGTTGCTGGCCGAATGGAAATACCTACACATAGTAATCAAAATAATATTAAGTCAATTTATATTAAATAATGAAACTTTAAAATAATATCGTTAAGAGTGATCTCTACTTACATCTTGAAGGTCCTCCATGGGAAAAATCATTACATTGCGATATATGTGATATTATGTCATACATAAATCGCATGACATAATACCCGCATGCATTATCATCTTGCTGTTGTGGAACCTACATAAAACATGAAAATATATTTTAAATTTTTTGAATAAAACATTATAACATTAAAATAAAAATAAAAATAACATCCAAAGAGGGAAACACATACAGATAGCAATTTCCATTGTGTGTTTTTCAGGCACCCGTGATCTCTAATGCCACCAACTTCATAGTGTCGACGCAACCCTCTACAAATTCAAATAACTATAATGAGTATAAAATTTAGTAATAAATTACACATTTATTTTGAAAAAACAAAAAGCGTCACTTACCCATTCACCATACGAACCACGTCTGCCATCTCGCCCTTAAGTTCATAGGACATGCTGTCCAAATGGTACACAGTATTCATCCTTGGAAATATGACATCCAAGGTCCACTGAAACCTACATGTGAAGAACAGACATTATGTGAGAAATATATAATTGACTTCAACTTAAAATAAAAAAAACATATAATGAATGAATAAATAACATTACTTCTTAATGTTTACGTATGAGAGGAAGTAGCATATATCCCCATTGCAGCCTGACACTCTCATCCTCATGGACAGCATCTCGCGCCTCTGCTCCATATCATCTTGAACTCCACCACCCGTGGTGAAGTTCGGGTTAAAAAAACCTACCTTCAAGTCAGGTCTGCGCTTGTTCCTTATCCATGACATTAACCAACTACAAAAAAAATATTAATCACATTAGTAATACTTTAAGTTACACATTAAACTTAAATTTTAAAATTTTGTAAGAAGACGTACTTGATGTATGCAAGCACAGTGGGTGCGCCGGCGGGCTCCATCAGCAATAGATCATTAATGGAGAATTTTTGAAATTCTGCCATAAAGTCTGCTCCTAATATATCAGCACCAACATACATTAGAATTGAAGCAGTGGCAGTCATCCCCTCCCCAATGGCCCTCAACTCCTCCAATGCGTGAGTTGTCCCCCTCAACTTGTCTTTAGGATCTCTCTGAGAGTCCTTCCATTCTGACAGATTTCGATCTATTGCCTAACACAATTGATCGAAAACCATTTAAACGCATATTTTTAAATCAAATGAAATGAATATTCATACAAACTTATTTGAATAGTTACCTCAGTATCGAAACTGATAAGATCTCTCGGCCACGCAACAGTTTTCTTCAAAGCATCTGGCACAAAAATAA
This sequence comes from Kalanchoe fedtschenkoi, assembly GCA_002312845.1. Taxonomy (NCBI): domain Eukaryota; kingdom Viridiplantae; phylum Streptophyta; class Magnoliopsida; order Saxifragales; family Crassulaceae; genus Kalanchoe; species Kalanchoe fedtschenkoi. Next base: position 170,863 of record NQLW01000024.1, read on the forward strand.
AACCGAGGCGATAATTGGAAACGGGAAGCACGGCTTCCTCCCACAAAACCATCTCGATGAACACCTTAGCGTTCATCGGATCAATCAACTGGTAGCCCACCATGTTCCCTGGCAGGACTCTTCCAATGGCGGACGCTTTAGCAACTTCGTTTGGCGGATGTCCTACATTAACGCTTAGGAGACATCTCTTTCCCGCCTACCAAAAAAATATAATGTTATTATTATAACTGATAATAATACACGAATAAATTATGTTGAAAATAAATACCTATGGAATATCGCTAAACGGATCTGGTGGTGAATCAGGAATCTGATATCCAGTCGGAGATCCAATTCCTAAATCTTCCGGCCACATGTTGAACTGAACATCATTGAAGTCAAACGCTTGTGGCTGATAGATGTCACCACCCCGCTGGCTTAATCCTGGATGCGACTCCGACTGTGACATCACGTGCGCATGCATCTGCTCTTCATTTCCAAAATATTTGTAGCCCTTTGTAGTTTTCTTCGTGTTGAAGAAGTCTGAGGGAATGACCAACTTCCCTTTACCACGGACTCGGCCAGGGCGGTCAAGCTGGGGAAAAGCCGCGGCCAATATATTTGTCTTCCCACTCGGCTGAAATAAACCCTGACTCTGCTGATTTTTCAGCTCCTCCTATAAAATAAAATAAAATAAATCATTGTAAAAATGAATATAATAAAAAAAATTAGAAAGTAAAAATAAAATAAAATAACTTACAATCTTTCTTGCAACCTCGCAAACTTCGGGAGTGACCCAATCTTTGCTTCCAGGCTTGACTCGGCCATACATCCAAGTCTCCGAACGGTCAAACTCACGCCCTACCACCTCCTCTTCAGGCATTCTTTCAGCTATCATCTGTTCTTTAAGACGACGCTCAGCCAACTTGTATCCAGCCCTACCCATTGTGTGTGGGTATACATTGCTTCTAGCACGCACACTCTGTTCTCCCTACTCTTTAAGAGAATCAGCCTCCTTTTTCCTATTCACGAATTCTTTCCATTCCTACATATTAAAAAAGAAACAGTTCAAATAAATGATGAATAAAATTAAAAACATCGACATAAATTAAATCAATACAACAAAACCAACCTCGCGGTTAATGAAATTGTAATCCTCGAATGGGTCCTCTCCCTTCTCAATGTACGTCTTGTTCAATTTGGATATCCAATTCCTGCTCCTTGCGATCTTCAATCCCGGTGAATGCTTTCTGAAAATTAAAAAAGAAATTAATTTATCAGTTTCATATAACATACGACATTTTATATTTTTAACACACTCAAATATTACCGTCATGGAGTCTCAGATGTACTCTTTGAACCTCTTGTCCACTCATATAACCTCTTGTTTTGCATCGATGCACATGATCAGTTGACACATTCTACATTTTATATGGTTGTGCAATAAATTCAAATAGGAAAACTTAATATGACAAGTTTTTCAAACTAACCCTCACTCGACGACTATTCAAACATATTTGACAAAAGTGTACAATTGACAAACAAATTCATCAATCCAAACACATATACACACAAATTGACACATTCAAATAATTTGACAAACAAATTTAAAGTTCTAAACAAATTGAATACCTACCACATGAACCCTAAATCCTAATAAACTAAATCTCGTTAATGCATCAAGAGTGAACAAAACACAATAATACAACAATTAAGTAATACATACATGTAGAATCAACTCTAATGGAAACAGTGACTGCACAAAAAGAGCGGAGCTCTTCACTCACTCGGCTGCCTTTGTGCTTCTTGGAGTCCAAATTCATTATGTATCAAGTTGCCTTTCACTCATTCATTGCTTTTCTTTTACGATGGTGGATCAGGGCAGATCGGCTAAGGCGACAATTTGATCTGGTGGGATTTGTCTGCTGCGGAGGGCGGACGAGAGAATGAGATGAGAGAAAGAAGAAGACGTGTCTGGATTTTAAATCTAGATGAACCGCTTTTTAAACGGTGATCTCGACTAGAAAGCGACAACGTTTCTTTTATAACTTACTTTAATATGATTTCTGAATCGAACCACCATTTGAGAGCGTGTCTGGACTTAGTCTAGCCGCGGTTTTCAAATTCCAAACACGTTTTCAAAAGGCAGTTTCGCTACGTGTGCGCTGACTGGAATGCACAGTCAGCTATAAGCCTAGTCACCCTTAAAACACGGTTTCAAAACGCAGATGGATGTAAGCTAGACACAGTTTAAAACTGTTGTTGGTCTCAACTAGGCCATTTCAGAAAATTTTTTGTCTGGAAGACCAATCAGGAAAATAAATTTCCAGAAATGACCACTTTGAGAAAAAAATCTTTGGTAAAATGTTTACAAATAATTGTAGTATAGAGAAATGTGGGCCGAACTCAACAACTTAAGGATCTATGGATTAAATCTACACCACCAAAATATGAGTATTTTTCAGCCAATACATGCCCTGGTCGGAAATTGATCGAATCTGGATAGAAATTTTCTGGCCAACTTTTAAAAAACTTTCGGTTAAGTTACTGTGATGCTTTATAAAAGGTCAGAAATTTCTCACATACTTACTGGAAAAGACATGTCCTCATAAAAATGAGAAAGATGAACTTGCGGTCATGTTCTCGCCATGCAGCGGTAAAAAATATTCCAAACTTTGATTCATTTTATATTTAAACTTTTCCAAAAGGTAGCTGGAAAGTATGTCTGAAAATACTACACATATTTATACTATTTTGTAGCCATAGAATTACATGGAATTACACATCGACTTGGAAGTAGACACTTAAATTTCACAAATAAAACATAAAATTCGATTAGATTTTAACCTGAGGCACGTAACAGACTTGAGCACCCGACTTGAGACCACCATTCATTGTCATCTTTTCTTTAAAGCTCCACTCTCCATTATCTGGACACGAATCCGGTGCTGCGCAGCGCTTTGCTGTGAGCTTAAAACGACGTCGTTTTGTGCTCGCAGCAAAGCGCTGCTCAGCACCAGATCTCTGTCCCCATTATCTGCCTCCATAACATCTAATATAATTTGAATCAGACATTCAACATGCAAGACCATACTCAAAAAACATTATAGTCGCAGTTTCTCTTCAATGTAAATGTTTAAATTGTCATGAGTATCATTTGCATATTGTAATTACGATTAATGTTGTATATGTAAATGCTTTTTGTGATGGCTCAAAGTAGCAATGTTTTAATGTAAAAAAATGATTTGTCAAACAATTTTTCATTTCTAAAACAATTAAAATTTTAATTTTAATTTTTTAAAATGGTTTAGATATGATCGGAAACTAGCTAAAAAAGGGTACATCAAATCTGGCCGCGAAATGTAAGGTCGAAAAATGGCCACAAGTTGGATGAAAAATTCCGATTGATCGCAAATAGGTCGCAAATCAACTGTTAACTCAGACCAGTCTCATCGGCCAAAAATCAGGATAGAAATTAGTTAAAAAATTATCAGTGACACCATTCAGCTATTTTTGTCGAAAAAATAGATGTATATTTAATGGAATATCTTTTTTTTGGGCACTTTTTCACCACTTTTGCGGTTGAATATCTGACAAAAATGTGTTTTTTTAGTACTATGAATTAAATCTTTGATTTTTTTTACTTGTTCAAATTAGGCATGGATTTTATCTTATTATATTCAGACAGAATTCTACTCATTATGTATCAACTTGATTGTGTGTGATCTTAATTATTTATTCACTTACACTTTTGATCGGATTAAAACTCCTATACTATTAATTCATAATTAATTTGATGGGCATTCTCTAACAAAAAGTTTAAGTTAGAATCGAATCTTTAAAAAATGGCACAACTCATGAACTCAACCTTAACTTACATTTATTCGATCTAAAAAGTCCATATTTCATGGACCTACAAACCCAAAATTAATGGTTGGAAAAAAGATTTTCGGGCTCTAAATCTTACTGGTCCGTGAGCTTGTAACATTTGAATCGAATTTCATACTTAACATTGAAATTTCTAACTCTCTTCAACATCAAATATTTCATTATAGAACTATTTGAATCTCTCTATATATTTATATAATTTATAATCTCAGGAGATTTCTCTTTATCGCAATTTTCAGCATATAGACTTTGAGGTTTTGTTTTATCTAGTCAAATTATAAGAGAAAAAATTGATCGAGAAAATAAAATTCATTTTATTTTATTTTTATTAGGGTGAAAAGTATAAGCAAGATATCAAAATACTTTATAATTTAACTAAACGTTTCTTCTAATTTTCCCTCAACTTTCTATGTAAGGCATCCCAATAAAATTTGACACAGAGTTTCGTATAAAATTTTGAAGCACTCTAATTCAATGTGAGATGATGTTTTTCGTCTTCTGATTCAACACCGTTTCGATTGTATGAAGCGACGGTTTGTAGAAAGACAATACTAAGTGCTTTTTAGTTAGAAGTGTCATCCATGTGTAATAGATTTTCTATGACGCTCTACGAAAAGCGTCGTATTTTGCTTGTTGAAGACAATAGATGACGCTTTATAATTATAAACGTCATCTTATTTATTAGGATTATATTAGACTGAATTTTTTTATATTTTTTTAAATTTCAAAGCATAGTCTATTGTTAGAATTTTTTAAATGAAATCAGGTGTGCTTTCTACTACGCTTGAGGTTTAAAAGCATCTTCATTTATTATATTTTATTATTTAAATCAATTTATATCCGTTCTACGGAGTTGTATGGAAAATTTATTTCAATGATTTATGATTTTAAGATTTTTGAGATTGATGAGGTCACATTACACAAATTTCACATTACATAACACAAATCTATTTTTAAATTTATTTTAATGAAATGATCAAACAAATACAAAATTCTACTAATTTCTCCCACATTTTCTTTTCTTCCAATTTTTTCTACACAGACAAAACCTTACTAGATGCACCAACCCTTTTCTTGTCATCTTTCAAGATTCGCCACCTAAATAATTTGACCTACGCCATGCTTGCAGATTGATCAATACGTATGTTTTAAGTAAGATTTGAATTCAAAGTTTAACATTTCTTATCAGTTGAACCTGTTACAATTAATTCACATGAGTGAGATGGGTTAAATAACAATAATGGTTATAATATGATTGGAAGTGAATCAATTTCATGAAATCTATCATTAACCATGTTTGACAATAAAAGATAATATATACGTAGATGTGCATTAATTATCCTTATATCCCACATCAACAGGGAAATGATAAGAGGAGAACAACGCGGAACCACATGAGCGCACCAACAACACCGCCGGCCGGGCGCGGTGTCGGCTGGGGGCTGCGCCCTTCTTTTTGCGGAAAGGTCTGTTAGTAATGACAATAGCCCGGAAGAGCAGCAACCAATTATCCAGTCAGTAACAGACTAGTCAGCAACAGTAATATAGTGGAGGTGCAATTATCGAAAGTGGAGCTGTGATTGTGACAGTTCCAGGGAGTTGCGCCTCTGGTGGGGGAGAAAGTGGGAAGGAGTAGCGCAGAACTTTGTCATTCTCCCATGCTATAAATACAGTCTCCTGCAACAATATTCTACATCAAATACAGGAAAAAAAATATTCGTGCTTTGCAGGAAAGCTACCTGAAGGAGCTTTCGAGGAGATTATCCAGCTGATGCGAAGCTGGGGTAATTGAAATCATCTTAACCTGAGAGGATTTCAGTAGTAACCCGGGCGTACTGTTTACTAGACTTATTTTCTCTAAGACAAACCAGTTTAATTAATCTGGTGATTATGTTTGTAAAGAAATGTTGTTTCATTACTGCCAGTTTGATTATACATCATATTTAATGCCAATGACATGTATCCTACTCTATGCGACAAGTGTTTATCAGTCATACTGCACTTAAGATAAAATCATATTAATAAAATCTTTGATTAAATTCGGGCGAATAAAATTAAAAATTTAATCGAAATCATTAATATAAATTATTTTTTATCATGAATAAATATATTTTTAAATGGAATTCAGACGCTTACCTCCAAGTGAATTTGCCACTGCAAAGTGCAAACACATGACTAATTGAATCATATAGGTATAGTATAGAGCGCAGCAGTAGCATGTTCAAGAGTAGTGCCATGACATAATATATACCTCTCACACACACATCATTGAATTGAATGTGAGGAAGTTAAGAGAGTTGTTGGGGCTTGCATATTCTAACTGAGCCGTCTTCCTTCAACCTGCATTTACTTCTCGATGCTTCAGAAGAATTCAAGGCTCTTGTTTGTTGGGAGGATCAGGATGCGCTGTGCTGCATGCAGCGTCAGAAGAGAGGAGGTCTGGTCTGGAGAATGCATTGCCGGGCCACCGCGGAGATCCCATTTATTATTATTCGCTCAAAATCAAATCCTGCATTGGATGCCCTACTTACTGCCCAAGAATTCAACGAACTGATTCATACAAAGTGTGCTTTGGGTCCCTTTATTGAGTATATATATATGGATTATACAGTAAGTGTATCAATAGCATATTAAGGCTGCGTTTGGTGGATAGGATAAATATAGGGTATTATTAATGAATGGATAATTAATACCTGGATTGGATGTATCGGTACTATTTATAATATTAACATGTTTGGTTGTACCCAGGATAAAATTTATTTTACCAAATTACCCTTAAACTTTTATGATAAGTACATCTATCTCCATGACCTACCCTTTCAATTTTCTTCTTTGTTCGAACTGTTGCCGTCGTCCGCGAACCATCTCCATCAAGTTTGAGCTTCAATCCTCCATTGAATTTCATAATCCTTTTTATTTTTCTTCTCTGTTCCCTCATCTACGCACTCATCTGGCTTGATCAAAGTGAGGATCCAGCACAAAATTTCAAGCCACCTCAATCGGCATCATCCAACGATTAGTTTATCTCCGAAAGAGTGACTCGTCCCATGAGCAGCCAATACTGGTCAGTAGTCACTGTTCACCACCTTTTCAATTGAGAATACTGAATTTGGTTTTCACTGATTGTTTTTATCAGTATTCCCTACTCAATGCTAGCAAATTATTTGGGGATTTGTGATGTTCTTAATTGGTTTTCTTATCCAGTTAAGATGACTAAAGGAGAGACTATCGGTTTTGGATTTTGTTGATAAAAATGTTGGGATTATGAAACCCATCGAGCCACCATCCTTTGAAAGCACACCTTTGAAGCTCATATAAGAAGTAACAGAGTAGAAGGAGATGTCTGCTTAATTGTGGTATTGATGAACTTTGTTGTAGTATAAGTTGTGATTTGTCGCAGATTTGCCACTAAACATGATTTTGAATACGGTTAAATTATTTCCCCAACATGATATGCATAAAAATCCTGTTGTGATTGCTTTTTGTTGGCTCCTATTATAATTTTATTTTGCAGGTTGATTTGGAACACAATCAGTACCATTCTCTTCGAGGAATGACTTGCTTGTTGCAAATTTCGACTAGAACGGAGGACTATGTTATCAATACTTTAAAGGTGTGTTCATGTTCATTCATTTCTTATAGAGGTCTTGAAAGACCCGGCAAGATAGAAAAATGTTTTCTATCATTCATTTTTTGTGTCTTCCATGCAGTTTATTTTACGAGGAAGAGCTTCTGACAGAGAATTCATATCTTTACATCAATGGGTATGTTCTGTCATGCTTGTGAACTACAAAATGCGAAAGACAAGCATAAATTATGTCACTTTGTATGTTATGCAGACTGCTGAGTTCTTATGTAAGCGCACTGCAGCTGACTATTGTTGCAGTAAGTACATGAATTTTTTATTGCCTTTTCCTATATGCTTAACTAGTATTAGGATGATAGCATTGTGAGTTGATTTATGAAATATATAGAATATGCATAAGGTTTGATAAAGCTTGTTGATTGATTTGTCAATCATGTCATGAAAGCTTGAGCCGCAAAAATAATAATCAGGTTCCGACATTTATAGCGGGAAAAATTACGTTAACTCTCTTCTATAAGCTATTTTCTTTTGCTAACGTTGATTTACATTCGACTGCATTTCGATACCTGTCCGGCGTGTGTATAACTGGAACGAGCTATTGAGGGAGCAAATTTTGTAAGATGAAAGCAAAAGGTAATTAAGTTCATATGAATATCCATTAGGTCTTACTTCAATAGCATTTGCTTCGCTAAGGAAAAGGAACTATTAGAGGAAGATGTCAGACTTCACAAAGATGTGGTTTATTTTCGTGTCATGTCCACAAACTATTTGTGAGCACATCTTTGTGATGCGCAATTTAATTTGAATTTATGAGTTACAGGCTTGACTGGGACTTTGATATTCAGCAAATGGCAATGGAAGCTGCCCCCGCAATTCAATTATATAATGACTGTGAATTGGAGATGGATCATATAAGAAGATATTCGGAAACGAGAAGCAGCTACAACTGACTGCATCACTGAAAGCCTGATATTGCCACTACATTTAACAGTCCTCAACAAACGCTAGTTGAGAGTGATCAGTTTATATCTGTCTGCTAAACGCTCGATGGAAACTCATGAATGTGTCTCGATTCATTCGCAGTTGTTCAAGGCACACCCTATCACTGTAGTTTACTAGACTCTCCAAATACTTATTTTGAGAATCCATCTTCTCTAACATATTGTGTTTGGCTTTGTCGTAGTATTTTTTATAATAACTATGCATTTGAAAATCACATATAGTGAGAATCATCTTCAAAAAAAATAATGCTTCCACCACAAAAGCAACAATTTGTTTCTCCTTTTTTTCCATTTCTATCACGACTAAGAAAATAAAAAAATTAATTACTATCAAATTCTACAATAAAATCAACTAACAAAGAGGAAATAATATTGTTGGGTGGAAGAAGTAATTCCTAATTAAAAAATTTAATTATATTTACTATTGGCACTAGATTTCATCATTATGTAAATATACTCATGGGTGGGTGACAACTACAGAAACAATTTACCATTTGCGCCCATAATTTGTCATAAACATATGAAGATGTATCAATTTTGAGTTCGGCACAGTTCTAATTATGATAAAGGTTTCAAATATTTATTAAGCACAAGTTGAAAACAAACAGATCATAACAGTAATAACAAATGCCCCTTCAGAAAAGAACAAGGAACTCTAAGAGTACATTACCCATATGACATTGTCAATTCAGAAAAAAGTTGACAACACTGCAGCATAAGAACACTACAATAACTCTTATACTATGCATACAAATGTCAAAGACAGCACGCAACATAAGTAACAACACTGCAGCAACAGGACATTTAATTAAACTCTAAAAAATAGTAATATTGTGCAAAGTGCAGTGTTTGGTCATATAGGTATCAGAAAGGAGTACTACGAGAAAGTCTTACTACTATGTCCTGTCAACTAATATAGATGAATCCATTACAAACATATGAAGAATTTCAGTAGAAAACTAAAAAACAGTCAACTCCAACGATTTCAAAAAATAGAGTATATTCAAAAAAGGACAGTTCACTTTCACGAAGAATTGCAGTGTCGGCTTATTTAGGTTGAAGCTATGATTTTTTTTATCAAAAAAAATAATTAGGTGTAATCAAATTACCCAACTCAGACAACCTAACATCAATCCCAAACTAGAACAGAGTTCAATCAAAAAGAGTAAACTTATCAAAGAATCATACCTTCTAGGAAAGTGATTCTCTATCGATTCAATTTTACTTCGTGTGTATTTTCTTCCTGTTGCTCGCCGAATCGTCCAGCGTCCGACGTGCTGCGCTTCGTCTGGTCAACGTTGTTGTGCTTCGTCCGATCTTGCGAAGCTTCTTCAATGTCGAATTCGATCGACACTTGTATCCGAGAGTCTGCGCTTTGTCGGCAGTCCGTAGTCGATTTCGATCTTCGATTTTGTATTTCCTCGTTCTTCTGTAGAAGATTATGTAGGGTTTTGGTTATTTTAGTAATTATCAGGTTGGGATAAATTAACCCACCTCAAAAGGTGGGATAGATAATACTAATTTTAAAGAGTCATCATTATCCAGGTATTATTAATAATTCAGTTACAAAACTTACCAAACAGACTTTTAAGTATTATTAATCCTATCCCTACATTTATCCTGGTTACCAAACGCAGCCTAAATATATAATGCCTTAATGAGTTACTTTAATTCTAGACAGTAACGCTGTATTTTGGTTTAGAGAAAATTTGAGTGGAAATGGAAATAATTTTTTTATTTAGTTTAGGGAAAGTTTGGGAGGGGGAGATAAAAAAAATGAGATGGAAAATTCAAACAAAACAAATAATGTTTGAGCAATTTTTCATGAATTTTCCACTCTTAATGAAAAAAAAGAAAGATTGCATCCAATAGGGAATTCATTCTCACAAGGTGTGATTGGTTTAAGGAAAATTTGATGGAAAGGAAAATTTGAGAAAAAGTGAAATTTATAATGAATTCCATTTTATTTTTCTTTATTTGGTTCAAATGAAAAATTTGAAAGAAAATTTTAAAATCCTTTTATTTTACTTGAACTTTCTCTCTAATTTTCCATGCAATTTTCTTTCCCACAAATTTTCCCTAAACTAAACAAAATAATCCTTGTAACTTTCCTTCAATTTTTTATTTTCACCAAATTTTCCGAACAGAGCAATAATGCTTACTCCAGCTCCCTGTTCTGTATATGAAGACATGCTTCTAGCACCCAGCTATCAGTAGTAGCACATTCTTATATCAACCAGTAAGTCTCCAATGTAAATGATGTGTTGCTAACAACCAGCGGCTAGACCAACAGAAAGAGGTGGAACATGGAATTTGGGACTCGTCTTTGATTACTGCCTCAAGCTACAAGTTCTGGGCAATACAAAGAATGTCTCATCTATGACTTCACACTGTTTCTCCCTTCCGTGTGTATGTTCTATGACAGTTTCAGATAATCTAAATTAAAGGTTGGAGCCATGTTACGGTTTGGCTGATATTGGGACCTAGTTTGGTATCGTTTCGTGGCTTACATTTTTCTTCTCTTGGAACTTGCAATGAAGTCGTCGTCCACATCACTGTCAACAGCCTTCTTCTTGGCTTTGTTATCGCCATTCTTCGAGGCCTGCTGCTGGCGGTGGGAGCTCTCGGGTTTGCTGGAAGATGGTAGGGATGTTAAAGGGGTCCCCATGCGTATTTGCTTTTGTTTTCTCTGCTTTTTCTCAAACGCTTTTTTCGACCTTTCAGGGGATAATAAGCCGTGTTCCATCATCCTGCAAACACTCACATATCAGCTACGCGACTTAAATACTCTAAACAAGTTAAGCCACGAACAAACATATAAAAATAAATTCAAGGATACGCCTTCCAGGGGATATTACGCCATGTTCATCCACAGTTTCTCCAAATTTTACATGACGGTTAAGTTCTGTTATATTCTACGGTCTTGCATACCCGCAGCCAGCTTGGCAAAATAATTCACGGTATCTCAAAAACATCAATAGATTGGTTAACAACGAACTCTGTCATAGACGAAAAGTGAGGATCGGTATGCACATGAGAACCCGCTGAGAGTACTACAACCTATTAAAAAAGACTACGAAAAAAATGTTTTGACAGAGAGTATTTCAAAATGAGTAGGGTAGCTAGTACGGAATTCCTAATGAAAAAAGAAAATCCAAGATCTGTTCAAAAGCTTGAAAAACACGAAACATCAGTACAAGAAAGTATTTCATAAGTTAGTCACTGACTGGTTCCATCACTGCCAATTGATTGAAGCTTGACAAGCTTTATGGCAAGGTTTGTGTACATATCAAGATTTGAAGAACAATTGGCGCCGAACAATTCTTGAATGAATATCGGAGTCCACTAAATTGGAGCCAGCAATATATAACCCAATTCTAATGCTTGCAGTTCTTGAACTCGAAAAACCAGTACATATATCTTACATCATCCACACCACAAACTAGATAGAAATCTCACCAGAACTCGGCCATTTCACTGGATGGAATCTGCTTTGATAGGGATTCATAAAATATCCTCAGTGGTTCTCTCTGCATGAAACAAAACCAAATGCTCTAAATAAAGCCCTTCGCCGAAACAACCAAACAGAGAAAATGCAACATGTTATAGCATGAAACCTCTTCGGGAGGATCAAATTTCTGCCCGGCCAAGGTATACACTTTCTTTTCTTTAACTTTAGTCTTTGTTGTCGTGGACGTGGCTGTGGTCTTTGTCGTGGTTGTAATAGTCTTTGATGTACCGGGTTCTGATTTCATCTTTACCTTCACAGAGCGAAAAACAACAAAATGTTTGATTATTGATGAGCACCCCAATTCACTTAAAAAGCTCAAACCAGAAAACCAAACTGATGCTGATCCAGACAATAATGGCTGAAACAAGTTAGGATCTTTCAATTCCACTTCAGTCTACAAATATGCCACAATCAACAATTTTCAATATCCAAAACCAAATCCATTTAAAGGGGCAGCATATTCCCAGATCCAATTTCAATCCAGAAACAACATAACAACATTTCCAAACCAAACCCCCAAAATTCAGGAGACAAAAATCAACAGGTTTTCAAACCCTAGAACACCGGATCAGAAACAAAATCACGAAAGTGGGGGTGTTTCCAATCACCTCCGCTTTGATGACCGTCGTCCCGATCGGGGATTTCAGCTTGGAATCGAGTGGGCGTTTGATGTCGGAGGTCTCGATCTTTCGTTTCTCATTGGACATCGGTGGCCGAGATTGAGATTTGATGATAGTATTGACAGCTTTACTGCCGTCACCTCCTCGAGCTGCAACTGCTGAAGCTGATGCAATCGACGATGAAGATTGAGGTCTTTTCACCAGTTTGACATTCGTCGCCATGACACCGATCCGATTAACTCGCCTCCGATATTTTCGAAACCGGTTTCTCTGTCTAACACGCCAAATTGGCAGCTGAAATCGGACGCCAACAGATCTCAATCTCCCTGAAGTTTTCGACTTTAGTTAATTAATCTTTTGTTTTGAATTAAAGATTAAATTAATAATAATTTCTGGATTTGAAGACATAATCGGATCTTTGGTATGAACAAGTGATTTTATTTCGAATAATCGACTCTTGATTTTTTTGATTGAATCAGACAAAATGCACGAGTAAACAAAGACATGATATTTTGCGAGATAAATGATTTTCGAGGAAATCCATGTACTGACAATGGTGATGATTTCTGAGGATAAGGCTGCCATAAACGACGTTGTTTGGTCCACGTGGCACACCGCCGCCCACGTGTACGTCATCCGTACGACGATGTTCAACCGCGATTAGAGATTCAGGAACGTCGTCGGATAATGGTGAAGGCGAGGGTGGTCAAATGATGAAAATGGGAGTTGATACAGCCTAATAAAATTGATTCTTCACTTTAGAATCCTAATATACCATCATTTATGTTTAAAAAATAAATATTAATTAATTTATTATCTTTAAAAAAATTCATTTTACGTGAATAATGAATCAAGCAATTTACACGTAATTTGAAAAATATGTAAAATATTTAAAGAACTTGTAGAAATTGAGCTGATTGAGCAGCCGGACACTGGCCGGAGAAGGGCTGGAATCTGGAAAATGAATTGGAGAAGAAGGAAGCAACGCAACGTTTTTTTATTCAATCAAATTAATGTTACAGTCAAATCAAACCGGACCGGCCAGTTCGACCGGGAACCGGATCAGACACCGGTCCGGTTGAACTGGTTTTGGAAAATAGTTGGGAGCGAGGTTCGAACCTCGCCCTGTACGTTCCAGGCAACACCTTTAACCAATCATGCTAGCAAAGTTAATTGTTTCTTTATTTGCATTTAACATTTTATACTTTATATCTTGTAATTATTATTTCTAATTGAACCTGCGGTTGAACCGGTATGAACCGGCAGTTCAACCGAAAAACCAGAAACCGGGACCTTGACCGATTCAATCACCGGTCCGATCATGATAACTATGGTCGTTGCTCTTATTTATAAGTGTCCAACTACAAGGCCTGAAGTTCTACAAAAGACAATAACATCTCCAACTCAATACAATATAACTCCCTTCTAAATACAATCAGATCCCTTAAGGATGTGAATCTACACTTAGAGACCTGTCCTGCACCTTTATATATTTTCCGCATGCTGAGCGTGCAGAAAGTTGGAAGAGAGAGTGGCGAGATGATCCGCAGACAAGGATTTGTTGAAGAGATCCTCAAGCTGAGCAGGAGAGGGTAGATGACGATGCTCAACGAATAGAGATGCTACAAGCTGTCGAACGAGATGACAATTCAATTCGACATGCTTAGTGCGCTCGTCAAACACAGGATTGAGAACAGTTTGGAACCGCCTGATTGTTACATAATAGGGAATCAGAGAAGAGACAAAAACCTGCAAGTCAGCAAGCAAACGAACGAGCTAACAATAGACAGCAGACATGGAGTAATATTCGAATGCAACAGATGAGCTGGAAACTGTGGCTTGCTTCTTTGTGCCCCAAGAGACAGTATTGGAGCTGAGTACGACGCAGAAGGCCATTAAAGAACGTCGAGTAACAGGGCATGATACCCAATCAGCGTCACAATAAGCAGTAAGGCGCAGATCACTGCCGCTGACAAATAATAAACCCTATCCTGATGTGTTTTTAAAATATCATGGTCCTCCGTCGCACACTGCATAAATTGACTTAATTTATGGACAACAAAGGATAAGTCAGGTCAGGTGATGATGAGATAGATGAGACGACCAACAAGACACCTATAAGACGTGTGATCTGTTAGTAAGGGACTGCTGAAAAATTCAAGTTTAACGAGTATCCATAGGAAAATTGGCAGGCTTACAGCCACTCATGGTCATGCCAACATCTTCCAAGAAATTCACGTCATACTTTCTTTGGCACACAAACATGCCAGAGTCTGATCGACTACCTCCAGTCCAAGAAATTACTTGAGAGTGCCAAAATTTTGTCCTAAGTTGCTCATTGATGAAGGTCTTAACCTGTGCTAACAACTGAGGTGAAGAACCAGTATGAACTATGAAGGATGCCGTCAACATAGACAATGAGGATAATAAAGTGACAATCTGTCCAAAGAAAGCACATGGAATAATCATTGAGATTTTATTGAACGTCAAATAGAAAAAGTGCATGGCTGAGCTTCAAGTACCACTGCTTAAAAAGCTTGTTTCATTCCACACAGACTTTTGTGGAGCTTACAAACCTTGCCTAGGGCTTTTGCATCTATGTAGAAGTCATGGGGATGTTACGTGTACACAACTTCATATAGTTCACCATGACGAAAGACATTACTGACATCCAATTAAAGTATAGACCATGGACTTGCTGTGGCAACAACAACAACAACTATTCTAACTGTTGTAAGTCCCTCTCAAATTGTGTCCAAAAGATTTTTTTGGACTTGAGATATAGACGCAAGCTCCGTCTTAAAGTTCGTAATATCACAAATTTGCATCATTATCGTGTCTAGTGGTATTATTCGGTAATTGATATGCAAATATTGAAACTTAACAACCGTTTTGAATGAATAGATTAGAGTTATTTGATGCAAGAAATGTTTGAGCCCAACTGACAAATTTACTTATTTTGACAGATAAGATCTAAGATTTATTAAATTTTATGCTCACGAGTTTTATGAACTTAAGGCACTTAATAGACATTTAGATAATTATAATATTGATATGCGATCCGAAAAAGTGAATTTTTGAAATTAAATGAAGTAAGTAAACTTGCTCAAATGCTTGTCAAGAAAAAAAGAATATTGTGTATACATGAGTGTATTTACTAATGAAATTACCGGTGATTCTACCGGTGGCAACACAACAGTTAAAAATACATTTTCCGTGTTGAATATTATTAAAAATTATATGCTCAATAATATTGAAGATATGTAGATGAATATTGTTTGCCTAGTTTATAAAAAAATAGTTGTAACGAAATTATATATTGTGTATTTCAAAATATAAAAAGTCACTATTGACATAAATAAATATTATACTTAATAAATTCTATTTGATCTAATTTACTGCCAATCGTGAACAAGAAAAATACCCAAGAAAGACTTCCAACGGTCGACTAAATTGAGGTGGTTACATCTTAGCCGTCCAATTCGTCCATTCACTTATATAAAAGCCCTAGCCAAGTAGAAGTAGAACGCACAACCACTTCCGCGTTCCCCGACGGCTCTCTTCTCCGCCGATTGTGAGAAAGGTTGCGTTTAACCTTTCTTTCTTCTCAGTTCTTTTTTTTTTTTGTCGGAGATCGACGACGGTGACTTACCGCCCATTCAATGTGATTTTAAAGGGTTCACGGCAACTCAGGTCAGTTTTTTTTAGGTTTAAGTCGATATTCGATTCGTATAAATTCTAATTCTTGTCGCCAAAATAAAGTTGACCGATTGGCTACTCTGAGGATGCTTTCTTGCTTTCAATTGTTGAAGATTCAATGTTATGTGTTTCTTTTGGTTGATTTTTGAATGTTGGAGAAGAAAGAAAATCTTTTCAAAATTTTGCTTCTTGAAATTTTCACATATCTTCTGACGATGGGTTTTCTGTTTTTCAAAAAGTTGAAGCTTCTTCCGTCCTCTGCTTTGGATTATTTGTGTTCTTATTCTGTGGATCTTTATACATTGTCTAAATCAAGAACTGATTTTATATTGTTATTTGAATTATGATTCAAGGACTTCATATTCAGAAGTCTTAGTTCATATTTTGTTGGAGCGATTGAGAATTTGGTTTTCTCCATGCACCAGGTTATTTAGGGGGATTGGTAGAGGGAATGTATTGTTTTTCCGAAATTCAGTTTTCATGTTTGTTCCAATGACAATGACAATGGTGGTTGGTTGAATTCATAATTTATAAATTGGGGTTAGGTTTTAAGGAGAAGAATTTGTATTTGGCTTCATTATCCTGCAGCCAGTACCATTTTATATATTTTTATTTGGTATAACATTGGGGGGCGTCATTGCTCCTGCTAAATCAAAAAAATGCTTTTGTAAGTTTCTGCAAGTCATCGGAAAACATTGTTCCTGTCCAATTAAAATGAGGTTCGATGTCCGCAAGCCATTTTCAATATTATAGTTTTATCATTTTCTTGAGCATTGGGGAACCAGTGTTCTTGTAATTGTCAGTGGATTTCAATGTTTCTGCAAGCCAAATGAAAACTGTTTTAAATCTGTCAACTAGCCATTTTCGGTAATTTATTTTTATCATTTTTCGGGGCATTTGGGGAACCATTGCTGCTGTAAATTTAAACGCCTTTTAATGTTTATGCAATTCATTCTCATTTATATATTTTCATCATTAGGCTGCACAATGGGTGAACAATAGGTCCTGTCAAATAAAAATATTTTTCAATATGTCTGGTACCCATTTTATATATTATATTCTCAACAACTTGTTTTGGATTTTAGGGGCATCCTTGCTGTCATGTGGCTTTCATTGTTTCAGCAACCAATTACAATTAATATTTTTTATCTTTTGGCTTCACGCATGGGAACCATTGTTCCTGCCACATTCAATTCACTCTAACTGTGCCAACAAACAATTTCTAGTATCATATTTTCATCATCTCCCAGGGCAATGAAGCATCATTGCTACTGAAAAATATAAGTGGCTTTCAATGTTTCTGCAAGCCATTCCAATTTGTAAATTTTCATCTTTGGCTGGACAGAATAGGAACCATTGTTCCTATCAAATTGAAGTGATTTTCAGTGTGTCCGCAAGTCATTTTATACTAATTTATTTTCAACATTTTCAAGGGCACTGGGGCATCATTTCTGCTGTAAAATCAAGAGACTTTCAATATTTTTGCAAGCCATTTTCCCTGTCAAATTCAAATGAACTTTATCTCCATTACCTATTTTCAACATTAAAATTTTCATTATTTTTCTGGGCATTGGGGCACCATTGCTACTGAAAAATATAAGTGGCTTTCAATGTTTCTGCTAGCCATTCCAATTTATAAATTTTCATCTTTTGGCTGGACAGAATAGGAACCATTGTTCCTATCAAATTGAAATGATTTTCAGTGTGTCCGCAAGTCATTTTATAGTAATTTATTTTCAACATTTTCAAGGGCACTGGGGCATCATTTCTGCTGTAAAATCAAGAGACTTTCAATATTTTAGCAAGCCATTTTTCCTGTCAAATTCAAATGAACTTTATCTCCATTACCTATTTTCAACATTAAAAATTTCATTATTTTTCAGGGCATTGGGGCACCATTGCTACTGAAAAATATAAGTGGCTTTCAATGTTTCTGCAAGCCATTCCAATTTATAAATTTTCATCTTTTCGCTGGACAGAATAGGAATCATTCTTCCTATCAAATTGAAATGATTTTCAGTGTGTCCGCAAGTCATTTTATAGTAATTTATTTTCAACATTTTCAAGGGCCCTGGGCATCATTTCTGCTGTAAAATCAAGAGACTTTCAATATTTTTGCAAGCCATTTTCCCTGTCAAATTCAAATGAACTTTATCTCCATTACCTATTTTCAACATTAAAAATTTCATTATTTTTCAGGGCATTGGGGCACCATTGCTACTGAAAAATATAAGTGGCTTTGAATGTTTCTGCAAGCCATTCCAATTTATAAATTTTCATCTTTTGGCTGGACAGAATAGGAATCATTGTTCCTATCAAATTGAAATGATTTTCAGTGTGTCCGCAAGTCATTTTATAGTAATTTATTTTCAACATTTTCAAGGGCACTGGGGCATCATTTCTGCTGTAAAATCAAGAGACTTTCAATATTTTTGCAAGCCATTTCCCTGTCAAATTCAAATGAACTTTATCTCCATTACCTATTTTCAACATTAAAAATTTCATTATTTTTCAGGGCATTGGGGCACCATTGCTACTGAAAAATATAAGTGGCGTTCAATGTTTCTGCAAGCCATTCCAATTTATAAATTTTCATCTTTTGGCTGGACAAAAGGGGAACAATTTGTCCTATCAAATTTCAGTGTTTTTAATTATGCCCGCTAGCCATTTTATGAAAAATATAAGTGGCTTTCAATTACAAGCCATTTCAATTAATATATTTTATCTTTGACTTGATATAGGGGAAACATAGTTCATAATGACGCCTGAAGCCATTGTTAAAATCATTTGTTCATCATTTCTCAGGGCAACACCATTGCTACTGAAAAATTCGAGTGGCTTTCAATGTTTCTAATAGTCATTCCCTTAAAAATATTTTTGTCATTTTGCTCGACAATTAGGGGAGCTTTTTTTCCTGTCAAATTGAAATAAGCTTTCTCTCTGCAAGCCATTTCGATATTAAAAATTTCGTTATTTTCCAAGGCATTGGGGGTACCATTGCTACTGTAAAATCTAAGTGGCTTTTAATGTTTATGCTGGCCATGCCAATTAATATATTTTCATGTTGCTTGACATTAGGGGAATCATATTTCCTGTCAAATTTAAACTACTTTCAATGTGTGCGGAGGTTATTTTCAGTATTACTCCCTCTGTCCTCTTTTACATGTCACTTAACCGAATTTTTTTGTCCACTTTTACTTGTCACTTAACACTTTTCAACGCGTATTTAATATCAACAACTACTTTAAAATGTCAAACATTAATCACTTTATCATCATAATCAATAAAAAATACATTCCTCACCAGTAATTATCTACCAATTTTACTTTTTGCACGAACTTTTTCAAATAAATACCAACCACCTACTCATTAAATTTGTCCAACCGCTAGCATTAACTTCACCTTAATCTACTCAAATTAACCTTAAACGACATGTAATAGAGGACGGAGGGAGTATATTTTCATCGTTTACCAGGGCTTTGGTGGAACCATTGCTATTCTAAAATCTAGAGGCATTCAATATTTCTGCAAGCCCTCTTAATTAATAGTTTTTCATCTTTTGGCTTGACGAAAGGGGAACAATTTGTCTTGTTAAATTTTAGTATTTTTCAATATGCCCACTAGCCATATTATGTATTATATTTTCAACATTTTATCGGGTTTTAAGAGCACCGTTACTGCGGTTAAATTCAAGTGGCTTTCAACGTTACTGCATGCAATTCCAATTAATATTTTTTCATCTTTTGGCTTCACATATGGGAACCATTGTTCCTACCTCATTCAATTGACTCTAACTGTGTCTGCAAACCATTTCTAGTATATTTTCATCATCTCCTGTGGACTGAGGCAC
>NQLW01000024.1:205956-216064 GCA_002312845.1 Kalanchoe fedtschenkoi
AAAGGAACCATTGTTCCTATGAAATTCAAATGATTTTCAATGTGTCCGCTAGTCATTTTGTAATAATATATTTTCAACATTTTCAAGGGCATTGGGCACCATTTCTGCTGTAAAGCTTAAGCGTCGTCTTTCAATGTTTTTGCAAGCCATTTTAATTAATATATTTTATCTTTGATTTGACAACCATAGTTCCTAATGACTCTCCGGAAGCCATTTCGAATATTGTATATTCATCATTTCTCAGGGCACTGGGGCACCATTGCTACTGTCAAATTCAAGTGGCTTTCAATGTTTCTGCAAGTCATTCCCTTAAAAATATTTTAGTCATTTGGATGGACAATTAGGGGAACTATTTTTCCTGTCAAATTGAAATGAACTTTATCTCCACTAGCCATTTTTTATATTAAAAATTCATTGTTTTCCGGAGCATTGGAGCACCATTGCTGCTGTAAAATCTAAGTGGCTTTCAATGTTTTTGTTGGCCATGCCAATTAATATATTTTCATGTTGCTAGGGGAATCATATTTCCTGTCAAATTTAAATTACTTTCAATGTGTCCGGAGGTCATTTTTGGTACTATATTTTTATTATTTGCAAGGGTTTTTGGAAAACCATTGTTATTCTAAAATTTCAGTGTCGTTCTATATTTCTGCAAGCTGCCCCAATTAATAAATTTTCATTTTTCAGTTTGACAAAAGGGGAACAATTGGTCGTGTCAAATTTTAGTATTTTTCATATGCCCGCTAGCCATTTTTTGTATTATATTTTCAACTTTGTATTGGGTTTTAGGGGCACCGTTGCTGCTGTGTAAATCTAGTGGCTTTCAATGTTACTGCAAGCAATTCCAATTAATAGTTTTTCATCTTTTGGCTTCATACATGGGAACCATTGTTCCTGCCACATTCAATTGACTCTAACTGTGGCTGCAAACCATTTCTAGTATCATATTTTCATCATCTCCCAAGGCAATGAGGCACCATTGCTACTGTGAAATTCAAGTGATTTTTAATATTCTGCAAGTCACTCCCTTTTTATATGTTTTCATCATTTTGTTGGAAATTAAGAGAACATTGTTCCGGTCAAGTTGAAATGACTATCAATGTGTCCGAAAGCCATTTTCAGTATTTTTATGTGGCATTGGAGCACCATTGCTGCTATAAAATTCAAGAGGCTTTCAATGTTTCTGGAAGCCATTTCAATTAATATATTTTCATCTTTTGGCTGGACATTTGGGAAACCATTGTTCCTATCAAATTGAAAGGATTTTCTATGTGTCCGCTAGTCATTTTGTAATAATATAGTTTCAACATTTTTAAGGGCATATGGGCACCATTTCTGCTGTAAAATTTAAGTGGTTTTCAATATTTTCGCAAGCCATTTCAATTAATATATTTTATATTTGACTTGACAACCATAGTTCCTAATGACTCTCCGGAAGCCAATTCGAATATTGTATATTCATCATTTCTCAGGGCATTGGGGCACCATTGCTACTGTCAAATTCAAGTGGCTTTCAATGTTTGCGCAAGTCATTCCCTTAAAAATATTTTAGTCATTTTGGCGGACAATTAGGTGAACTATTTTTCCTGTCAAATTCAAATGAACTTTATCTCCAAAAGCCATTTTCAATATTAAAAATTTAATTATTTTCCAGGGCATTGGGGCACGATTGCTACTGTAAAATATAAATGGCTTTCAATGTTTCTATTGGCCATGCCAATTAATATATTTTCATGTTGCTAGGGGAATCATATATTTTCTCAAGTTTAAAGTACTTTCAATGTGCCCGGAGGTGATTTTCAGTATTATATTTTTATCATTTACAAGGGCTTGAGGGTACCATTGTTATTCTAAAATTTCAGTGGCATTCAATATTTCTGCAAGCTGCCCCAATAAATAAATTTTCATATTTTGGCTTGACAAAAGGGGAATAATTGGTCCTGTCAAATTTCAGTTTTTTCAATATGCCCGCGAGCCATTTTATATATTGTAATTTCAACATTTTATTGGGTTTTAGGGGCACCGTCGCTGCTGCAAAATTCGTGTGGATTTCATGGTTACTGCAAGCAATTCCAATTAAAAGTTTTTCATCTTTTGGCTTCACATAAGGGAACTATTGTTCCCGCCACATTCAATTGACTCTAACTGTGGCTCTAAACCATTTCTAGTATCATAGTTTCATCATCTCACAGGGCTATGAGGCTCTGTTGCTACTGTAAAATTGAAGTGGCTTTCAATGTTCTGCAAGTCACTCCCATTAATATGTTTTCATTATTTGTTGGAAATTAAGAGAACCACGGTCATGTTGAAATGACTATCGATGTGTCCGAAACCCATTTTTAGTATTTTAATGTGGCAATGGTTCACCATTGCTACTATGAAATTCAAGTAGCTTTCAATCTTTCTGCAAGCCATTCCAATTTATACATTTTTTAATAATATATTTTCAACATTTTCAAAGGCATTGGGGGCACCATTTCTGCTATAAAATTTAAGTGGCTTTCAATGTTTTTGCAAGCCATGTCAATTAATATATTTTATCTTTTACTTGACATAGGGGAACCATAGTTCATAATGACTCCTGAAGCCATTTTTAAAATCATTTGTTCATCATTTCTCAGGGCCATGGGGCACCATTGCTACTGTTAATCTCAAGTGGCTTTCAATGTTTCTACAAGTCATTCCCTTAAAAATTTTTTTTGTCATTTGGCTGGACAATTAGGGAACTTATTTTCCTGTCAAATTGAAATAAACTTTATCCCTGCAAGCCAGTTTCAATATTAAAAATTTCATTATTTCCCAACGCATTGGGGCACCATTGCTATAGTAAAATCTAAGTGGTTTTTAATGTTTCTGTTGGCCATGCCAATAAATCTATTAAGGGGAATCATATTTCCTGTCAAATGTTAATTACTTTCAATATGTCCGGAGGTCATTTTCGGTATTATATTTTCATTATTTGCAAGGGCTTTGGGGGAACCATTGCTAGTCTAAAATTCCAGTGGCATTGAGTATTTCTGCAAGCCGTCTTAATCAAGAACTTTTCATCTTTTGGCACGAAAGGGGAACAAGTTGTCCTGTCAAATTTGAGAATTTTTCAATATGCCCGCTATCCATTTTATGTGTTATATTTTCAACATTTTATTGGGTTTTCGGGGCACCGTTGCTGTTGTAAAATTTAAGCGGCTTTTAATATTTCTGCAAACCTTTACAATTAATATAATTTCATCCTTTGGCTGGACTATAAGGGAACAATTGTTCTGTCAAACTGAAACTATTTTCAATGCCTCTGCTAGCCATAATAAGTGTTATGTTTTCAAATTCAAGTGGCTTTCAATATTTCTGCCAACCTTTACAATTAATATAATTTCATCCTTTGGCTGGACTATAAGGGAACCATTGTTCTGTCAAACTGAAACTATTTTCAATGCCTCTGTTAGCCATAATAAGTGTTATGTTTTCATCTTTTTCCTGGGTAGTGGGGAGCCATGATTCGATGTTTCTTCACTTCATCAGTATGTTTTCATCATTTGACTGGACATTGAGGACCTGTTCCTGTCAAATGGAATGACTTTTAATGTGTCCGGATCAGGAAGTCGTTTTTAGTAGCATTTTTTCTTCATTTTCCCTGCCATCGGGGCATCATTTCTACTGTAATATTCAAGTGGTTTTTAATATTTCGGAAGGCCATATCAATTAATATAATTTCATCTTTTGGATAAGCATTAGGGGAACCAATGTTCTTGGGAAAATGAAATAACTCTCATTGTGTCTGAAGCCATTTTCAGTATTATATTTTAGTCATTTCCTACTGTACAGGGGCTTAATTGCTCCTGTACAATTTAAGTGGCTTTCAATGTGACTACAAGCCAGTCCAATTAATATACCTTCATCATTTGGCTGGAATTAGGGGAACCATTATTCCGGTCAAATGAATTGATTTTCAGTGTATCTATCATCTATTTTCAATGTTATTTTTTCATCATTTTCCAGGGCATTGGAGAACCATTGTCGCTTTGAATTTCAAATGGATTTTAATGTTTTGCAAGTCATTCCCTATATATATTTTCATCATTTGGCTTCCTGTCAAATTTAAATGAATTTTAATGTGTGCAACTTTCATTATTCTCCAGGGCATTGGGGCACCATTACTACTGTAAAATCTAAATTGCTTTCAATGTTTCTGTTGGCCATTCCTGTTTATATATTTTCATCATGTTGCTAGACATTATGGGAATCATTTTTTCTGACAAAATGAGATTTCTTTCAATGTGTCTGGTGGCTATTTTCAGTATTATATTTATTTCATTTCCTGAGCATTGGTGGAACCATTGCTAATGTAAAATTTAGTGGCTTTCATTGTTTCTGCAAGCCGTTCCAGTTAATACATTTTCATCTTTTAACTGGACGTTACGGGAAATATTGTTTCTGTATAGTTGAAATGAGCTTGAATGCATCTGCAAGTCATTTGAGTATTATATTTTCATATTTTTACGGGGTATTGGGGCACCATTGCCGGTTAAGCGGCTTTCAATGTTTCTCCTATCAAATATATATTCATCATTTCTGAGGGTATTCCTGCTAGATAAAATATATTTCAAAGTTTCTGTATCATTCCATTTTCATATATTTTGATCATGTGGTAGGATGTTGGTATACCATTTTTCCATTCAAATGGAAAAGCTTCGGCAAACTATTTCGTCACTTAGTAGGGCTTTGGGGCACAATTGCTTCTGCCAAATTTAAATTGCTTCCGTAGTTTCTGCATCATTGGTATTTTCTTGCATGGCATTGTCTCACCATTGCTCCATTCAAATTTCAAAAGCTTTGGCAAACTATTCTCATGAATGTATTCTCTTAATTTGACGGGGTACTGGGACAACGCTGCTCCTGTCAGTGGCTCTCAACATATCTACAATCTGTTACCATTTAATATCAGCGCAATGAAACATCATAACATGCTACTTCAAATTGGGAAAGACTTCCTGTATTTTCGCAAGCTTTAACAATTCATTTATTTTTCATCTGGCATGCTACTTGTGTCGAATTTTAAAATTCTTCTAATGTCGCTGCTTTTTATTATTATTTGGAATAAAATGATTGGTTTTAGATTGACCGAACTGGCTTTCTTATTTCTGCTAGTGACAGTCCTGGACCATAACATATGTTTGATTCAGTGGAATTGCTTTCACTATATTCTGCAAGCCTTTGGACATGGTTGTGTTGGTGACAAATTATCAGTTATAACATTTGGATCATTTGGTGTTAGTACTATATTTTTATGTCGTTGCTTCTATGTGATATACTTTTCATTCTTGTGCAAAATCATTGATAAGTTATGGACATGGTTGTTGAGACAAGTTGATTTATTTGGGCTCATGTTGAACTATGAGATGCCAGTCTAAAATCACTTTTACAGAAGGTTTTAAAAATTACTTATGCCATCCGGCTGCCATTGTTAATTTGCCAAGGAGATTATTGATTTGAATGAATAACTGACTGAAATGGCACTCGTTGTTGGTCATTATATGTTTGCATAAATATATTTGGTGGGTCAATATATCGAAGCCTCTTGGACTTCTAGTTGATAATGCTGATGAATGTTTGTTGTTTCTGTGGGTTTTAAGAATGCAAGTGATATGGATAATGTGACAGACAAACATGATGGTACTCAGACTAAGATGGTTGACGTCTAAGTTTATGTTGATGGTCAATTCCAGCATAATATGTTTTTGATGACTTGATATTTGTTGCTTCACATATGCAAACTAGTTTATTGAATTTGACAATGAGATGACTGAGAGTGAGGCGTTGATTCATTGTGTTGTGGTAATCTCACTTCTCTTATTGTCAAAAAGGTGCATGCCTCGTCTTCTGTTAAATGTGATCTGCTAACTCACTTATTTAGTTGTTGAGATTTATGGGGTGATGGTTTCTAGTCTGTGAAATTTCTTGTTGGATTCTGCAACAATTGCTCCTGTCCATATGGACTGTTATTTTCCTGGGCAGTGGGGCACCATTGCTGGTTAAGCGGTTTTCAATGTTTCTCCATGCCATTCCCATTAATAGTGTCATCATTTGATAGGGCACCATTGCTCCTATCAAATTGGAATGACTTTTAATTTGTCTGGAAGCCTTTTCCAGTACTATATATTTATCATTTCTGAGGGCATTACTTTACTGCTAGATAAAATATATTTCAAAGTTTTTTTTTTCATTCCATTGTCATATATTTTGATCATGTGGTAGGATGTTGGTATACCATTTCTCCATTCAAATCGAATAGCTTTGGCAAACTATTTCGTCACTTAGTGGGGCTTAGGGGCACAATTGCTTCTGCCATATATAAATTGCTTCCTAAGTTTCTGCGTCATCGGTGTTTTCTTGCATGGCATTGGTTCAACGTTGCTCTATTCAAATTTCAAAAGCTTTGGCAAACTATCCTCATTAATATACTCTCTTAATTGGCAGGGTATTGGGACACCATTGCCCTTGTCCATGGCTCTCAATATATCTGAACCTGTTACCATTTAATATACTTCTTTGTCAGGGCAATGAAACATCATAACATGCTGCTGCAAATTTGGAAAAGTCCTATCTTTTCGCAACCTTTAACAGTTCATTTATTTTTCATTTGGCAGGGCATTCGGCATCATTGTTCTATATAAATTAAAAATGGCTTTCAATGTATTTGTTAGTCATGCTCACTTCATTTGCCAGGTATTGGATACCGTTGCACATATGAAATTCAACATTACTTATTATTTCACTAAGCCATTCTATTTTATTTCTTTTCATTTGGTTTTGCATGGTCACCACTGCTCCTGCCAGTAACATTTGGCAGTTTATTTACTTTCATCATCTGGCAGGACACTGGATGCTACTGCTTGTTCCGAATTTTAAAATGCTTCTAATGTCTCTACTTTTTATTATTAATTGGAGTAAAATGATTGATTTTAGATTGATTGAACTGACTTTCTTATCTCTGTAAGTGACAGTCCTGGACCATAACATATGTTTGATTCAGTGGAATTTCTTTCACTATATTCTGCAAGCCTTTGGACGCAGTGAAAGAAATTCTTGCAATGAATGAAATAGCTTTTTCATTATTCTTCAAGGGAATTGGGTGTCATAGGCATCATCATATGTTAATGAAAAACTTATGTCGATTTCATTCTTTATAAAAGCTATTCATTTGCCATAGGCATCATTATTCAGCAAATTTCAAACAACTTTCAAGAATCTGCTATTGATCAATGGGAAGATTTCATTTGGTGTTGCTGACAAATTATCAGGTATAACATTTGGATCATTTGGTGTTAGTACTATATTCTTATGTCGTTGCTTCCATGTGAAATACTTTCATTCATATGCAAAATCATTGATAAGTTATGGAAATGGTGGTTGGGACGAGTTGATTTGTTTGGGATCATGTTGAACGATGAGATGCCAGTGTAAAATCACTTTTATAGAAGGTTTTTAGAACCACTTATGCATATGGAAGCCTGTTGGACTTCTAGTTGATGATGCTGATGAATGTTTGTTGTTTACGCGGGTTTTAAGAATGCAAGTGATATGAAATTATTGAATCAAATGTCCTCTTGGTGGTGTTATACTAGATTGTGGCTGACAAGACTATGATAGTTGATTGTAATGGGAATTGTGAGATGGAAAATGTGGCAGACGAACATGATGGTACTCGGACTAAGATTGTTGACGTCTAAGTTTATGTTGATGGTCAATTCCAGCACAATGTGTTTTCCATGACTTGATATTTGTTAGTTTTACTTTGCTTCATATATGCATATGAGTGTTCACCTTTTCTGATGCACTTGAGTTGGTTTTCCCATAACATGCAGACAAAGTCACTTTGGTACAATGGCGGAATAGACGTACGTATTGTGCATGCTATTGTCTTCTTTGCTCAGCTATTCAGTTTCCATTATCTTTCATACTAAATTAATTTTGGATGGACACAGTCCAACGCGTGGTTGTGGACATCGCTAATCAGAAAGCGTCACGTGTTTTGTTGAAAAGCTAAAGTGACTAGTGACAACTTTTCAACGTGGTGCTTCCTGATTGACGGTGTCTATAACCACGTGATGTATTATGTCCACCCAAAAATGACTACTATCACAATATATCTTGCCTGCCCATTTTTATTTTTCTTCACAAACACAGCACAAATGCATATTTCTTGAGCCAAGAGGAGATTCTTCTGTGTGAGTTTTTTTTCTTGGTGGTCAGGAGCCACAGACCTCCTCGACCTTGATTTTGGTGATTGTCTATAAAAATCTAAAACTGCCTTATTTTGGATTGGATGTAATTACTTTGGCTGTCTGAGATTATATTCTAATATGAATCTATATGCAGTATAGCCAAGTGAAAATATATTGTTATTTAGTTTGATAGACATATGTTATTTCTAAGTACACTCAATAATTCACCGTGTTGACGTATGGCCTCTGTGCATAAATCCAAAAAAATGTGTTTAGGCAACAACTATCCAAGAAAAGGGACCTGTCAATTCTGAAGCCAACATGAGGAAGGCAGCAGCTCTTACAAGAATGGATGGCTCTACTCTTGTGCTTTGTTTGGATTATTAACACAAGAGTTCCATCACTTTCAACTATTTTCTTGTTTCTTATTCCAATCGTATTTTTTTACACTTCATTCTTCATTTTAAAACTATACATTCATCAACTAAGCTGCACTTATCTTATCATGTTGCTGTTGGTGGCCATTGATCAAGTTAAGCTGGAGAATATTCCTAGGAGAGATGAGACTCTAATCAGTCCAAAAC
Source organism: Kalanchoe fedtschenkoi (assembly GCA_002312845.1). NCBI lineage: Eukaryota > Viridiplantae > Streptophyta > Magnoliopsida > Saxifragales > Crassulaceae > Kalanchoe > Kalanchoe fedtschenkoi. Next base: position 214,760 of record NQLW01000024.1, read on the forward strand.
CAAGTAATGAGCTTCTGGGTCTTCGAATATAATTATAGAAATGTTTGTCTTATAGTAATGAGGCTTATTTGAAGGGGAGATAAATTCAACAGGAGGGCTTATTCAGCAGAGAGGAGATATATTAGATCTTCACGTAAAAGAAGATTCAAATGGGGTCAATTTGCGTTGGGCTCCGTGTGAAATGCTCCGCGGAAAGACCGTCAATCTCCACGAACTTTGATCAGCTCTTGAAGAAATCACTTTCTGTGACTGTTAAGGTATATACCCAAATGATCATATATAAGACTTAAATAGTTGCGACTTGCATCCGAAATTAGGATCAGTAGTTTATGTTGAGCTTTTTAACTGGTACTTGTGTATTTGTTGCAGGTTTTGAAATGGCAGCCATTAGTGAGAGAGTTGGAGAAGCTTGCGGTGCAAGTCGATGCCTCCAAAGCAATGATCAAGCAAATCCCTACAAGGGTATTGGATTCCTGTTTTGATCTCGTGTTCGAATTCGTTGATCAACGGTTGCCACCATTGCAGGTTTCAGAATAACTTCCTACTCCCTAAAATTTCAAACTCTTATCTCCATGGGAGTCTTCCAGTCTCCAACATGACACATTATTGATTACACGTAGAGGAACTTCTCCCCTGTTGAAGAACTTGACAAACCTCTTATAATCACCAGTGTAGAAGGTCAGATCCCGGACGACTTTCCCGAAGGGGTTTATATCAGAAATGGTAATCCTTAATCATAAGCAATATCTTTGAAGTTTCTATCAAACTATGTTTCAGAATTTTGCCTTATGACAAATCATCAATCTTTGGAAATTTAGGCTCGAATCCGCTGTTCGGAGGATTCAAGTCATCAAAATCGATACTGGGGCAATCGAACCACACATGGATCGAAGGAGAAGGGATGCTCCATGCAATCTACTTCAACAAAAGCAGTAACAATTCATCATGGAAAGTTTCATACAACAACAAATACGTACACAGTGAAACTTTCAAACTCGAAAAGCAGAAAAAAAGGCCATCTTTTCTACCAGCAATCGAAGGTCATTCGGCCGCCATTCTGGCCGCATACTTGTTTAACTGGGTGAGCTCATTTCACTCGACCAAAATATCATTCTTCCATTGAAATCAACTCTTGAGTATCATTTTATTTTGTTGAAATCGTTGTGAGAATATCCATTTATAATATTTATCCAATCTATGAAGTCAAATAAAAATTATCCGTTATGATTCTCTTCTGGACAGTTGAGATTTGGAAAGGCGAACAAGGACATCAGCAACACCAGCGTGTTCGAGCTCGCCGGAAAA
>NQLW01000024.1:224661-287137 GCA_002312845.1 Kalanchoe fedtschenkoi
ATAAAAATAATAAAGTTAACTATTAATAATTTATCATTTTTATTTATACTAGGATAAATGATTATTCAACCAAACACACAGCCTAATGACTATCAAACAAAATAAATTAATAAATTATTTATACGTGGTTAATTTTAGTTAAAATTTGACATTTTAATATTTTAAGGTCAATTTGTTTGGGGACAAATTATATTTAACACTTTATGGATTAAATTAAATAATTATTAATCCTCTTCTTAAACGCAAACCCTAATCAGTCCACGGCCGTCCAAATCGACTCCGACGTCGACCGACCTGAGTTCAATTTCAATTGAAACCTTCATCGACATCGACTCGGTAACACATGCAAATATGCAATTCAATCAACGGAGACAATTCAAGCAAGTTCAGCAAAAAGGCAGAACGAGAAAGAGACCGATCGACAACCTTTGGGAGAAGAAATGCGCGAGCGAAAGAAGGAGAGTGCCGAGCGCGTTGGCGTACACGATGAACACGAAATTGCTCATCCCTCGGGACATGGCGGCTTTGTTGATCACTCTCAGCCCGGTGAGCGGACACTGCGCCGCCGTCATTGCCGCCAATGGCAGCAGATTCTGAAGATATGAATTCGTCGTCATCGCTTCTCTCGGACTCTGTCTCGAAAATGAGGACTGCTCGTTAAGTGAGGGATTTAGAGCATGATTAAATACACAGATCACAACTTAATTAAAGTATTATAAATTAATAGTAAGTTCGGCGACTAATCTCATCATTTCTCATATTAGTTGTTAAAATTAAGGAAAAAGAGACTGTGTATATATATATATATATAGACGATTATATGTTCCTATTCTAATTTGTTTTCGTTCTTTTTAAGAATATTATTGTAATGAATATGAATTCAAGAAAAAATAAAAATGATGATTGGCTCCCGGGACTGTAATAAGAATGCCTGCGATCTTTATCTCTGGCTTCTGAAGCATCGTATGCTCACGTTCTCCATTCTGATTCTTTTTTTTTAAAAAAAAAACAACAACTTTATTAATAAAGGGGTCCATAGGACGCCTAACATAGTGCCTACATTATAAGGGGACTCATAGAGTCTACATATAACTGGGCTCATAGAGCCTATTAAAGGATGGGCAAAGCCCAAATTATGATCCAAAAAGGACCTGCTGCTGAAGACCTTTAGGCCCCGTGCTTGCTGGGTTTGGCTGCGTGTGAGGCAAGAAGAGCAACTTGACAGGAAAGCAGCACGTGCAAGGCAACTCAATTCTGATTCATTGCGAGTTTTGTCACGCACACAATTTAGCTGAAAATAAATAATTGTTTGAGGGAGAGAAACCTGAAGATGACGGGTAGCAGGAAAGACAGAGATGGCTCCATGTTATTCATGGCTGATGCAATGGTCGGCGAGCTGTAGGCTCAAGCCAGCGAAAGAGAAGTTGCGCACCAAAGCTATCCTGCAGATCTTTGAAAAATCAGTGGAATCTGGGCACAGGGGACATGTACCATATTATTTTAATAGGACCCTCCCTTTCCTATCTTTTCACTTGAAACGAGACACTTTTCACTCAGGACATTCAAAAATATTGTTATAAAATCCTTGATACAGGATGTAGTTGTTAGGACACTCATATATATTTTCGACATATGATCCAATTGAAATAAGATCTTCTTAACGTCATAACACATCGTTGACAATATAGTATTAGCCGAAAGCCCTTTCCGATCAGCATCAGTGAATTAGTGAATGTGTCACTCCATGAATATTTGACATTCAGGATTTAGGGTTTTTAAAATTGCAGTCAAATTCATGAATTTCTTACTGCATCTCGGGTATATAAAAGAGTCTCTGAGACGTACATAAGCGAGTCTGACATGTCTTCTGCATCATCATGTAAATTTTTGTTCATGTTGTTGAACATTCCTTGTATCATCATGTATGCCATCATGTTACACACCATCTCATCTAGTACATGAAAATACCTTTAAGCATGTTCATTTATGATCAATTATCCATTTTCTCAAGCGTGGTTATAACGACCGTCCTGAATAGCGAAATATAAAGCGTGATAATAAATTTTGACCTTTTACCACGCATGGTAATAGATCATGAACTAATTGCCACGCTTGTAAGAACTAAGCATGGTAATTAATTTATGACCTACCGCGCTTGTATGAACCAAGTGTGTAATAATAAGGTCATGAACCAATTACTACACTTGGGTTCATATAAGCGTGGTAATTAGTTAATGACCTATTACTTTGCTTAGTTCACTTAAGCATGGGAATAGGCCCTTCTTTTAAAAAAAATCTGGATTTTTTTTATAATTAATTTTTAAAATCTATTATAATAATATTATGGCGTCTGTCGCCCTCCAGAACCGAACCAGTTCGGTTCGGTTTGAAACCGGCCGGTTCGGTTCAGTTTGAAACCGGTCGGTTTGGTTCTGTTTGAAATATTAAAAAATTATTCGGTTTGAAATGGATCGGTTCGGTCTGGTTTGAAATGTCGGTTTAAAACCGGTCGGTTCGATTCGGTTTGAAATATTAAAAAACTGTTCGGTTTGAAACGGATCGGTTCGGTCCGGTTTGAAATGTTAATGATTTAGTTATGGTTTCAAATTTTAAAAAACCGATGATTAATAATTTGATTTGGCTTTTGGTTTTTCTCGAACCGAACCCGTCGGGTCGACGGGTACCTTTCCTAGTAAATTATAAAAACAAAATCAAAAATTTTACTGTATTAATTATATTTTCAATCATAATTTAATTTGAATAGTAAAAAACTCAAAAACATTTAAAATTAAAAGATAAAAAAATCTATATATCAATATATCGTAAAATACATCAAATAAAAAATGAAATACAACAACATAAACAAATTTCTTATCACATTAATCTAGCGTAGTTGTAATACTTCTTATAAGGACAATTGAGAAGTTCTCTCAAACGCTTGTAGAGTGTAGCCCACCAAATTCGCAAAATTTGATAACTGTCTTTTTTATATTCCTAGCTCACACGATTCATGAATATTCATTGTGACTCACTGGCGCGGTTCTCACTAGTCTAGTGAGAACAAGTGGAAGGATAATGTATTATTATATAACCTAAGCACATTGATTAATTGATTAAAATGTGTGTATATGGATGATGATAAATGTTTCATGATTTATTAAAATTTGAAAATGAAGACGTGAAAAGCATGATAAATATATTTTAATTTGGAAGTGTAAATCTAATCACTAATGGTTAGAAAATAAAATGGAAATCTTGTTACTAAACACTTTTCTGCTAATATAAATATGTGTCTAACTGACTAAGCATGCCAAATAGGTTAGATTTATTGTTTTGCTTTTTTATACCAATTTAAATTTACTTTATATCGAATTTTAACAAGATAATCAGTAATTAATAAAGATAACAATGTCCATCATCTAGTTCAAATTTTCTAAATGTATTATTAAATATTCCTGCAAAATTAAAATAAACTTTTAATTACTGATTCAAATTTTAATTAAAAATGTTAACAACCTACATATACAATTAAAAATTTCATTAAATCAGCTTAAAACTCAACTGATACGAACTGAATTGGATATTTCATCAAAAAAAAATTTAATATTTCAATTACATCAGTTTCATCTTGTTATGATCTTTTTAAATCCCAACACAGCAACAAAGGCTAGCACATAACAACAAAAATCATCCTAATACAGAAATCAAATCATTCAAACACAGCAGCCAAATAATCCTAATTGAACAAAAAATCATTTTCATGCTGGATTAAAAAAGGAACTTAACTTCGACAACTCTATTACCACACTTCCGATTTGAAACCAAACCATACACACATACAAAAAAAAGTAACTAATTAAATACAAGAACATATCACAACAAAGAAAATCAAGAGAAGTAGTTTGAGAAAAATGACTACATCTATTTTTCCTCCAAGTTGAAATTGAGAAGCTGCAAGGTGAAGATAATATAGTCAATGTTAGGATTTTTTTTAATATCTGCAAGGAGAAAATTTGATAATTAATATAATACAAAAAATTAAAAAATATATAATGTTATTTTAGTTTTTTAATATCTGGTTTGAAACAATCATATAATATCTGACCGCGACGTTGTTTTAAGTTATTTTCATTAAACATCCCACCCTCACTCAAGTGAACGTCAAAAAATTAAATAAATAGTAGGAATGAGAGTATAAATGAATGTTTATTTACTTAAATCTCCCGATAATAATTTAAGAAGAAAAGAATATGAAGGGGTAAAGTTGTCGTTTTTACCCAACTCTATCCCAATCCTCTCAAATATGAAGAATTTGAAAATGGGGGTTTGAAGGATTTGACCTCTCCAAATCCTTACTTCTACACTTTACCAAAACTCGAAAACATTCGTCATTTTAATAAATCTTCTCAAATCCTTCAATCATCATCCTATTTTCAATTCGAGAACACTACCCAAATCAATGAATTACTCCTCTAAGTGATTCTTGGGTGGACTATGTCCACCATGTGGCGGTGGACACTACCAATTGGTAGTCGCCACGTGACACATTGAAAAGTCAAAGTTACACATGGTGATTTATCATTGGTTTGAATTTTTTTTAACTTTTCAATAGGCCACGTGGCGACTCCCCATTGATGGTGTCCACCGTTACGTGTTAGACACAGTCCACCCAAAAATTTCTCCTACCACTCTACTCCTCTAACCACGAAGGCACGATTATGACTTTGAAAGATATAAATTGGAGATAGTCATAATTAATTCAAATGGTAGGAATTTACATGAAAATTTATATGCCGTGGGGGAAATGGTATCATCAGCTTCCATGACAATCTTTTACCGCAAATTCTTGTGTACTCCGAGAGTACGTACTCACTCGCACGACGTCATTTCATACAATCCTTGCGTGCCTTCATTTCATATTTCACTAAAACGACGTCGTTTTGTGTTTAACAATAAAACGTGTTAAACCCCATTCTTCATCAGAAATGTCTCCATATTCACCAGAATTGCTTATATATTCATCAAATTGCTCATATATTTATGAGATTATTTTATGGTCTAAATTTATTTTTTTTACTTACATATTCATCAAAATTCATTGGATATTCACCAGAATTACTTATATATTCACCAGAATTGCTCCTATATTTATCATATTATTTTTTGGTCTTTATTCATTATTTTTGCTTCCATATTCTTAAGAATTCATTGGATATTCACCAGAATTGCTTATATATTCACCAGAATTGCTCCTATATTTATCAGATTATTTTTTGGTCTTTATTCATTATTTTTGCTTCCATATTCATAAGAATTCATTGGATATTCATCAGAATTGCTTATATATTCACCAGAATTGCTCCTATATTTATCAGATTATTTTTTGGTCTTTATTCATTATTTTTGCTTCCATATTCATCAGAATTCATTGGATATTCACCCAAAATTGCTTATCTATTCACCAGAATTGCTCCTATATTTATCAGATTATTTTTTGGTCTTTATTCATTATTTTTGCTTCCATATTCATCAGAATTCATTGGATATTCACCAGAATTGCTTATATATTCACCAGAATTGCTCATATATTTATCAGATTATTTTTCGGTCTTTTTATTCATTATTTTTGCTTCCATATTCATCAGAATTTATTGGATATTCACCAGAATTACTTATATATTTTTGAACAAGTTAAGATAAGATGGATATGTTGTCAGGTTTATTTAACACACAGCTGTCGGCCAAGCACAAGGTGTTAGCTGATGATCCCTTGAGGACTGAATCAAATGCTTGCTAATGTTCCTCCTGCTTCAAAGAAGCTCATCAAGCAGCACTACTACAGATTTGATTTTATGTAACATGTATCTTTAATCACGTTTCACTATTAATCACGTTTTAATACGCAAAACGTGATTAAAAATAAAAAAGACGACGGCGTTTTACTGCAGGTTATGTTTAATCACGTTTTATACAGACCAACGTGATCAATAATAGGAGAAACTCGACGTCGTTTTATTAACGTTTAACTTTAATCATGTTTCGAACAAAAAACACTTGATTATAACATAACTTAAAGATCACGTTTGTTACTTACAAACGTGATCATTGGGTTCTCATTTGTTGATCACGTTGCCTACTTACAAGCGTGATCATAACTATAGGTTTTTAATAACGTTTGTAGTATAATAAGCGAGATGAAAAATATTACGAAGTTTTAATCACGTTTTATACGGACAAACGAAATCAATAACAAGAGAAAAACGACGATGTTTTATTGACATGTATCATTAATCACGTTTGTGACCTACAAACGTGATTAAAACGTAAAACTTATGATCAGGCTTGTTACTTACAAACGTGATCATTGAGTTCTCATTTTTGTGATCACGTTCCCTAATTACAAGTGTGATCATAAATATAGGTTTTTAATAACGTTTGTAGTATAATAAGCGAGATGAAAAATATTCCAAAGTTTTAATCACGTTTTATACGGACAAACGAAATCAATAACAAGAGAAAAACGACGTTGTTTTATTAACATGTATCTGTAATCACGTTGGTGACCTACAAACGTGATTAAAACGTAACACTAATGATCACGCTTGTTACTTGTAAACGTGATCATAAATACGATCTTTTAATAACGTTTGTAGTATTAGAAGCGTTATTAAAAATATTATAAAGTGTGTTAATCACGTTTTCAAAAGTTGCACGTGATTAAAAATATAAGAAAAATGACATTTTTTAGTATTAATCGCGTTTCTTTATAGACAACGTGATTATTTCATATCACAAAACATGATTATTAATTTTTTTTATCACGCCCTTAAACTTGATTATATATATATTTGTAAATGTGACATTTCTCTAACAACATTTCAGTTGTGTGAATGTTGAACAGGTTATGAAATTTTGATTTCAAATCAAGCTTTAAATTTGAACATTTTAATCTTTCAACTCAAAAGAGGTTAATGTTGATAATATGAAATTTGTACATATTACGTATAATATAAGGAAAACTCCACATGGGCCATGAGTTATATATATTTTAAGGTTGAAGTTTAAGATCACATGTCAAATTTGTTTGGTCATACTTAAATATAATTGTTATTGTTAAATTTATGTTGGTGATTATGGATGATTGTGTATGAAAAGACGTATATGTGAGGAAAATATAATCCTATTTTCTTTGATCAAAAGCCCAGGCATGTAAGTCATGGTTCAACAATCCAATATAAGTCACCTTCTGTTCTCCTCACTAGTCGATGTGAGGAAAATACTTGTGGCATACGTCATCTTCGTAGGTGCGCCCTCTGCGTCTCCCCCGCTCTCTTGGGGTCCAACACCCACGTCTCAGTCGTCTTTTTGCGAGCCACTCTCGTCAACCTGTGAAATCCTTCATTCATGCCATTGTTGTCAAATATGTGGATTGTATCCCCTTTGTGACTCAAAAGCTCAGGCTTACTTGTAAGTCATGGTTCAACAATCCAATATAAGTCACCTTCTCTTTTTTTCACTAGCCGATGTAGGACATTTGCCAAGTTACATACTCAACATTACATACTGACGGTTCGGTTCAAGTTGATTCGATTCATCGGTTTATCTATATTTAATCCAATATAAAAAGTTATTTTTATGTAATCTCAAAGTTGGGTTATTCCACTTATTAATATATATGCATCTAATGAATGATTAGAACTATTAACTATTTCTGAAAATAAAAATTCTAATTTCATTTAATATTTTTGTTAGATAGATAATCACACACTATTATATATAATTTGTCACTTAATTACACTTATTTAATCATCTTTTATATATAAAATTTTTGAAATATCTTTAATCACGTTTAGTTAAATTTTTTAATCACGATTCATTTTTTATCACGTTCAATATTCAAAAACGTGATAAGTGCTCATATTTTTTAATCACGTTTGTTTTAGTAAACGATATTAAAAGTCATCCATCATTTACCGATTTTGTTAAATTCTATTTATTAAACTCTTTAATCACGTTTGTTATAATAAACGTGATCAAAGATTTTTGAATCCATCAATCTGGACCGGTGGATCAATCCATTTTTAATCACGTTTGATTAAATAGAAAACGTGATCAAAGATCACCCCAAAATCCAACAATCTGGACCGTTAGATCTACATACCTTTGATCACGTTTCCTATGTCAGAAACGTGATTAAAGATGTGTCACATTATTAATCACGTTCTTTAATCACGTTTCTGACATAGGAAACGTGATCAAAGGTATGTAGATCTAACGGTCCAGATTGAAACCCTCATTCAGATCGACGGTGACTGAATCATTAATCACGATTCGTACCACAAAACGTGATCAAAGATACTATTTACCGAAATTTAATGCAAAGTCCGCCGCTGTTGCCACATCTGAATCGATCCATCACTGTCGACCGCTGCAAAGTCCGCCGCTGTGACCACCGTGATCTCCACCGCTGCTGTTATAAATCTCCGATCGCTGCCCACCGCTACTGTCTCCACCGATTAAATAGCTGCCGGCGCAAATTAATCTCCAATCGTGCTTAAAACGGTATTTTTACTGTCTTCTCCTATCGTCACCGATCTATTGCGTTACCCCGATTTTATTTATTTTGTTTCCACTTTCTGTTGTGTATTGTCTTCTGTCTACCTTTCCATTAATTTTATAATTTTTTCTAACTGCATGTGCATGGAATCGAAATTTATGGTGAACACTGACAGTGTGTGGTCTTACTGTCTATTGGGAATATTTTTTTGGAAGCACCACTGGGAATAGTGTGCGAATCATAAACAGCCAGGTATGTGTTGTTATATGATTTTAGCTTTTATAATATTAAGTTGGTCATGAAAAGGAGCGTATGTATTAAAATATTAAATAGTGAAGTAGACTTTTATTTGTTATGTATACATTCTAGATTTGAGTTTAGTATTTCTGAATTAAGATTAAGCCCCAATTAGTTAATATTAATAAATCTCGAAAATATTTAATTAAGTAAAACCTCACACTCAATGCCTATCCCTTTACGGTTGTTAAAATTTTATCGTTTCGTATAGTACGAAAATGACTCGTCAGTGGATGTTTGCCAATCGATTAAGTGACGAATATGAAGGAGTTAATCAATTTTGTGAATTTGCACGTCAACACACTGAACGTGTGCAAGAGAAGTATGTGAGCTGTCCGTGTAGAAAATGTTGGAATGCGACTAGGCTTACTATATCAGAGGTGAAGACTCATCTTATTTGTCATGGGTTTGACACCAAATATGACGTGTGGTATTTTCACGGTGAGAAGCTTGGCGCAAAACGTAGTAGAATTGAGGAAAATTCACAATCTGATACTATTTCGCATGATGTTGATGATGAAGAAGAACCCGACAATATTGATGGAATGTTCGAAAATATTGCTCAGAATTTATATGACCAGGCTGAAGATGTGTCTGACTCGTTGAAGCACGCATCCAAGACTCCTTTGTACTCTGGTTGCACAAAGTTCACTAAACTCACTGCGATTCTCAAATTATACAACCTGAAAGCTAAACATGGTTGGAGTGATAAGTCTTTTACTGACCTTTTGGTACTCATAAAGGACATGCTTCCCAATGGAAACGAGTTACCATCTAGAACTTATGATGCCAGAAAAGTAATTTTTCCAATGGGTGCAGATTATGAGAAGATACATGCATGCCCAAATGATTGTATTTTATATAGGGGAGAGTACGTTGGACTTTCTGAATGTCCTAAATATAGTGCCGCACGTTACAAACACAAGGGTGACCCGAATAAGAAGACATCTGGTGGGCCTGTGAAGACTATTTGGTACATGTCGCCTATACCGAGATTTCATCGAATGTTTGGCAATACAAGAGATGCTCAACTACTTAGGTGGCATGCAGAGGGTCGTACAATGGATGAATATATCAGGCATCCTGCTGACGCAAACCAATGGAAAACTTTCGATATTAGATATCCAGAATTTGGGTCAGATCCTCGAAATATCATACTTGGACTAAGCACTGACGGCATGAATCCTTATGGAAATCTCAGTAGTCAACATAGCACGTGGCCTGTAGTGCTATGTGTTTACAACCTTCCACCCTGGTTATGTATGAAGCGGAAGTATGTTATGCTTACAATGATTATATCAGGACCGAAACAGCCGGGGAATGATATTGATGTATTTCTGGAACCGTTAATTGATGATCTTAAAACATTGTGGGATGTTGGAGTGAAGGTGTATGATGCAGTAACTCAGCATGAGTTCATCCTGAAGGCTATGCTTTTCTGCACTATTAATGATTTTCCAGCATATGGAAATCTAGCGGACTATAATGTCAAAGGTTACAAAGCATGTCCCATTTGTGAGGAGGGCACAAGTTCTTGCCGTTTGGCTAAGTGTCGCAAAAATGTTTACATGGATCAAAGAATGTGGCTTCCCATAGACCATCTGTTCCGACGTCATAAGAAACACTTCAATTTGAAGACAGAAGAACGTACCGCCCCAATTCCATTAACTGGAAATGAAGTTTTCAGAAAGGTTTTCGAGATTAATACTAGTTTTGGAAAATCATCGAAGATGACGACAAAAGAACCATGGAAGAAGCGATCCATCTTTTTCACACTGCCTTACTGGGAGAGTCTGTCTGTTAGACATTGTATAGATGTGATGCACGTGGAAAAGAACATTTGTGATAGTTTGGTAGGTACCTTATTGAATATTAAGGGAAAAAGCAAGGACGGAATCAATGCAAGGTTGGATTTATTAAGTATGGGTCTTCGAAAGGAACTAGCTCCGGAAAGCAGAGAACCCTCAGGCGAAGCAGGATTCGGCTACTTTGATCCGACCATGATGAGTGGATTTCGTGAAGATGATAGTGGTCGGGAGGAGTATATCTTGGGTCGAATCACGTTAGGCGAGAACCCTCAGGCTCGGCATAATATCTGCTATCTTCTTCCATATCACAAGGGATCCGGGTAAATCATTCATTTCAAATTAAAACTTTAATCACGTTTACAATTACAAGATCTTTGAATGATTTTAACATTTCAATTTCATTTGTTTTTTTTTTGTTGGCAGGTGGCATTGGACACTTGCTGTGATATTCCTAATGCAAAATAGAGTCTATTATCTTGACTCCTTGAACGAAGCATTCCCACCGGCTTTGGTTACATCTCTAAAGCGGTAAGCATGTTTACTTGAATATCATGTTATTCTAAATTATTTCTAGTCTATTATCACATATGTGTATCTTGTTATAGTGCACTGAAGAAATGGCGTATGTCATTTGGATTCCGAGATGAACCTATGTTGGAATATGTTTTGGTATGTCACGTTAAATTGATCAACATCTACTTATAAAAGTGGTTTGAAAGTTTTTGCATTCATTATAATAATTATTTTAATTTCTTTATTTATATATGTTTAAAGAGTCTGAAGCAACCTAAAGATAGCAAGGAATGCGGATATTATGTGCTTCGCAACATGAAGACTATTGTGTCGAGTCTGGCCGCGAGACCTGACCTTGCAGTACACGGATTACAGCAGGTACTTTTTAATCAACTAATTTTATATATTTCTGTTTCATGAATGGGTTGTATTACTCGAAAATGATATTAATTATACATAATATTTTGTGCAGTTTTTCTCCACGGATCTTTCCCCATACTCTGTTGAGGATATAGATGAGATTCGAGAAGAAATATCGAGATTTGTATGTGAGTTCTATAGACAGTCAGTAGCATCCGGTTTATTTTGATATTATGTAGATTAAACTTGATTCGGCTTGATTTGTATTTTGTTCGAATCTGAAATTATAAAAATTCTAATATTTTCAATTTATTTTATGCTTTTTAGTGCAATTATAAACAATTTAAAATGTCCGGAAATTATTAATATTGAAAATATATTTTTTTTAAAAAAAATTAAAAACAAATGTAATCACGTTTTTAATTCGGAAATGTGATTGTAAAATTAGTATTTTGATCACTCTTCTTTAAAACCAACGTGATTAAAAGTTAGTTTAATAATCACGTGTAAAATAAGAAACGTGATCAAAGATCCATATCTTCGATCACGCTTTACACAACAACCAACGTGATTAAAGGTGTAGATTAATAATCACGTTTTAACAGGGAAACGTGATTAAAAATATTAACTCTTTGATCACGTTTAGAAATAGAAAACGTGATAAAAAATCTGAACCTTTTGATCACGTTTTGAAATAGAAAACGTGATCAAAGAATTGATATTATTGATCACGTCTATAAATGGAGAACGTGATCAAAGAGCTCGGATTTGTGATCACGCCTGTTAGGACAAAGCGTGATCAAAGATAACAGATTATTGATCACGCCTGTTAAGCAGCCAACATGATTAAAGATCCATGATCTTTGATCACGCTTGGTGCTTGATTTTTAATCACGATCGCATTAATCATGTTGAAGAAATGTGATTGAAAAGACAAATAAACGTGATTAAAAATACGAATTTGTACTAGTGTAGTGCAACCGGTTGGGAAGGGCTTTGTTACGGTTGGCTTCAGATTCTTACAAACAGCAACAGCATGATCTTTGATCACGCTTGGTGCTTGATTTTTAATCACGGTCGCATTAATCACGTTGAAGAAATGTGATTGAAAAGACAAATAAACGTGATTAAAAATACGAATTTGTACTAGTGCAGTGCAACCGGTTGGGAAGGGCTTTGTTACTGTTGGCTTCAGATTCTTACAAACAGCAACAGCAGGTCCATCAGGGCCACTATAATCGAGATCTATGTTCCCCACCTCCACGTTATGGCACGGAAACCCTTTGCTGCAAATAAGCTTCACCGCCTCCCGTGTCGTTGTCGTGCCCCGAATGTTCTTAAAGCTCACATTGCTGATCTTCACCTTCGACGGAATCTGCAACAACATTTGCAGTTGATCAATAAAGTGAGCTTGAAAGGCAAAACACTATTAAAACATAATCTTCCATGCACGTACCCCTAATTTGCACTGGTTCCAGGGGCAGTACTCCTGGTCAATCGGCACAGGGTTTGAGACATTGTTCATTATGATGTCCTCAAAGTGCATGACGCAATTTCTGGTGAATATATAAGTAATTCTGGTGAATATCGAAGCATTTCTGATGAATATGGAAGCAAAAATAATATATAAAGACCATAAAATAATCTGATAAATATATGAGCAATTTTGGTGAATATATAAGCAATTCAGATGAATATCGAAGCATTTCTAATGAATATGGAAGTAAATATAATGAATAAATAATATAAAATAATCTAATAAATAAAAGAGCAATTATGGTGAATATATAAGCAATTATGGTGAATATCGAAAAATTTCTGATGAATATGGAAGCAAAAATAATATATAAAGACCATAAAATAATCTGATAAATATAAAAGCAATTCTGGTGAATATGTAAGCTTTTCTGGTGAATATCGAGACATTTCTGATGAACATAGAGGCAAAAAAATGAATAAAGATCATAAAATAATCTCATAAATATAGAAGCAATTCTGATGATTATATAATCAATTCTGGTGAATATCGAGACATATCTAATGAATATATAAGCAAAACTAATAAATAAAGACTATAAAATAATCTCATAAATATAGGAGTAATTCTGATGAATATATAAGTAATTTTGGTGAATATATAAATAATTCTGGTGAATATGGAAGCAAAAAAAATGAATATAGACCATAAAATAATTTTATAAATAAAGGAGCAATTCTGATGAATATATAAACAAATCTGATGAATATCGATATATTTCTGATGAATATGGAAGCAAAACTAATGAATTTAGAGCATAAAATTATCTCATAAATATAGGAGCAATTCTGTTGAATATATAAGTAATTCTGGTGAATATTGAGACATTTTTGTTGAATATGGAAGCAAAAAAAGTGAATATAGACCATAAAATATTTATCTAAATATAGGAACAATTCTGATGAATGTATAAACAATTCTGGTGAATATGAAGACATTTCTGATGAATATGGAAGCAAAAATAATTAATTTAAACCATAAAATAATCTGATAAATATATGAGCAATTCTGATGAATATCAAAGCAATTCTGGTGAATATCTTGTCAGTTCTGGTGAATATCCAATAAATTGTGGTCAATTGAATGCAAAGTATTGAAACGACGCAGTTTTGTACGAATGGTTCAACTCAAACACAAAACGACATCGTTTTAAAATAAATCAAAACGACGTCGTACGAGGGAGTACCTACTCCTGTACCACATAAGAGTTACTCATCTTTTACAGACTAAATGAGGTCTCTTTAATACTCACTCTATCCTCTTTTACATGTCATTTAATTAAATTTTTTGTCAACTTTTACTTGTTACTTAACAATTTTAAATGCGTATTTAATATCAACAACTACCTTAAAATGTCGAACATTAATCACTTTTTTATCATAATCAATAAAAAAATCATTCATCACTAGTAACAATCTACCAACTTTATTTTTTACATGAATTTTTTTAAAAAAATCCAACCACCAACTCATTAAATTTATACAACCACTAGCATTTATTTCACCTTAATCTACTCAAATTAACCTTAAAGGACATGTATTAGAGGACGGAGAGAATATACGGGAGTGTATTTTTTTAAAAAAAATTGAATCAAATTTTATTGAATTAAATTATATTATATGATTGAATTTTTTTATATTATATTAAATTAAAAATATAAAATATATTACAAAATATTATATATTCTAAATTAAATAACTCAAACATATTACAACGGACGAAAATTCGGTTCAGTTCATTAAACTCAAAGACCAAAATCAAACTGTATAATCAATTCATTTCAAACTTGAAACCGTGACAATATCATTAATTTCTAAAAACAAACAAAAATTTACCAATTCAATTTGATTTTGTTCAGCTCGATACATTTTCGGATTATTTTTTTGTGTGGCTATGATTCTGCTGGTTGCTCCATCTAGTTAGAAAATGGCGATGGATTGTAACGTGCAGCACGTTTGGTAAAGTGTCAAGTGATCGTTGATTGTCGGAAAGATTTCTTCAAAGATTTCTTTTACATTTTCTTCGGGAATCATGTTGGGACCATGACAGTGTGCAGTGTGCTGTCGGTGGATCTGACAGTGGCTGAAAGAAAATATGTAACGCTTGCGCTGTTACATTAATAATTCAAATCATAGGACTCAACTGAGTCAAGAGATAATTTAATTTTACATAATTTTCTGTCATGTGTCCATTTAGTTGAGGCGCGAGCCACTTAATAGTTAGAAAGCGAAATTTCACATTATTTAATCAAATTCACACAGTGTGTCTTTTGAATAATTAATTTCTCTCTATATAAATATTTAGATCCGCCGAGACGCCTATGCTCACACTCACTGAATCAGCAATATTCTGAATTCGCACCAGCTTCTCTCATTCATTGATTCATCCAATTCCAAATTTCTTGGACATGGCGCATCTCAACGGTTTTCAAATGGCCAATTCCGACAAGCCGCTCGCCCTCAATCCATCTTACATATTGCCCGAGCACAAAAGGCCCCAACTAGGCCTAGTATCTCACTCAGCGTCGAAGATCCCGGTCATCGACCTGACTGGCTACATCGATGAAACCGCTCCCGCTCCATCAGACTTGGTGCGCCAAGTCTCGCACGCGTGCGAGCACTACGGCTTTTTCCAGATCATCAACCATGGTGTGCCGGATAAGCTATGCAACAGGATGCTGAATGAGCTGACGCTGATTTTTCAACTACCTCGTCAAGAAAGGGCCCGTCTTCTTTCGGGAGACCCGACTAAGGAGGTGAGATTTGTGAATTATTCGGTCCCCATCGACTATTCAGTCCCCATCGACGACGACGGGCCCCATGACAAAGTTAACATGTGGAGTGAGTGCGCCTACCACCGTTGGCATCCTACTGATGATTTCACCTCCCAGTTTCCGGAGTGTCTTCGCTCATACGGGTAACTTCACGCTCTTCTAAAAATCAGTTATTTTGATTTGTGTTCAGGCAAAATCATTAATGAAATGATTAATGTTTGACATTTTATTGAGTGATAAATAAAAAACTCAATTATGGAAAGGTAAAACATGACAGAAAAAGTAAAAGTGAGATAAAATTAATAATACGGGTGTAAATAAAAATTTTATCTCTCAAAATAAGAATCAATAATACATCAAATAGATGGTACTATTTATTTGAATACTAATCATATTCTTTTTATATACTAGTCAACCGACACTAATGATAATAATAATAATTTTTCTTTGGAAAAATTATAAGGCTATGTTTGGTTTAGGGAAAATTTGATGGAAAGAAAATTTTGATAAAAAATTAGTAAAATCTATTATTTGGTTCAGATAGAAAATAAAAGGGAAAGAAAATTAGGTGCAAACATGGATGAAAAATGTGATTCTTATTTCTAACAAATATTCCAATCAAATTCAATGTATCTCAAACAAATAATCACTTATTGAACAAATTCAATGTATTTCATCAAGTACAATGTATGAAGTGATGAAATATTGATACCTTTCTACATATATTTCATAAAAATTTCCATGATCATGAAAAATGAAATGGATTCTTAGCAATTTTTCTTGACATTTTCCTTACGAAACCAAACAATAGAAAATTATATGGAATTATTCCTTTCAATTTTTCCTCAAACTTTCATTTCAATCACATTTTTCTTAAACCAAACACAGCCTGAACGAATCATCATTTCTCCACGTACGTACGGACTACCAAAATTATTGAAAAATGCAATTTTGTTTATTTGACTAATTTAAAATGTCAATCGAAAGCGGTTTTAAATTTGAGTTGCATTGTTGCAGGGAGGTTATGAGGGAGTTGTGCAAAGAATTGGGTGGTCTTGCTGACCGGCTTCTGAGTCTGATGTCTCAGGGACTCGGCCTGAAGAACGATCGTTTGAAGCGTAGATTTGAGGAAGATCCGTCGCTGAACGCGCACGCCAACTACTACCCGCCATGCCCGGCTCCCGAACTCACACTCGGCCTGAGACCTCACAAAGATCCCATCGCCCTCAACATGCTGTTCCAGTCACTTGGCGCCAGCGGCCTCCAGGTGATGAAAGACGGCGAATGGATTGCCATCGATCCACTGCCGAATGCCCTCGTCATCAACCTGGGAGACCAGCTACAGGTCCCCGTCAAATTTATTCATTTTTATATTATATAATTGAATAAATTTGATATTTCAATTACTATTTATATTCAATCAATTTATTAACTTTTTTTAAAAAAAAATCTCAGATTCTGAGCAATGGGAGGTACAAGAGCACGGTTCATAGAGCTGTCAATAACAAAGATGCTCGAGTTTCGCAGGCGGTGTTTTATGGCCTGGCAAGCGCAGTCACCGATCCGATTGAAGAACTGGTCGGAGTCTAAATATTTCAACAAGTTCTGGTCATAGATGAATAATATCGATGGTAAGCGCAGTCGCCGATCCGATTGCAGACCTGGTCGAAGTCTAAATATTTCAACAAGTTCTGGTTGTAGTGAATAATTTCGATCATTTATGTTAATGATCTTATCCAGAAGGTCAATTTGATTCATCAATGAAGGGCTGAGTTTATTTAGGGTTCCGGCGTGCACAGTGAAGCTTCTCTTTCAAATGATCGAGAATATCGATCACTTTTCCGAATCAGATTACTTTTTGTGGTATGGCATGATAAATAAATTCTTCTCCATTACAAACATCAGATAAATTGTCAATCAATATTTTTTAAAAAAATTGAAGAAAAATAATTTTTCGTAGATTCAATTTTATTTTTTTTCATGTTTTTCGTTTTAGGTGGAAAGTTAAAAAAATATATATTGAAAGAGTTATTATTTTAACTATTTTTTATTTTTCATTGAACTATTCTAATCCCTAATTTTCGTTAAACCAAAAATTATTAAAATTTCCTATTTCATTTTTCTTTCAAACCAATTTTTATAAAACAAACACACCCGAAATAAGATGGGGGCAGGGTTAATGCAAAAAAATAGGTGTGGTAAATTAATAATATTCGGTCCTGTCATCAAAGTGGTAATCTAGCGATTGATTGATATGTTTTTTTTACAATTTTTTTTAATTAATCAATTTTTTTAACATTTAATTTTTTGAGATTTCGAGGAACATTAAAAACAGATAAAAAATTAGAAAACTTTTGAAACATCACGGTTTCTTCAATAATTTTGTTCAAATAAATTAAACGATATCTCTTCAAAATCAACAAATTTAATAAGATCAATATTATTTAATGAGATCAATATTATTTAATGAATCAAACTATATGCGCCTGACTAAACATATCTTATTCTTTTTTTGTATTTTAATAATGATATTGTGGAATTTTTGAATCGGCTTATATTGAATTGTATCCTCAATGTGACTCAAAAGTCTAGACTTAAAAATCGTGATTCAACAATGCAATATAAATCACATCTTATTCTCTTCACTTGTCGATGTGGGACATTATTTGTCACATGCTCTTCCTCAAGAGTCTCCCCCTCACGTGAGACATGTCACATGTATACTCCACTCGATCAATACTTCATTATGCCCCTCCTTGCGGCATGCGTCCTCTTTTTAGAGTTTTTAAAGTTTCTGCATTTCAAAATTAATCATTTTAAAAATAAAAATGAGATAAATTTCGACTGGCTCAAATAAATTATATTACATTTTGTTTTAAAACTTCATCATGCATGCTTGATCCAAAAACTCATCTCACATTTGATAAGATACCCAAAAAAAATACTATTCATTGGCAATATTCTATTTTGAGTAGAAGAAGCGTCTAGCATATACGAGGTGAAAATATAGTTATCAGAACTGGACCGGATCGGTCGGTTCAACTGGTTGGACCGAGAACCGGATCTAGTACCGGTTTGATTTGAAATTAATACCGGGGTGTATACTGAACCGGAAAAAATTAAATAAACCAGTCGTTTTTTTATAAAATCGGTGAACCGGATCGGTCCGATTTAGTGTAATTGATGGCTTAATTAAGGTTTAATTACATATCATTAATAGTTAAAAATTTATTTTATTAAAATATTTGAGCTGGGATTTGAACCCAGCCTTTGGGCTTCCATACTGAAGCTCTAACCAATAGACCATCAAAAGATTTTATTATTTTTACTAGCAGACTAAATTTGATATTTAGTAATAATTACATTTAACTGGACCGGTGTCGAATCGGTTTGAACCGTCGGTTCAACCGAAAAATTGAAAACCGGAGCCCTGACCGGTTCGACTTCCGATCCGGTTGTGATAACTATAGGTGAAAAGAATCAGGCATCATGAGCTAATAGCAACATCTACTATTTCTCATTTGACCTATTTCTACTATATATTCTTATTAATTACAGACATGTCAAGCTACCGATGAGATTCACATTGTTATTATTTCATGAGCCAGATTCGAGTTTACAAAAATCATATTTATTATCACGGTTTATCTATGATTAAAACCTCGAGTCTCTTTCATTCTCTGCCGCTCAACGCTCCAAACTTCATATATATTCTCTACCGCTCTCGGTCTCGCTAGAAGCTAGCCTGATCGATCCTCCTCGTCGTTCATGTTGTCTTCATTCTAAGTATAGGTTACCATAATCTCTGCTCAAAATGGTAAGATGTTAATTTATAGGATTCCAAAACTGAGATTGCAAACAAAGAAAAGAGTAATTGGGGAAAAAATCCTACACTCTCCTGTCATTGTCTGTCGCTGAGGACCATAAACTTTCAGATAGCTTCTGATTGGAAGAAGTAAAGATGTGGATGAGGATGGATCAACTTTGTGATGATGATGGTGATGGAAACTACGACTACCACTAGCATAAAGATGCGCTGTCTCCGTCATGTTTTCTATTGAAAATTTTAAAACAAATGTGAGGTCATAATTTTTTTATTTTTTAAATGTATTAGAAAATTTAAAACATTTCAACATCGTCATATATTATATTAACTTTCTAGTTTAAATTAATGATGCTGATAATTCACATATGTCAACATGTCAAATATCACTGAAATTAGTGTTGTTATGACCAACGAGGTATTGGTCCAACACACATGATAGATACTATTAGGTGGATTAGATTGCGGCGAGGCCCACAGCGCAAGACCTGATTGTTAAGGCTCCCAGGACTGTAACAAGAGTGCCTGAGATCTTTATCTGGCTCCATATTTTTTTCTATTTTTTCATATTATACTATTTAATAATCGGTTTTTTAAATGTACTAAACTTTTTATATTATAGTTTCAGTAAGCAATACGGCGCTTCTGAAAAGCGTAGTAAACAATCTCACCATACAATATGTATAATGTTAGAAGAAGAAAAACGACAGATCATTTTAAATTATCATTATTTTCTCAATTACAGTATGAATTATTTGAACAAATAAAAAAATGTAATGATAAAAAATTCAGACTTATGTGGCAGCAAGTTGGTCAAAATGGAGAAGTGCACAGTAACAGCTAACAAGCCAGAACCCACGAATCTAGCCTAGAAGAACATCACCAAGTCTACACATGTGATGTCAATTGTAGCACCACTCGTTGCTCAAATATTGTAAAAACCTCAATATTTGATGTTATATTTGTAGTGGTCGGAGTCATTGCGACGGTGACCATTTGTGGGGCTTTAGAAATTATTGGAATTTTTTACTATAAGTTCGGGTAACTTTTTTTACAGCGAACATGTGTCCACTACATTGATGATGCGACAAATTAATGAGACCTAATTAGAGATGAATAATGGTGAACTGTGTGCTCACCATGGTGAACTAAAAAATCACTATTAAATTCACTGTGGCGACCCTAATTTTTATGTCCATAAAATATAAATTAACTACGGAGAATCAAAAAAATCAAAAATTTATGTATGCACTACCCTCTCGTATATGTGTGTACTATGGTGAATTCAAAATTCACCAACATATTCACCGTAGTTAGTCTTTTTTTATGTCAGTGAAATATAAATTCACTATGATAAACTAAAATATCAAAAAATTTCTTCGTGAATTATCTTCCCTTATAATGGTGAACATGAAATTCACCATTGCTGGAATTTAATCGTTTTTAGTTTGTTTTTTTTAAAAAAAAATATTTTTTAAATTTTTACATTTTTTAAAAAAATTTATCCATTAGATTTGTAGTATCTCAAATTAGAAATCTATAATTATCTCACTTTTAGATGTGCCTCAAATGAGTGGCCATGATTTGTCCACTATTTACAACGAGAAAAAGGTGTTTACACCGAATCCTTCCCCTATATATATATATATATATATATATATATATATATATATATATATATATATATATATATATATATATATAAAAGATTAATATGTTCCTAGTTAATTAGTTTTCGTTGTTTTCATGAATATTGTTGTAATGAATATGAATTCAAGAAAAAATAAAAATAAAACTCACTTATTTTTTCGTTAATTGTATTTCATTATTTTTTTCATCTAATAACAACCAAGATACTCATATTTATATCAATATAAACTATAATTAAATATGAGTATATTAGTATATTTACTCGTTTATGTAGAATATTTTTCTATCCGGCCAAATAGAGTTCCTAAACTCTAAAATTAATTAATCAATGAATTTGTTACAATTTTTGATAACAAGAGAAATGAGTCAACTCACATAGACTTATTTTTAAGTAGAACTCTTCTCTTGAATTTAAGTGTCTGACATTATATCTTTCATTATGAGTTGATGGGCGAACTGAAAAAACTATATAACCAAATTGTTCGAGTGGAAATCTTGAGTAGATTGACAGACATCAGCTTATAAAAGTAAAAAACAGTAATATTAGTAGTGGAGTTAGTGGATATAAAATGATACCTTATATAAATTATATGAGGGATCGGTAAAATCACATCATTTTGTTTCTTCTCTTTTTAGTTTTGACGTCTTAGGATGTTTAGGGTATAATCCTAAATACCTTACAACTTTGAAATCATAAAAACAAAATTCTAAACCCTAAAATTTAAAACTCTAAATTTTAGTGTCTATAAACCCTAAAAATCCCTAAAACCAATAAAATCCAAAATATTGGAAAATTTTAAAACACTAAAACTCTAAAACACAAATACCCTAGCACATTAGAACTTTAAAACCCCTATCCTTATTTAATTTATTCAAAATGTCACCTCATATCCCATTTTCCCATATTAGAAGCATTACCATACTAAATTGATTATAAATTAAATTGTGCAATGA
This sequence comes from Kalanchoe fedtschenkoi, assembly GCA_002312845.1. Classification (NCBI taxonomy): domain Eukaryota; kingdom Viridiplantae; phylum Streptophyta; class Magnoliopsida; order Saxifragales; family Crassulaceae; genus Kalanchoe; species Kalanchoe fedtschenkoi. The sequence goes on from NQLW01000024.1 coordinate 246,934, forward strand.
TAGTCACACTCAGTTCAGAAGGTTGTATCTAACATAATATTTATTTAATGTTGTAGAATTGAGATAATAATTTATTTAAAAAATTATATTTATACTTGGTAAATATATTCAGCATGCCCATCAAACAAAGGGTGGTGCGGTGAAGAATTTTATGCATGAATGGATAAGGCCAACCTCGCCGTGCTTGCCAGTTGCCGAATGGGGCAATTATGTTAGATTTCAAGTCTGAAAGCCACGACACTTTGGCCGTAAGCAAACAATGCGCCGCCACATGTGGCTGTAAGAAGACGGCTCGCTCAGCAGGAGCTGGGTGGTCTGTTGTGATGGGGATGATGGGAGGCGATCAGTGTCCTGTTCATGATCTTCTCCGTCTTTGGATTTAGCCCAGATCACAGCGTAGAAGCCTGATACGATGATGATCGCACCCACAACACTCCATCAGCGAAAAAGTATTGAGTCAAACTGAGCAGTGCATATTTTACATGCTGGAACAGATTGAGATTTATTTCTAAGACACAGACCTGCCGATGTGTAGTGTGTCTCCGAGGAAGATAGCGCTCATAAGAGCGGCCATAACTGCCCCGAGAGGACCGAACACGGCTACAAAAACAGGTCCTTTTTTAACATGCAGATTTTACATGCAGCGACGGCAAAACAAGAGGCTCCGATGACGGCCAATTGCTGATGCTTGGGAAGATACTATTAGGTGGATTAGATTGTGGAGAGGCCCAGAGCGCAGAACCTTCGTATATGGTGATTGTTAAGGCTCCAAGTGTAGTAGAATTGTTGGATCCACACTCAAAACTAATTGGCAATGAGTGGGGGAGCCCAACTATACATAAGGATCGATTTAGAGCCTCTACTGGGCGATGTGGGATAATCCACTATGCTCAACACTCCCCCTCACTTGCGAGGACCTATGTTAACCCCGACAAGTGGGACCTCGTGCGGACCTAGTTAACCGTCACGGACATGTTCTAAGAGTGTGGCGAAAACCTGCTCTGATACCATATTAGAAAGTTGGTTCCACACTCAAAAATTGTTGGATCCACACTCAAAAATTGTTGGATCCACACTCAAAACCAATTGACAATGAGTGGGGGAGCTCAACTATATATGAGGATTAATCTTGAGCTCAACTTGGGCGATGTGGGATAATACCACTATGCTCAACACTCCCCCTCACTTGCGAGGACCTTTGTTAACCTCGACAAGTGGGACCTCGTGCGGACCTAATTAACCGTCACGGGCATGTTCTAAGAGTACGGCCAAAACCCGCTCTGATACCATGTTGAATTGTTGGATCCACACTCAAAGTCAATTAGTTTTGAGTGTGGAACCAACTTTCTAATACCAAGGACTGTAACAAGAGAGCCTGCGATCTTTATCTGGCTTCTGAAGCATCGTATGCTCACCTATTCTCCATTCTGATTCATTGCGAGTTTTTGTCACGCATACAATTTAGCTGAAAATAATTAATTGTTTGAGGGAGAGAAACCTGAAGATGACGGCTAGCAGGAAAGTCAGAGATGGCTCCATGTTATTCATGGCTGATGCAATGGTCGGCGAGCTGTAGCTCAAGCCAGCGAAAGAGAAGTTGCGCACCAAAGCTATCCTGCAGATTTTTAATCATGTGACATCATTTTTACTTGTTTTTTTGATGGTACCCACAGATTGAACCACAGACTGGAAATTTCAAAGTTGTAGATGATCAGTAACACCCGTTATATTTGTATTGACAAAATGTCTGATGTAGTCATCAACTATTCATCCTTTCTCGTGCCGTCTTACAAAAATAGCATCTCATTTATTATCGAAAAGTCGGTGGAATCTGGGCACATGGGACATGTACCATATTATTTTAATAGGACCCTCCATTTCTTATCTTTTCACTTGATACGCGACAGTTTTCACTCAGGACATTCAGAAATATCGTTATAAGATCCTTGATACATTGATATAGTCAGTTAGTACACTCATATATATTTTTGACATCTGATCCAGTTGAAAATAAGATCTTCTTAACATCATAACACCTCGTTGGCAATATGGTATTAACTTAAAGCACTTTGATTAGCATCAGGGAATTAGTGAACGACTTATCACTTCATGAATATTTGACTTTCAGGTTGTGCGGTTTTTAAAATTGCAGTCAACTTCATGAATTTTGTACTGCACCTGGGGTATATAAAAGAGTCTTTGAGACGTACTTAAGCGAGTATGATATGTCTTCTGCATCATCATGTAAAATTTTGTTCATATGTTGTTGAACATTCCTTGTATCATGTATGCCATCATGTTACACACCATCTCAGCTAGTACATGAAAATACCTTTAAGCACGTTTATTTATGGTCAATTACCCATTTTCTCAAGCGTGGTAATAACGACTGTCCTGAATAGTGAAATATAAAGCGTGATAATAAATTTTGATCTTTTACCACGCTTGGTAATAGGTCATGAACCAATTGCCACGCTTGTAAGAACCAAGCATGGTAATTGGTTCATGACCTACCGCGCTTGCATGAACCAAGTGTGTAATAAGGTCACGAACCAATTACCACACTTGGGTTCATATAAGCGTGGTAATTAGTTAATGACTTATTATCATGCTTAGTTCACTTAAGCATGGGAATAAGCCCTTTTTTAAAAAAATCGATTTATTTTAAATAAATCAGAAATTAAAATATATTAATTATATTTCAATTATAATTTAATTTGAATAGTAAAAAACTCAAAAAAAATTAAAATTAAAAGATAAAAAAAATCATATACATCAATATATCGTAAAACACATCAAATAAAACATGAAATACAACAACATAAACAAATTTCTTATCACATTAATCTAGCGTAGTTCCAATACTTCTTACAAGGACAATTGAGAAGTTCTCTCAAACGCTTGTAGAGTGTAGCCCACCAAATTTGCAAAATTTGACAACGTCTTCTTTATATTCGTGTTGCTCAAACGATTAACGAATATTCATTGTAACTCACCGCGCTTCTCACTAATCAACTAGTGAGAACAAATAGAAGGATAATGTATTATAATATAACCTAAGCATGTTGGTTAATTGGTTAAAATGTGTATATATGGATGATGATAAATGTTTTGCGATTTATTAAAACGTGAAAATGAAGACGTGAAAAGCATGACAAATATTTTGAAGCTGCTTGTGACTGTAAATCTAATCACCAATGGTTAGAAAAAATAAAATGGCATAAGTTTCAGTCTTGTTACTAAACACTTTTTTGCTAATATAAATATGTGTCTAAATGACTAAGCCTGCCAATAAGTTAGATTTATTATTTTGCTTTTTTATACCAATTTAAATTTACTTTCTATCGAATTTTAACAAGATAATTAGTAATTAATAAAGATAACAATGTCCATCATCTAGTTTTAAATTTCTAAATGTATTATTAAATATTCCTGCAAAATTAAAAGAAACTTTTAATTACTGATTCAAATTTTAATTAAAAATGTTAACAACCTACATATACAATTAAAAATTTCATTAAATCAGCTTAAAACTCACCTGATACGAACTGAATTGGATATTTCATCAAAAAAAAAATTAAATATTTCATCAAATCAGTTTCATCTTGTTATGATCTTTTTAAATCCCAACACAGCAACAAAGGCTAGCACACAACAACAAAAATCATCCTAATATAGCAATCAAATCATTCAAACACAGCAGCCAAATAATCCTTATTGAACAAAAAATCATTTTCATGCTGAATTAAAAAAGGAACTTACTTCGAAAACTCTATTACCACACTTCCGATTTGAAACCAAACCATACATGCATACAAAAAAAGTAAGTAATTAAATACAAGAACATATCACAACAAAGAAAATCAAGAGAAGTAGTTTGAGAAAAATGACTACATCTATTTTGCCTTCAAGTTGAAATTGAGAAGCTGCAAGGTGAAGATAATATAGTCAATATTAGGATTTTTGTTAATATCTGCAAGGAGAAAATTTGATAATTAATATAATATAAAAATTAAAAAATATATTATGTTATTTTAGTTTTTAATATCTGGTCTGAAACAATTAGATAATATCTGACCACGACGTTGTTTTAAGTTATTTTCATTAAACATCCCACCCTCACTCAAGTGAACGGCGAAAAAATAAATAAATAATAGGAATGAGAGTATAAATGAATGTTGATTTACTTAAATCTCCCGCTAATAATATAAGAAAAAAAGAATATGAAGGGGCAAAGCTGTCTTTTTTACCCAACTCCATCCCAATCCTCTCAAATATGAAGAATTTGAAAATGAGGGTTTGAAGGATTTGACCTATCCAAATCCTTACTTCTCCACTCTACCAAAACTCGAAAACATTCATCATTTTAATAAATTTTCTCAAATCCTTCAATCTCCATCCTATTTTCAATTCGAAAACACTACCCAAATAAATGAACTACTCCTCTAACCACGAAGGCACGATTATGACTTTGAAAGATACAAATTGGAGATAGTCATAATTAATTCAAATGGTAGAAATTTATACGAAAATTTATATGCCTTGGGGGAAATGGTATCATCAGCTTCAATGACAAACTTTTAGGGACTAAATGGGGTCTTTTTAATATTCACTCTATCCTCTTTTACGTGTCATTTAATTAAATTTTTTTGTCAACTTTTACTTATCACTTAATAATTTTCAATGTGTATTTAATATTAACAACTATCTTAAAATGTCGAACATTAATCACTTCTTTATCATAATCAATAAAAAAAATCATTCATCACTAGTAGGGGCGGATCCAGAAATAGTATTTAGAGGGGTCAATTGTAAAATATTAATGTAAAGTGGATATCTTTATTGTATAATTTTAATTCTAGGGGGGTCATTTTGATTTTTAGAGGATTTTCTGTAATCATTTTTGAACTTCATAACCTAAAATAACTTATAAATATATATAAAAAAAATTTCAGCGGGGTCATCTGACCCCACTGACCAAAGCATGGATCCGCCACTGATCACTAGTAACAATCTACCAACTTTACTTTTAACACGATTTTTTTGAAAAAAATTCAACCACCAACTCATTAAATTTATACAACCACTAGCATTTATTTCACCTTAAACGACATGTAACAGAGAACGGAGAGAGTATATGGGAGTGCATTTTTTTTAAAATCAAATCAAATTTTACCAAATTAAATTATATTATATGATTGAATTTTTTATATTATATTAAATATAAAATATATAATATATTACACAATATTATATATTCGGAATTATATAACTCAAACATATTACAACGGACGACAAATTGGTTCAGTTCATTAAACTCAAAGACCAAAATCAAACTGTATAATCAATTCATTTCAGACTTGAAACCGTGACAATATCATTAATTTCTAAGAGCAAACAAAAATTTACCAATTCAATTTGATTTTATTCAGCTGCATACATGTTTGGATTATTTTTTGTGTGTGGCTATGATTCTGCTTGTTGCTCCATCTAGATAAAAATGGCGATGGATTGTAGCGCACAGTGTGAGAGTCCAAGCTTATTCAGGGCATTGTTACGCCTATGGCCGCTTGTTTTCATAGTTAAAATGTAGTATGTTTGTACAAGCACTAGTCATGTTTGTTCCTATGGGAATGGAAAAAGTCTCATTGGCTCTTTACGGGGGAGTGGATAGTTCAGCGTTGTAGTTGGGCTACTCCACTCGGATAAGGTGCATCCTTCGAGTCCCTAATCTTTGTATAGGCGTGCCCCCGTGCCTACTTGCGTGTAATCTTTCCGATATTAATAAAATGTGTCTTTTCATTTTAATCGATGTCCCGACTCGTTCGATTTACATGATAGCATCATTTGTGCCTCTTCTTACGAATACCTTACTTATGTGATCCTTTGTTGCCTTAAAGGTACTCGAGAGCACGATAAAGGCTGACTTGCGGGTTCTTGCGTGAGCCAACAAGTGCCGCACGAGCTGATCCAAGACTTAGCCCGTGACACACAGCACGTTTGGTAAAATGTATGGGCGTCGTTGATCGTCGGAAAGTGGATCTGCTGGCTCCACGCTATCTTTAAAGATTTCTGCTGGTTTATTCAGCAATCATGTTGGCACCATGGCAGTGGGCTTTGCTGTGCTTGGTGGATCTGACTGTGGCTGATGCAAGTGGCTGAAAAAAAATATTATAACGCTTGCGCTGTAACTCTTGTCCATTTAGCTGGGGCGCGAGCCACTTAATAATTAGAAAGTTGAATTATTAATTTCTCTATATATATAAATATTTGAATCCGCCGAGGCGCTTATGCTCACACTTACTGAATCAGCAATATTTCAAATTCGCACCAGCTTCTCTCATTCATTGATTCATCCAAACACAAATTTTCTTGGATATGGCGCATCTCAACGGTTTTCGAATGGCCAATTCTGACAAGCCGCTCGCCCTCAATCCATCTCACATATTGCCCGAGCACAAAAGGCCCGAGCTAGGCCGAGTATGTCACTCAGCGTCGAAGATCCCGGTCATCAACCTGGCTGGCTACGTCGATGAAACTGCTCCCGCCCCATCAGACTTGGTGCACCAAATCTCGCACGCGTGCAAGCACTACGGCTTCTTCCAGATCATCAACCATGGCGTGTCGGATGAGCTATGCGACAGGGTGCTGAACGAGCTGACGCTATTTTTCATCTACCCCGTCAAGAAAGGGCTCGCCTTATTTCGGGGGACCCGTCTAAGGGGGTGAGGTTTGTGAATTATTCGGTCTCGCTCGACAACGATGCGCCCCAAGACAAAGTTGACATGTGGAGTGAGTGCGCCCACCACCGTTGGCATCTTACTGATGATTTCACCTCCCAGTTTCCGGAGTGTCTTCGCTCATACGGGTAACTTCATGCTCTTCTAAAAATCAGTTATTTTGATTTGTGCTCAGGCAAAATTACTAATGAAAATATTAATGTTTGACGTTTTGTTGAGTGATAAATATAAATAAATAAAAAAGTTCAATTATGAGACAGATAAAACATGACTGAAAGAGTAAAAGTGAGACAAAATTAATAATACGGGTGTAAATAAAAATTTTATCTCTCAAAATCAGAATCAATAATACATCAAATAGATGGTATAATTTATTTGAATACTAATCATATTCTTTTTATACACTAGTTAACCGACACTAATGATAATAATAATAATTTTTCTATAGAAAAATTTTAAGGGTGTGTTTGGTTTAGGAAAATTTTGATGGAAATAAAAATTTGATAGAAAATTAGTAAAATCTATATTTTGGTTTAGATGGAAAATAGGAGGGAAAGAAAATTAGGTGGAACATTGGATGAAAAAATGTGATTCTTATTTTTAACAAATCAATCCAATCAAACTCAATGTATCTCTAAAACATAATCACTTCTTGAACAAATTCAATGTATTTCATCAAGTTCAATGTATGAAGTGATGAAATATTAATACTTTTCTACATATATTTCATAAAAATTTCCATGATCATAGAAAATCAAATGGATTCTTAACAATTTTTCTTGATATTTTCCTTACGAAACCAAACAATGAAAAATTATATGAAATTCTTCACAAATTCCAGTTTCTTTCAATTTTTCCATTTCCACCAAATTTTTCTTAAACCAAAGATAGCCTAAATGAATTGTCATTTCTCTACTTATCGTACCGACTACCAACATTATTGAAAAAAATGCAATTTTGTTTATTTGACTAATTTAAAATGTCAGTGGAAAGCGGGTTTAAATTTGAGTTGCATTGTTGCAGGGAGGTTATGAGGGAGTTGTCCAAAGAATTGGGTGGTCTTGCTGACCGGCTTCTGAGTCTGATGTCTCAGGGACTCGGCCTGAAGAACGATCGTTTGAAGCGTAGATTTGAGGAAGATCCGTCGCGGAAGGCGCACGCCAACTACTGCCCGCCATGCCCGGCTCCCGAACTCACACTCGGCCTGAGACCTCACAAAGATCCCATCGCCCTCAACATGCTGATCCAGTCACTCGGAGCCAGCGGCCTCCAGGTGATGAAAGACGGCGAATGGATTGCCATCGATCCACTGCCGAATGCCCTCGTCATCAACCTGGGAGACCAGCTACAGGTCCCCGTCAAATTTATTCATTTTTATATTATATAATTGAATAAATTTGATATTTCAATTACTATTTATATTCAATCAATTTATTCACTTTTATTTTTCTTTTTAATCTCAGATTCTGAGCAATGGGAGGTACAAGAGCACGGTTCATAGAGCTGTCAATAACAAAGATGCTCGAGTTTCGCTGGCGATGTTTTACGGCCTGCTAAACGGAGTTGCCGATCCGATTGAAGAACTGGCCGATGTCTAAATATTTCAAGAAGTTCTGGTCGTAGACGAATAATTTCGATCACTTATGTTAATGATCCAGAATATAGATCACTTTTCCGAATCATATTACTTTTTGTGGTATTGTATGATATGATAAATAAATTCTTCTCTATTACTACCATCAGATAAATTGCCAAGTAATATTTTAAAAAGAAAATTTGAAGAAAAATAATTTTACATAGATTTTATTTTATTTTATTTTTTTCTTGTTTAGTTTGAGGTAGAAAGTTAGAAAAAAAATATTGAAAGACTTTTTATTTGAACTAATTTTTATTTTTCATTGAACTATCCTAATCTCTAAACTTTCCTTAAACCAAAAATTATTAAAATTCCTTATTTAATTTTTCTTTCAAACCACTTTCTGTTAAACAAACACACCCGAAATAAGATAGGGCAGGGTTAATGCAAAACATAGGAGTCGTAAATCAATAGTATTTGGTCTCTTCATCAAGTGGTAATCTAACGGTTGATTGATTTTATTTTTTTTCAAAAAAAAAATAATTTTAATTTAATCAAATTTTGTAACATTAAATGTTTTGAGATTTGAGGAACATTAATTCAAAACAAATAAAAAGTTAGAAAACTTTTGAAACATCACTGTTTTTTCAATTATTTTGTTCAAATAAACAAATGTAATAAGATTAATATTATTTAATGAATCAAACTATATGTGCCTAACTAAACATATCTTCTTCTTTTTTTGGTATTTTAATGATGGTCACTCAGCTCTTTTTGGATTGTATTCTCCATGTGACTCAAAAATCTAGATTTAAAAATTATAGTTCAACAATTCAATAAAAATCACATTTTCTTCTCTTTACTAGTCAATGTGTGATATTTGTCACGTGCTCTTCCTCAACAATCCCCCTCACGTGAGAAATGTCACATATATACTCCACTCGATCAATACTTCGTTATGCCCCTTCTTGCGTCATGTGTTCTCTTTGTATGTGCGTTATCTGTGTCTCCCCTACTCTTTCATATTCCACCGTACGCCCTCAGTTTCTGGCTCAGGTCTTTGACTCCAGCGGCTCATTCGCAGATTAGCGAGCTACTCTTGTTGTTTCGCTGCGTTCTTGATACTCGGAGTGCCTTCACTCATGCTATTGGCCTCCATAAATGTCCCACGTCTCGCGTATGGGTCACATATCCAATCATTGGATCTGATACCATATTGAATTTTGAATCAATTTTTATTGGATTAATGTATCCCCACCGTGACTCAAAAATGTAGACGTAAAAGTCGTGATAGTTTGACCTAATGTTAAGTAACTGTGATAGTTTGGACTTTGGAGTTTTTAAAGTTTCTGCATTTCAAAATTAATTATTTTAAAAATAAAAATGAGATAAATTTCAACTGGCTCAAATAAATTATATTACATTTTGTCTTAAAACTTCATCATGCATGCTTGATCCAAAAACTCATCTCACATTTGATAAGATGCCAAAAACAAAACAAAAAAATATATATTCAGTCGCACTATTCTATTTTGAGTAGAAGAAGCCTCCAGCATATAGGAGGTGAAAAGAATCAAACTTCATGAGCTAATAGCAACATCTACTGTTTCTCATTTGACCTATTTCTATTATATATTCTTACTCATTACAGACATGTCAAACTGCCGATAAGATTCAAATTGTTATTATTTCATGAGCCAGATTTGAGTTTACAAAAATCATATTTATTATCACGGTCTGTCTATGATTAAAACCTCGACTCTCTTTCATTCTCCGCCGCTCAACGTTCCAAACTTCATATATATTCTCTACCGCTCTCGGTCGCTAGAAGCTAGCCTGATCGATCCTCCTCGTCGTTCAGGTTGTCACCCTCTTGTTGTCTTCTTCGTAAGTAAAGGGGTTACCATAATTTCTGCTCAAAATGGTAAGATGTTAATTTAGGATTTCAAAACTGAGATTATTGCAAACAAAGAAAAGAGTAATTGGGGAAAAAAATCCTACACTCTCCAGTCATTGTCTGTCACTGAGGACCATAAACTTTCAGATAGCTTCTGATTATTGGAGGAAGTAAAGATGTGGATGAGGATGGATCAACTTTGTGATGATGATGGTGATGGAAACTACGACTACCACTAGCATAAAGATGCGCTGTCTCCGTCATGTTTTCTATTGAAAATTTTAAAACAATAATTTTTTTAATTTTTTAAGACTGTGTTTGGTTTAAGGAAAATTGTGAAAAGAAAAGTTTGAGTGAAAATTGAAAGAAAATAGAATACTAGAAGGATTCCATCTAATTTTCTTTTGTTTGTTTTCATAAAGAAAATGTCAAGGAAAATTGTTGAAAATCCATTTCATTTTCCATATTCATGGAAAGTTTTATGAAAAATAGGTAAAAAAATATCAACATTTCATCATTTCATACATTGAATTTGATGAAATACATTGAATTTGTTCAAAAAATGATTATTTATTTAAGATACATTGAACTTGTTTAATATATGTAGAATCACATTTTTCATCCAATTTTTCATCTAATTTTCTTTCCCTCCTATTTTCCATCTAAACCAAACAATGAATTTTATTAATTTTCCATCAAATTTTCCTTTCCCTACAATTTTCCCCAAACCAAACACAGCCTAAATATATTGAAAAATTTTAAAACAATTCAACATCAGCATTCATCATATATTATTACATTAACTTTCAATTTTACATTAATAATGTTTATAATTCACATATGGCAACATCCCAAATGTCACGGTAATTAGTATTGTTATGACCAACGAGGTATTAGCCCAACAAACACATGATAGATACTATTAGATTGCGCCGAGGCCCAGAGCGCAGGACCTGATTGTTAAGGCTCCATATTTTTTTTCTATTTTTTCATATTATACTATTTAATAATTTGATTTTAAAATGTATTAAACTTTTTATATTATAGTTTCAGTAAGTAATATGGCGCTTCTGAAAAGCGTAGTAAAAAATGTCACCATACAATATGTATAACGTTAGAAGAAGGAAAACGACAGGTCATTTTGAAACGAAACAAAACTTTTAACTTTTTTCAAAGCTTGAATGTATGTGCGCTTAGTACGAAGTCACAACAAGAGCAATATCATAAATATCATAATAATATATATTAGGGAAAAATATCAAAAGCGTATTTAAATTATTATAATTTTCTCAATTACGGTATGAACTATTTAAATAAATAAAAAAGTATAATGATAAACAATTAGATTAATTTTGAATGATGTTTAAAATCAATTCGTTTGATCCATTAAATACAATTAATCATATTAAATTTATTGAGAATTATAATTGATTGAGTATAAAAAGCTTCATTCAGAATGAGTGAACAAAATGACCAAATGATGTCATTTTCTTACATAATTTTAATTTCATAATAATATTAGTTTAGAAGTGTAATTATAAATTTTATTTTAGAAATCAATTCAATTTTTTATTTCGACAGCTCAAGTAGTTTGAACCGTAATTTTATTAGAGCTTTCTACTTCATCGTAATCGACCACTTGAAGTGATAACATTGAATTTAATCAACGGACAAAATTCAAGCAAATTCAGCAGAAAGAAATAATAAGAGTGAGATCGATCAACAACGTTCGGGCGAAGCAATGCGCGTGGGACAGGTGGAGGGTAAGGCTGTCAATTAGGTAGGGTAGACCTAGATCCGTCAATTTTTAAAAATCTGGATCTACCTATTTGGATCTTTGGATTTGTTTGGACTCATTTGGGTCTTGGGCTCATTAGGGTCTACCCATTTGGATCCTTATAATGAATCTCTTTTGATTTTCTTAAATAATTAGTCTATTTGGATTTACAATAAATTAATATTTATAAAAATATTAATTTAAAAACAAACAAAATTTAAAAAATAATTAACAATTTAAAAAATTTAAAAATAAAAAAATTTTAAAAATAAAAAATAATTTTGTTTTAAAGTGAATTTAAATATAAACATATATTTTCATAATTTATTATTTTTATAAAACAATATTTATTATTTATTTTATTTGATACTTGAGCTTAGAAGAATTAGTTTTAAGTCTAACAAATCCAAATAATGAGTTCAAATTTAGATTCAATATTTATAAAATTATTATATCTGAATTTGGGTCCGAACCCGAATGAAATGGATCTGGATCTGAACCCTTCCAAATGGATCCGAACCAGATCGGTTGAATGGAGAGTGCCGAGCGCGTTGGTATACACGAGGAACACGAAATCGCTCATACCTCAGGACATGACGGCTTTGGTGATCACTCTCAGCCCGGTGAGCAGACATTGCGCCGCTACCATCGCTGCGAACGGTAGCAGATTCTGAAAACGCGATTTCATCGTCATCCTTTCGGCGTGGCTCTGTTTCGGGGACGATGACTGCTTGTTGAATGAGGGATTCGGAGAGCATGGGGGTTCAATAATATTTTAAATTTACAAGTGTAATAAATAGTAAGTTTGATGACTACTCCATATCTTATTACATTTTTTGTTCACAAATTTGTTGATTATTTATGTTTTGTTTAGTTTAGAAAAAATGAGAGTGAAGGAAAATTGTAAGTAACGTGAATTCTACGTAATTCTATTTTATTTCTCTTTGTTTGATTAAAAATGAAAATTATGAGGTACATGTTAAAAAAAATTGTTTTGATAAAATTTTTCATTTTATTTTGCATGTAATTTTCATTCTCTCTGCTTACGCTCGATAAAATAAGAACCTCAGTTCCATTTTCATTTTAATTTTTCCATAAATTTTTCATAAACCAAACACAGTCTTAGTGACTACTTTCTCGTATTATGTTATCTTTGATTTTTGTAAAAATGATTTAATCTGTTTTTATACAAATATTATTATAAATATAATGATAATAAGTATTAAATTCTAATTGAAAAATATTTATGTGATATGATTTTTAGCATTTAAATTTTATAAATTTAGAATTAAAATTTAATACATGTAAACTAAATTGACCAATAAAAAACAATAAATGTGAAAATTGATATTACCATTCACACACAAAAGAAGCTAGTTAGTTTTCTTCAATACGATGTCACTCTTAGACGCTCCATTTGTGTCCATTTGAGCCGGAAACGACAGCTTTGTTTTCAAACATAAACAAAACGCTGCCGTACGATTCCTTTCCCGCCCGATAGAGATCACTGGTGATTGAGGCTGTTTTCTCGTCGCCGTCCGGATGGAGCTCGATCTGGTGATGTGATAATCAGGAAAAAAATGTCCTTGAAGCTCAAGAGCTTATTCTATCTAGCTACACTATCAACCAATGTGTTAGGCCTCGATCAGCGGGAAGCTGTCTGTCGAGATGTTGTTAAGCTTTTCCCACTTTACACATGTACACCATTTTGTTTTTTTGGATGATTACAGTGTCGTAGGTATTTTCGTGATAACCTATTTAGTACGTCTGTCAATGGATCAGATCCAGATTCATTTATTAATATTTAGATTCTGATCCATTTCTTTTTTATGCGGATCCAGATCTGAATTCATTATTCTCATACCCCATTCATTTAGATCCATACCCAAGACTCGTTTTTGGATCCGTCAAACCCATATCCATTATTCACAAACTTAATAATAAAATAAAATAAAATCTACCAAAATAAATAAATTAAATTAAATTAAAAAATAGAAACAATTTAAATAAGACAAAATCCATCAATTAAATAAAAATTAAATTGATTAAAATAAAAAATATAAATATCCCATACTGAAGCTTCTTGTGCAATTTAGCCGCATCAATTCCAATGCTCTCAGCTCGCCAAATCAAATCAAATCAAATCAAATTCATGAACTGAAACTCAAAATCTCCGCAAATTCGAATCAACCGAATCAGAAACTAGAGAAAAGAACTAACTTTGGAAAAATGAAGATGACCCACCTGGTAATGAGACTTGGCAGATATTAGGGGATGAAGATCCGGATGAAAACTGGATTGAGAAGCCGACAAAAATTAATAGATGTGAGGGATGAAACCTGCAGATAAGATAATCATGCAGCTCTTTTACACTGCATTTAAAGATAACACAAAATTGGTTTAGCCAAACTTATAGGCAATATTGAATGAAAATTTACATAATCCAATCAATGAACGTATTTGGAAAAAATGTACATCTTAGCGGTCAATGGCTCAAAGATCGACAGAAGCAAAGGGGATCCGTGAAACATAGATCCTACCATTTAATTGTAAATAAAAAAATAATAATAAAATAATTGAAATGAAAAAATCAATAATAAATCAGATTTATCTAATAGAACCTGCATAAGAAGAAATTGACGCTTGCAGATTTTACAGGAAAATATGAGAATTGGTTTGACTTACTTATTATATTTATATGTAACATCAAATTTAATGAAATTAGTATCCGTGTCTTTTGTATGATCTATTTATTTTTTTACACACTACAATGTATTAATTATTTTTTTACACAATAGTTGAATGAAAAGTTTTTATCTATTGTCACACTAGTATATTTTTCAAAATCTTTATTTATCTATTCAAAAACTTACTTTAGTCAAAGATTCAAAGTGAGTTGATCTCTTGAGCCTACTTACTTCTTGGTATCATGATTTTTTGTATTTAAGTTCAAGATTAGGTTTGGTATAAGTAAGTTGAGGGAAGCCAGAAATGAATCGAATAGTCTTTTTACTAGTGTAAAGACCACTTTTAAGATTGAAAACACGTCGAAGGCACTATATAAGGTGTCGATTCTTATGAGACTTCTCTTAACAATCCATCTCGTGGAGACGATCTCACTTTCGGTGACACTCGATACTCAGACACACTATCTTCATTGTCGTCGGTAATCATATGTTTATTTTATCTGTTTACAACGAGCAAACCTAAAATGATAATAATTACAACAATATTACGGTAGTTAAGTTTAAGCGATAACAAGCCGACAATAGCGATTGAAATTTTCCCAAATGGCTAATCATTTGCCGTTAATAGATGGTCAACAAAGGACTTGTAAAAGTGTAGTGCAAGTGGTGTTTGAACGACGAGCAATCGGAATATGTGATTTTGAGTTGATCAAATGTGGGGAAAAGTTTACTGATTAAGTTAGCTTGTTAAGCGGAAAGAGGTGGTTCTTATTTCCAAAAAGCTACGTTGAATTTGCATATTCAACTATGAACTTTTGAATTTTTGAATTTGAAAACTCTAAATTGTTTTCAAAAAAATTTTAAGAGTGAGATTTGGGCGTAGTTTTGGAAGGATAACTTAGTTTGGATGATGAGTAATGACACTAATGAGATAGAGTTAACGATATGATAATTGTTTAATTGAGTTTAAAAAACTTCACATTTCAGCCCATATTTTTATATTTTGCATTTTTTAGAATTAGAATACTTGTAATTGTAGTAGAAAAGTAACGGTAGTTCAGTGCCTTTCGAAATTTTCCATATATCTCAATGATTATTAAATTTACTCATAGAAAACTGAAATCTGACAAGAATTGAGATGATTTTAATTTTCACATACTGGAATGATTATAGTATGAGTAAAATTTTTGTATATCTTGAAACAGATAAAATATGATAAATTTTACTAACTACTTCATTGATCACGAGGGCTCAATTTTGAGTTTGGAAGATATAAATTTGAGATAGGCATAATTAAATTTGAATGGTTGCAAATTACACAAAAATTTATATGACTTGAGGAGGTGGTATCATCAGCTTCAATTACAATCTCTTACAGGTCAAAGGTGGGTTCTCCGTCCCAACTATATGTGAGTGCACCGTTTTTAAATCGAATCCGATCAAAATATATAATTTAATTCATTTTTATATTATTTCAAATTAAAAAAAAGTAAAAAATGTATTCATGACATTAATGATAATGTTAATATAGATTCAATTGAACCGTATATCAAAATATATTTCAATTCATTAAACTCAAAAATCAAAATCGAACCGTATATCACTTTTTCAAATCTTAAAACCATGACAATATCATTATCTTGTAAAACCAAACAAAAATTTATCAATTCAATCTGATTTAACTCTGTTGGATTCAACTGAACTTACCTCTAGTAAAAATGCTCAAAAGAATATTCATTTTTGGATCAGTTTTTGTGGGTATGATTCTACTGGTTGCTCCAGCCCCATCAACTCCAGATGGGGATGGAAAGAAGCAGCTTGCAGTACGACGTCTGGTAAAATGTCTGGGCGATTGCCATCGTTGATTGTTGGAAAGTAAGCATCACTTTAACGATTCCTAGTTTGACCAGGTACAAGTTTCTGGGTGCTGTGCTGTCGATCACTGGCCGGATCTATATGCTTATGGCTGTAGTCATATGATCTGCTGAAATTATATGTTTGTACGTAGTTATCAGAGAAGTATGGTATTCGAGTCTACTGTGGGATATTTTCGGATTTTATTTGTAATGAGCAAAACATTCTTTCAGATGGAAATTTGTTAGGTTTAGCTCCACGTTAACGGCAGGTGTCTGACCGAGCAATTAGTAAAATTTTACATACGATCATTATATATTATGTAATTGTAATCTTAATTGGATATTCTCCTCGGTAAGTTTTCAAACCTCATTAAATCTTATGTTCATGTTTATTGTTTTTTTGACTAACTATCAATATATATAATAAGGTAAACTATGAATAGATACTCCGAACTACCACACATTTTCAAATTCAGTATCAAAATTTTTAATTATTCAATTTCACTACTAAAGACTTAATAGAAAGAAGCAAATTAACATAAGAAAATTAGTTTGGAAGTCTAATTATTTAGCTAGGATTTTGAAATTTGTATAAACATGTCGGACACACAATTTATTTTTATATGTAAATTTTCTCATGAATTTTATTAAGTCTATAGTATACTAAAATTGAAAATTTTAAAAATTCGGCATGAATGCTTGAAAAAATCTGATACTGAATTTGAAAATGTGTGATAATTATATTTATATAATTTTTTAATAATTAAACCTTGTAATATTTTTTCTCAATCACTATATATCACATGCAAGAACGTGGAGATGGGCATCAATATTCCGAATTTGCTCCAGCTTCTCTCATTCATTCATTCATCCAATTCCAAATTTTCTTGGACATGGCGCATCTTAATGGCTTTCAGATGGCCAATTCCGACAAGCCGCTCGCCCTCAATCCATCTCACATATTGCCCGAGCACAAAAGGCCCCAACTCGGCCGAGTATCTCACTCAGCGTCGAAGATCCCGGTGATCGATCTGACCGGCAACGTCGATGAAACCGCTCCCACCCCATCAGACTTGGTGCGCTAAGTCTCACACGCCTGCCAGCACTACGGCTTCTTCCAAATCATCAATCATGGCGTGCCGGATGAGTTATGCGACAGGGTGCCGAATGAGCTGATGCTGATTTTTCAGCTACTCCATCGAGAAAGGGCACGCCTTTCGGAGGACCCGTCTCATGAAGTGAGGTTTGTGAATTATTCGGTTCCCGTCGACCACGACGATGCACCCCATGACAAAGTTAGCCTGCGGAGTGAGTGCGCCAACCGCCGTTGGCATCCTACTGATGATTCCACTTCTCCGCTTCCGGAGTGTCTTCGCTCCTTCGGGCCGGGTAACTTCATGCTCCTCTAAAAATCAGTTATTCTGATTTGTGTTCAAGCAAATTTAGACTAATTTGTAGGAGCGAAGACACTCCGGAAACTGGGAGATGAAATCATCAGTAGGATGCCAACGGTGGTTGGCCCACTCACTACACATGTTATCTTTGTCATGGGGGCGCGTCGGCGGGCACCAAATAGTTCACAAATCTCACTCCCTGAGACGGGTCCTCCAAAATAAGGCGTGCCCTTTCATTCATCACCCTGTCGCATAGCCCATCCGGCACGCCATGGTTGATGATCTGGAAGAGGCCGTAGTGCTGGCAGGCGTGCGAGACTTGGCGCACCGAGTCTGATGGAGCGGGAGCGGTTTCATCGACGTAGCCAGCCAGGTGGATGACCGGGATCTTCGACGCAGAGTGAGATACTCGGCCTAGTTTTGGCCTTCTGTGCTCGGACAATATGTGAGATGGATTGAGGGCAAGCGGCTTGTCGGAATTGACAGTTGAAATGAGCCATGTCCAAGAAAATTTGGAATTGGATGAATGAATGAATGAGAGAAGCTGGTGCAAATTCGGAATATTGATGCCCATCTCCACGTTGCTTGCATGTGATATATACAGTGAGTGAGAGCAAAGGTGGATTGGATTGAGAAACAATATTAAAAGATTTAATTATTAAAAAATTATATAAATATATATAGAATAAATTACAAAACTTATTTTGAATTAGTATTGAATTTTTTAATTATTCAATTTTAGTAAACTATACACTAAATAAAAAGAAACAATTAGCATGAAATGAGAAAATTTATATAGAAAAATAAATTGTGTGTAAGAGACATATTTACGCAAATTTCAAAATCTTAGCCAAAGAATTGGATTCCCAAACTAATTATCTCATTTTCATGTTAATTACTTCTTTCTATTAAGTATTTAATACTGAAATTGAATAATTAAAAGTTCGTTACTGAATTTGTAAATGTGTGATAATTCGGGGTATGTTTTCGTAGTTTACACTATTAGATATATGGTTAGTTAGTCGAAAAACAATAAAGAACACAAAATTTTTCAAGATTTGAAGAATATCCAATTAAAATTACAATTACGGCATATATAATGATAATCATAGATACAATTTTACTAATGGCTCTATTCGCTCCGCTCCCACACATGCCTTAACAAATTTCCATCTTAAAGAATGTTCTGCTCCTTAAAAATAAAATCCGAAAGTGTCTCAGTAGATTTGAATACCATACTTCTCTAGCAACTACAAACATATAATTTCGGCAGGTCATATGACTACGGCCATAAGCACAGACCCACCAGGTGATCGACAGCACAACACCCAGCAACATGTACCTGATCAAACTAGGAATCTTTTAAGGTAATGTAGTGATGCATACTTTCCAACAATCAACGATGGCAATCGCCCAGACATTTTACCAAACATCGTACTGCAAGCTACTCTCCATCCCCATGTGGAGTAGATCAGGTTGGAGCAACTAGTAGACTCATAGCCACAAAAACTGATCCAAAAATGAATATTCTTTGAGCATCTATACTAGAGGTAAGTTCAATTGAATCCGACCCAGTTAAATCAGATTGAATTGATAAATTTTTGTTTGGCTTTACAAGATAATGATATTGTCATGGTTTTAAGATTTGAAAAAGCGATATACGGTTTGATTTTGATTTTTCAGTTTAATGAAGTGACAAAACTGTTGTAATATGTTTCACTAATTTTAGATTATATTATATTAATATGTTTCTATTATAAAACTAACATTATCATTTATGTAATGAGTACATTTTATACTTTTTTTTATATATTTAGAATGATATAAAGAAATGAATTAAATTATATAATTTGATCGGGTTCGATTTGATTCGATTTAAAAGCAGTGCACTCACATATATTTGGGACGGAGAACCCACCTTTGATCTGTAAGAGATTGTAATTGAAGCTGATGATACCATCTCCTCAAGTCATTTAAATTTTTGTGTAATTTGCAACCATCCTTATATAACCGATTAATCGTTAAACGTTGGTTCACTGCCTAGCACCCATCTAGCGTTTTTTAGAATACTGAAACAAACACAGCCTTAATAGTCGGAATGCTCTGTAATACTTTAATATTCTGCACAATCATACCCAACACTGGGATAAAAATAATAATTAATTAATCTAATCATGGTTGCTAACCCGGAGTCATTTTATTAAGACATAATCCTAATCATCATTTACACGTGTCATGCTCGGATTTGCCAGAGGCGATCAGCGCCAAACCTGAACGCAGCTTGTGCAAGCCATGCTCCCAGCGCAGGCTTCTCGTCCGCCAATAGTTTATTCCCCGGCAAAACAGCTTTTAATATTTACACATTGCGGAGGACATAGCGGCGAGGGGATCCGCGACACGAGCATCCACGCGCGAGGCGAAGGCAGACCACAGAATCGCAGGCTCCCTGATTAGATTACGTTACTGGTCCGGAAAGGATGTAGAAAACTCATCGCCACTGATTAGATTCAGCGGTTAGAAGATAAGCGTATCAGGAAGGGATTGAACTGAGAGGAAGAAATGTTGTCTGTGTCATCCTCGTCTTCCGCTGCCATGTTCGGCTGGCCTTTAGAGAAAGCCGTGTACAGCTATAATATGAACCATGGCTTCTACGATCATACAGGGGGAGAGCTAGCTGCAGCTGCTCATACTGATCGCCCTGGGAATTTTGCACCAGATGGTGATCGGATTGATGGCAAGAGTGGTGAGAGGAGAAAGCTCCACCATAATGCCAGCGAGAGGCACCGGCGGAAGAAGATCAACGAGCTGTACTCGTCTCTCCGGTCCCTTCTCCCAGCCAGCGAACAATCGGTACTTTTCTGCTGATTTTATTTTTTTTCCTTGTTCAGTATTCCATTAGCCTAAGGTGAACGGTGATTCCTGACAATTTCCAACTTCATGTGTGATTCCTGGCAACAGAGGAGAATGAGCATACCCACGACAGTATCGAGGGTGCTGAAGTACATACCGGAGCTCCGGGAAGAGGTTGCGAGAATGGAGAAGAGGAAACAGGTCATGTCGAAGAAGATGGACAAAGTTCGAGAATCAGTCTCTTCTTTGTCATCCAAGTCGACAGGGCCAGGTCACCACGGTCAGGAAGTTACTGGGAGAGAGGAGGAAGCTAAAGCACAACACATGACCATGGAGAATTCTAACAACAGGTCGAGCGTCTCGACGAGTCAGGTTGCGGATAGGGAGGTTGTGATTCAAATCTCGACAGTGCGAGTCTCTGTGTCAGAGATTCTGTCGAGCTTGGAGGGAGATGGGTTTCAGTTGATTAATGCCTCTTCATCAGAGTCTCATGGTGGAAGACTCTTCCTAAACTTACATCTGTTGAATTTTCGGGTAGACTCATATTGGATTGTATCCCCATTGTGACTCAAAAGCCCAGGCTTGTAAGTCATGGTTCAACAATCCAATATAAGTCACCTTCTCTTCCCCTCACTAGCCGATGTGAGATATTTCGCCAAGTGACATACTCAACAATCTCCCCCTCACTTGGGGAAATATCACATGCTCCCCCTCGATCAATACTTCGTTATGCCCCTTCTTGTGGCATGCGTCTTCATCGTAGGTGCGCCCTCTGCGTCTCCCCCACTCTCTGGGGTCCAACCTACATCTTAGTCGCCCTGTGACTCTCTCTGGCCCAGCCAGTTCACTCGCACTCTTTGCGAGCCACTTACGCCGCCCTGCAACGTCCTTCGTTCTTGGGGTGCCTCTATTCGTTTTTTCTTGGCCTCAACACTTAATCCCTGGTCCCGGATTGAACCGTCGGCTCTGATACCATGTTGAATTTTCGGGTAGACTCATATTGGATTGTATCCCCATTGTGACTCAAAAGCCCAGGCTTGTAAGTCATGGTTCAACAATCCAATATAAGTCACCTTCTCTTCCCCTCACTAGCCGATGTGGGATATTTCGCCAAGTGACATACTCAACAACATCTTCAGGTGATCTTTCGTTATCAAAACCATAACCCCAAACTGGATTCATTCTTTAATTACATTTCTTATTTATTTATTTCATATTTTCAGAAGCTTGACGGAATCCGAAATGCGGAGTGTCAGGGGCTGGAGAAGAAGCTTTTATTCATGGTGGAGAACAAGAGATAAAGAGTTGTTTAGACTAACATGTTTATCACTAGCTGTACGCTTCAAAGATGAAGCAATGACGTCAGACGCATTTTCTGGCAATTTAAAAGTCAGTGGTGATGTTAACATATCCTTAGATCGAATATTAAGCAGGTAGTCTGACAGAACAAACCAGCACCAAGTCGACAGACAGAACGATAACTCACCAGACACCTGGACTGCAAAGGCTAATCTGGCGACGATTTAGATCTCTTCCCTTGAACATTTTCCTACTTTTTTCTTTTTCTCAGGGGACCTGTTCATCGCAAAGGGATCAATCTAAGCAGCAAACTGTAAAAAACCAAGAAATATAACTAAATTTGCAAAGCTTAAGGGCAAAATATTACCTGGCAAATTACTCGTTATTGTTCTGGGGCTGAAGCCTGAAAGAGCTAATTTAAAACACTGCTGTATATTGTCTACTCTTGTACTAATTATGTTCATCGATTAGAAAAATAAATACTGGAGAAAAGAGTAAATTTAACAGAAGAAATATCTTCCACTACTACTATGTTTGCTTGGCCTTTAGAAGAAGCCATGTATAATTACACAGTACGAACCATGGCTTCTACGATCAGCCTACAAAAGAACTAGCTAAAAAAGCTTGTGACAGAAATTTCTCACCAGTGATCAGATTAAGGGAACCCAGAATGCCAGTGAGAGGCACCAAAGGAAGAAGCTCAAAGAGTGGAGCTCGTCTCTCGCCCTTCTCCCAGCCATTTAGCATTTGAGCCATATTCTGCAGATTTTCTATTTTTTTTCTCTTCCCTTCTTTGTTGGACTTTTTTTTTCAGTATTTGACTGGCTTTTGTATCAAACTCTCATAATTACATGTTCTGTAATTCTGCTACATAAGGGACTGAGTATACCCAAGACAGTTGCGGAAGTGCTAAGGAACATACCCGAATTGCAGGGTGAGGTTGATAGAATGGATAAGAAATAAGTTATATCCAATAACATCAACAAAGTTTTAGAATCAAAAGCACGTTTGGTAGCAGTCTGAATATTAATAGTAACGGAATAAATAATTCTAGTTTTTAAAGTTAAAATTTATCTTTTTAGCTTATTAATACTTATTTTGTCTTGAATCAAACACGTTAAATTGTTATTAATTATCATGTCCCATTTTTAATCCCGACCGCCAAACGTTGGCGAGAAAGAGGAAGCTACAGCAAACATAATCCCAGATAACTCTAACACTTCTCGACATCTGCTTGCAATTTAAAAAAACAAAGATAACTTCTCTTTATATTAATTCTTAGACAGTTTCAAAACAGCACGCCCACACAAATTCTGAGAGCAAGATAACTCATCAGCACAATACAATTACTTCGACTACAGAAGCTAATCTAGAGAGGAGTTAGGATCTCTTGCCTCGAACATTTCCTTTCTTTTCTTCCGTTTTTTGACAGCCAAGGTATAGTATGCAGCAACATTGGAAACCTGTACAGCACAAATGGAGCAGTTAAGAAAAAAATTTAAAAAAAAAAAAGAAGAGAATTTTGCAAAGCTGAAGTGCGAAAATTACCAGACAAATTAGTGACGATAAACAAAGTAATTGTAACCTTTTTAGATTTATAAACTGTGAATAATTTATGTTCGTTAGATTAAAGATGCACCAACTATTGAGATTCATTTGGATCTTATCCACTTTTTGAATAAAAGAAAATAAACAAAGTAGGAGAGAAGTGTGACGATATTAATATACTTGAATTTCTTTTTTTAAGGAATTGTAACCGATCACCACCCATGATTTTAGCTCAATTTTAAGATTACTTAACAAAAGCTATATTAATTAAAATGTTTTTGAATCACCTGATTTTCCAAGGAATATATTTATTTGTAGTCAATTTCAAAAAATAAAAAATAAAAAATAAAATGTAGTGGTGCACTGAGATTTAAAATGGTGCACAATTATTACAGTGGTGCACACTAAGTTTATATTTGATATGTTGCTTCTCTGATATTTGAAGTGCATATTTTCATAATAAAATTAGTTCCAATCATAAAAAATTATTCATTGTAATTTATGTGCATCATTATAGAACTCCAAAAACTCATATATACATCAAAACTATTACACCTAGAAATTTACGAATTTCTGTGCACCACTGTAGAACCTCAAAATCTCATATATGTACCAATCTGGAAGTGCGGCCGAGGCAGTGAACAGTATTCCACTCATAAAAATTATGCACTATAATTTTTTTTAAAAAAAAGATGATCGATAGTGGTTCTCCACTTCTCCTCTTTGGTGGTCAGGGACCGCAGACCCCCTCTGCCTTGATAGTGTACGCCCATACTCACTGCGGGTCAGCTCACGCGTACCTCCAGCGTATCTAAGCGTAAATGCGGTACCAACAGGTCTTGAACCCAGGACCTTAGGGTTGTTAGACAACACCCAATACCACTAGGCCAACACCTTGTTGGTTATGCACTATAAGTTTAGACTGCCAAATACTAAATAAAATACAATATGTGCACCATTAAAATTCAGAAGTACAATCAAATTTATAGCAAAGCTATGCACAACCATACAAAAATGTTTTGTGCACCATCAAAACTCAATCTAAATGTGATGCACCTCGCAGCTTATTAAAACTCATAACTTTTCTGCAAAAATGATGATTGTGACTACACCATCTTCTCCAGATTCCGATCTCAATCCCCATAAAAATGATGATCAACAAATCGTTCCGGAAAAGCTCGCTACTTGAGAAGATCGAAAACTTTTAACTTTTGTCATGTGCACCGAAAGCTTTTATCTTGTGCACCAAGTTAAAGCATTTCAAATACAAGTTGAAGCTGTTGAATAATATCCTCTTGGATCTGTTTACGAAACACATTTCCCTAGCACATTAAATTGCATAGGTACCTTGTTGTGGTGAAATTTTTCATGAAATTAAAGCTTCACTGAATTTTAAGTCAGGTGTCAAAAAAGAAGTTTTACCTTTTTGGCCGCATCCGAGCTTTGCAATGATTGGAGTCGAGCCGATTGATTTTTCATGCATTCTGGGCACATGTGGGAATGAGCTAATGAAGTGAGAAGATGAGATATTGTAAGGAGACGGAGAATCGGAGGTAGAAGATGAAGATCGATAACATATAATAAAAAAAGGAAACAGTAGATAAGGCAAGAAGATAAATGAGAGAGAAAATAACAAAAAAGATTTTTTGAGATAATTATGAGTGTATATTAAGGAAGAATATTGACCTGCATTAATAAGTTAAACAAGAAAATTTATTTAATTTAAAAAGAATAGATCTAGATATGTTGGATTAATCAAAGGGGTTATAGGACATAAGGTGACATCTTATATAAGTTAGGTAAGAGATCGAGAAAAACAACATAGTTTTGCTTCTTCTTCTTTTAATTTTAAGATTTTATGATGGTTGTAGCATAGTTTTAAATACAACAAAATCTAAAAACAAAAAAAATCTAAACCCTAAACCCTAAAATCCAAAAATCATAAACCTTAAGAGTATGAAACCCCTAGAAAACCCTAAACCCACAAAATTCTAAAATTTAAAAATTCTAAATTCTAAAACCCTATAATCATAATATTCTAGCATGCTAGAACTCTAAAACCTCTAAAACGAAAAAAGAAAACTAGTAAAATTATCTAGTTTGACCTGAACCCTTACCTAAGGATATGAGGTGTCATCTCTCATATCCCATTTTTCCAAAATCAATATCAACGGATATTAATAGTTCACAGTTTACAAATCCAAAATAGTGTTCATTTGATCTACATTCTATGTAATTCAAATGGTAGGAATTTACACGAAAATTTATATGCCTTGGGGGAAATGGTATCATCAGCTTCAATGACAATCTGTTACGGACTAAATGTGGTCTCTTTAATACTCCTCCATCCTCTTTTACATTTCATTTAATCAAATTATTTTGTCATTTTTTAATTATCACTTAAAAATATTTAATGCGTATTTAATATCAAAAATTACCTTAAAATGTCAAACATTAATCACTTATTTATCATAATCAATAAAAAAATCATTCATCACTATTAACAATCTACCAACTTTACTTTTTACACGAATTTTTAAAAAAAATCTAACCACCAACTCATTAAATTTATACAACCACTACATTTATTTCACCTTAATC
The DNA here is from genome assembly GCA_002312845.1 of Kalanchoe fedtschenkoi. NCBI lineage: Eukaryota > Viridiplantae > Streptophyta > Magnoliopsida > Saxifragales > Crassulaceae > Kalanchoe > Kalanchoe fedtschenkoi. The sequence continues at coordinate 273,159 of NQLW01000024.1, forward strand.
TACTTAAATTAATCTTAAACGATATGTATTAAAGGTCGGAGGGAGTATACGGGAGTGTTTTTTTTTTAAATCGAATCGAATTTTACCGAATTAAATTAAATTATATGATTGATTTTTTGATATTATTTTAAATTAAAAATATATAATATATTACAAAATATTATATACGTATTCTAAATTAAATAACTCAAACATACTACAACGGACAACGATTCGGTTCAGTTCATCAAACTCAAAGACCAAAATCAAACTGTATATCAATTCATTCAAACTTGAAACCGTGACAATATCATTAATTTCTAAAAACTACCAATTCAATTTGATTTTATTGAGCTCCATACATTTTTGGATTATTTTTTTGTTGTGGCTATGATTCTGCTGGTTGCTCCATCTAGATAAAATGGCGATGGATTGTACGTAGCGTGCAGCACGTTTGGTAAAATGTCTGGCCGTCGTTGATTGTCGGAAAGTGGATCTGGCTACATGCTATCTTCAAAGATTTCTTCTACATTTTCTTCAGGAATCATGTTGGGACCATGGCACTGTGCTGTGCTGTGCTGTGCTGTTGAATTTGACAGTGGCTGATGCATGTGGGTGTTATTTAGGGTTTTTAGGTTTAAAAATGATCATAATAAACTTTCTAAATGTTAAAATGACCATCACAAATTAAAAACACAGTATAAACATTTGAAGATGTGATTTTTAGATTGTTTACGGGTAATTTTTTTTATAGATCTGTCCTGGTGACTGATCATTAGAGGTGGAGCCACTGAAATACAACTCAAAATAGTTTTATGTGTACTAAATATATATAACGTATATATAATTTTTATCATTTTAATTTAGTTCAAATTCTATTTCACACAACCAAATCAAACCCGAGTTTCAATTTTTATAATCCAAATTCAATCAAAAACATTTTACTATAGTCAAATCTAGCTCATAATTCATTAAAGTAAATGAAAGACATATTACAAACAGAAGAAAAAAAAATATAACACTTGCACTGTTACACTAAAAACTCAAATCATAGTACCCAATTCGGTCAAAAAATAACTTGACTTAATAGTTAGAACACGAAATTTTTTTCACATTCCTTAATTAGATTCACACAATGTGACTTTTGAATAATTAATTTCTCTCTCTATATGTATATAAATATTTGGAGGCGCGTATGCTCACACTCAGTGAATCAACAATATTCCGAATTTGCACCAGCTTCTCTCATTCATTGATTCATCCAAATACAAATTTTCTTGGACATGGCGCATCTCAACGGTTTTCAAATGGCCAATTCCGACAAGCCGCTCGCCCTTAATCCATCTCACATAGTGCCCGAGCACAAAAGGCCCCAACTCGGCCGAGTATCTCACTCAGCGTCGAAGATCCCGGTGATCGACCTGGCTGGCTACGTCGATGAAACCGCTCCCGCTCCATCAGACTTGGTGCACCAAATCTCGCACGCGTGCGAGCACTACGGCTTCTTCCAGATCATCAACCATGGCGTGTCGGATGAGCTATGCGACAGGGTGCTGAATGAGGTGACGCTGATGTTTCAGCTGCCCCATCAAGAAAGGGCCCGCCTCATTTCGGAGGACCCGTCTGAGGGAGTGAAATTTTTGAATTATTCCGTCCCCGTCGACGACGCTGCGCCACATAACAAAGTTAGCATGTGGAGTGAGTGCGCCAACCACATTTGGCATCCTACTTATGATTTCACCTCCCAGTTTCCCGAGTGTCTTCGCTCCTATGGGTAACTTGATGCTCTTCTAAAACTCAGTTATTTTGATTTGTGTTCAGGCAAATTGAATTGATTAATGTTTGACGTTTTAACGTAATTGTTGATGTTAAATACGCATTAGAAATTATTGAGTGATAAATAAAAATAAATAAAAAAAATTCAGTTATGCGACAGGTAAAAGAGGAAAGAAAGAGTAAGAGTGAGATGAAATTAATAACACGGGTGTAAATAAAAATTTCATCTCTCAAATCAGAATTAATAATACATCAAATAGATTGTATTATTTATTTGGACACTAATAACATTGTTTTTTTGTATACTAGCTAACCGACACTATTGATATTAATGTTTGAGCATAATGGTATTATCTCACGTCGTCCATTGAAAGTTCTTAAATGATCTTCATATATAGTTGGGCTACCGGCAAATCTACATTAACAATAATTTTTCTATAGAAAAATCCTAAATTTTAGTTGCATTGTTGCAGGGAGGTTGTGAGGGAGTTCTCCAAAGAATTGGGTGGTCTTGCGGACCGGCTTCTGAGTCTGATGTCTCAGGGACTCGGCCTGAAGAACGATCGTTTGAAGTGTAGATTTGAGGAAGAGCCGTCACGGAGGGCGCACGCCAACTACTACCCGCCATGCCCGGATCCCGACCTGACACTCGGCCTGAGAGCTCACAAGGATCCCATCGCCCTCAACATGCTGATCCAGTCAATGGGAGCCAGCGGCCTCCAGGTGATGAAAGACGGCGAATGGATTGCCATCGATCCACTGCCAAATGCACTCGTCATCAACCTGGGAGACCAGCTTCAGGTGTAATCTCAATTTATAAAATCTGATATTTCAATTGCTATTTATATTCAATCATTTATTCACTTTTTTTTAAATCTCAGCTACTGAGCAATGGGAGGTACAAGAGCACGGTTCATAGAGCTGTCAATAACAAAGATGCTCGAGTTTCGCTGGCCATGTTTTATGGCCTGTTAAGCGCAGTCGCCGATCCGATTGAAGACCTGGTGGAAGTTTAAATATTTCAACAAGTTCTGGTCGTAGATGAATAATTTCGATCATTTATGTTAATATATGATCGAGAATATCGACCACTTTTCCGAATCAGATTACTTTTTGTGGTATGGTATGATAAATAAATTCTTCTCCATTACTGACATCAGATAAATTGGCAAGCAATATTTAAAAAAATAAATTGGAGGAAAACGAATTTTTCATAGAATTTTCAATTTTATTTTTTTCGTTTGAGGTGGAAAGCTAAAAGAAAATATTGAAAAACTTTTTATTTTAACTAATTTTTATTTTTCATAAAACTATCATACTCTCTGACTTTCCTTAAACCAAAAATTATTAAAATTTCCTATTTCATTTTTCTTTCAAACCATTTTCTATAAAACAAACACACCCCAAATAAGATGGGGCAGGGTTAATGCAAAAAATAGGAGTGGTAAATCAATAATATTTGGTCTCATCATCAAAGTGGTAATCTAGCGGTTGATTGATATGTTTTTTTTTCAAAAGAAAAACTTTTTACTCAATCGAATTTTTAACATTAAATGTTTTGAGATTTGAGGAACATTAAAAACAGATAAAAAAATTAGAAAACTTTTGAAACATCATTGTTTCTTCAATATTTTGTTCAAATAAATTAAACGATGTCTCTTCATAGTCAACAAAATTTAATAAGATTAATATTATTTAATGAGATCAATATTATTTAATGAATCAAACTACATGCGTCTAATTAACCATATCTTCTTCTTTTTTTGTATTTTAATAATGATATTGTGGAATTTTTGAGTCGGCTCATATTGGATAGTATACTCAATCCGACTCAAAAGTCTAGACTTAAAAGTCATGGTTCAACAATGCAATATAAGTCACATCTTATTCTCCTCACTTGTCAATGTGATACATTATTTGTCACGTGCTCTTCTTCAACAGTTTCCCCCTCACGTGAGAAATGTCACATGTATACTCCAGTCGATCAATACTTCATTATGTCCCTCCTTGCGGCATGCGTCCTCTTTGTATGTGCGTCATCTACGTCCCCTACTCTTTCAAATTCCACCCTATGCACTCAGTTTCTAGCTCAGGTTTTTTACTCCACGAGCTCACTCGCAAATTGCAAAAGCTACTCTCGTCGTTCCGCGGCGTCCTTGATATTCGAAGTGCCTTCACTCATGCTCTTGGCCTCCATAACATAAGTGTCTCACATCTCGCATATTGGTCACATATCCAATCATGGGATCTGATATCATATTGAATTTTCGGGTCGATTTTTATTGAATTGTGACCCCACTATGACTCAAAAATCTAGACGTAAAAGTCGTGATAGTTTGACCTAAAGTAAAGTAACTATGATAGGTTGGACTTTAGAGTTTTTAAAGTTTCTGCATTTCAAAATTAATCATTTTGAATAAAAATAAGATAAATTTCAACTGGCTCAAATAAATTATATTACATTTTGTTTTAAAACATGTCATCATGCATGCTTGATCCAAAAACCCATCTCCCATTTGATAAGATCCCAAAAAAACAGTATTCATTCGCACTATTCTATTTTGAGTAGAAGAAGCCTCTAGCTGGCATACGAGGTGAAAAGAATCAAACTTCATGAGCTAATAGTAACATCTACTGTTTCTCATTTGACCTATTTCTACTATATATTCTTACTAATTACAGACATGTCAAGCTGCCGATGAGATTCACATTGTTATTATTTCATGAGCCAGATTTGAGTTTACAAAAATCATACTTATTATCACGGTTTGTTTATGATTAAAATTTCGAGTCTCTTTCATTCTCCGCCGCTAGAAGCTAGCCTGATCGATCCTCCTCGTCGTTCATGTTGTCACCCTCTTGTTCATATGTTGTCTTCTTCGTAAGTAAAGGGGTTACCATAATTTCTGCTCAAAATGGTAAGATGTTAATTTAGGATTTCAAAACTGAGATTATTGCAAACAAAGAAAAGAGTAATTGGGGAAAAAAATCCTACACTCTCCAGTCATTGTCTGTCACTGAGGACCATAAACTTTCAGATAGCTTCTGATTATTGGAGGAAGTAAAGATGTGGATGAGGATGGATCAACTTTGTGATGATGATGGTGATGGAAACTACGACTACCACTAGCATAAAGATACGCTGTATCCGTCATGTTTTCTATTGAAAATTTTAGGGAAAAGTATAACAATATTGTACGTACTATCAATTTTTGTAAATTGATAAATATTACTATCCCAGTTTGCAATTAAGTAATTTTCGCTAATTAAGTAATTAAGTAATTTTTTATTCTCCCCTCTTAATATTTTATGTAATTGCAAATCAACCCTAATTAACTATATTTATTTTCCCTAAATTATACTATTACTATTTTTCATCTCATATACTCAAAAACATTTTTTTTCTTCATTTTCCCTCTTATTTATTGATTCGGGATCAGCTTTTACAGAGAGTAAATAGAACTCCGAGAATGAGAGCGACAAAAATAAGTAAATAGGTAATATTTCAATTACGAACCAATAAGATCGCGACATGTGGATTATTTTTTAGTTTTTAAAGATTATTAATTAAAAATTCAAAACCCAAACTGGTCGACCTCACCGTCATCATCGTATTCATTAACCAATCAATCCCCATTGACGAAGCCATCACCCGACCCGACTCTACCTCGCGTCGACGGACCTCAAATCCCCTCGTCCACCAAGCCGAGCTCGTCTTGCCTGCGCGATGGCGGTCGGCGCGGAGGAATCAGAGATACTGAAGCCGCAGAACGACCAGCGGCAGTACCGGCGCGACGTCCTCAGGAACGTCCTCGAGATTCTGCTCGTCAGCGATCCCGAGACGGATAAGGTGCGGGAGAGCTTCCAGTTTCGTGCTTGATTGACGAATTCGGGATTTGGAGAGCGTCAAGGCTGATGGCATCCATTGTGGTAGCTGCAACGGAGCTGATGTGATTTTCAATCGAGGAAAGATATAGGGTTAATTGAAGCGACGACAGAGCAGATGGAATTTCTAGTCGTGAAGAAATGTAAGGTTAATTAGGGTTGATTCGTAATTACATAAAATATTTAGAGGGGAGAATCGAAATTACTTAATTACACAAGTGATTCGAACTAAAATTTCCTGATAATTACAAATTAGGATAGTAATTCTTGTCAATTTGCAAAAGTTGATAGTACATGCAATGTTTTTATACTTTTCCCAAAATTTTAAAACAAATTAAGGTCATAATTTTTTAAATGTATTGAAAAATTTTAAACAATTCAACATCAGCATTTCAATTTTACATTAATAATGTTGATAATTCACATATGACAACATGCCAAATATCACGGTAATTAGTGTTGTTATGACCAACGGGTATTAGCCCAACAAACACATGATAGATACTATTAGGTGGGTTAGATTGCGGCGAGGCCCAAAGCGCAGAACCTTCGTGTATAATGTGATTGTTAAGGCTCCCAGGACTGTATCTCGCTCCATATTTTTTTCTATTTTTTTTATATTATACTAATTAATAATCAATTTTTAAAATGCACGAAACTTTTTATATTATAGTTTCAGTAAGCAATATGGCGCTTCTGAAAAGCGTAGTAAAAAATCTCACCATACAATATGTATAATGTTAGAAGAAGAAAAACGGCAGGTCATTTTGAAACGATATGTTTTTCTAGTACAAAACTTTTTAACTTTTTTCCGAAGCTTGAATGTATGTGCGCTTAATACGAAGTCACAACAAGAGCAATATCATAAATATTATAATAATATATATTAGGGAAAAATTTTAAAAGAGTATTTAAATTATCACTTTCTTAATTGCGGTATGAACTATTTGATCAAATAAAAAAAGTAATGATAAAAAATTAGACTAATTTTGAATGATGTTTAAAATCTCAACTCGTTTGATCCATTAAATAAAATTAATCGTATTAAATTTATTGAAAATTATAATTGATTGAGTGTAAAAAGCTTCATTCAGAATGAGTAACCAAAATGAAATTATTTAATTTGATGACTAAATGATGTCACTTTCGCACATAATTTTAATTTTATAATTATGTTAGTTTGGAAGTGTAATTATAAATTTTATTTTAGAAATCAGTTCAATTTTTTATTTCTCGCACACTTTTGACAGCTCAAGTAGTTTGAACCGTAATTTTATTAGAGCTTTTTGCTTCATAGTAATCGACGATTTGAAGTGATAACATTGAATTTAATCAACGGACAAAATTCAAGCAAATTCAGCGGAAAGAAAATTATAAGAGTGAGATCGATCAACAACGTTCGGGAGAAGCAATGCGCGCGGGACAGGGGGAGAGTGCCGAGCGCGTTGGAGTACACGATGTGATCACTCTGAGCCCGGTGAGTAAACATTGCGCCGCCGCCATCGCTGCGAACAACAGCAGATTCTGAAAACGCGATTTCATCGTCATCATCCTTTCGGACTGGCTACGTTTCGGGAACGATGACTGCTTGTTGAATGAGGGAATTGGAGAGCATGGTGTGCGAATTATATTATGAATTTACAAGTGTAATAAATAGTAAGTTTGATGACTACTCCCATTAGATTATCACATTTGTTGTTTACGAAATTATTTGTGGATTATTTATGTTTTGTTTAGTTTAGATAAAAATGAGAGGGAAAGGAAAATGGTAGGTAACTTGAATTCTAACGTGATTTCATTTTATTTCTCTTTGTTTGGTTAAAAATGGAAATTATGAGATAAATGTTTTAAAAAAATTGTTTTGATAAGATTTTTCATCTTATTTTGTATGTAATTTTAATTCTCTCTGCTCGCTCTAGATAAAGTAAAAACTTCAGTTGCATTTTCGTTTTAAATTTTCTTTTTCATAAACAAAACACAGTCTTAGTGACTACTTTCTCGTCCTCAAATACGCATGTTGGGTTGATTTTTTTAAAATGATTTTATCTGTTTTTATATAAATATTGTCAATAATAATAATAATAATAATAATAATAATAATGAGTATGAAATTCTAATTGAATAGTATTTATGTGATATGATTTTTAGCATCTAAATTTTATAAATTTAAAATTTAATACAAGTAAATTTAATTGACCAATAAAAAATAATAAATGTGAAAATTGATGTTACTTTTTATCCAATGTCGAAACAGTGGCGTAGCCACTCGGGGCCATGGGGTCGCCCCCCTAATCACACCTAAAATACTTATTTATATGTAAAATAAAAAATAATATATATATATATATATAAAATAAATTTATATGCTTAATTTCAATTAAATTTTTAGGTGATTGAGGCTGTTTTCTCGTCGCCGTCCGGATGGAGCTCGATCTGGTGATAATCAGGAAAAAAAAATGTCCGTGAAGCTCAAGAGCATGTATTCTATCTAGCTACACTATCAACCAATGTGTTAGGCCTCTGCTGAAATGTTGTTAAGCTTTTCCCAGTTGGCCCATGGACACCATTTTGTTTTTTGGATGATTACAGTGGCGTAGGTATTTTTGTGATAGCCTGTCTAGTAGGTTTATGTGTCAAATCCACACTCATTTGCTAATATCTGGATTCTGATCCATTTCTTTTTTATCCGGATTTAGATCCGGATTCATTATTCTCATACCCCGTTCATTTAGATACATACCCAAGACTCCTTTTTGGATCCGTCAAACCCATACTCATTATTCACAAACTTAATAAAAACATTACAAAAATTCTAACACAATAAATAAATTAAATTAAAATAAAAAATAGAAACAATTTAAATAAAACAAAATCCATAAAGTAAATAAAAATTAAATTGATTAAAATAAAAAATAGAAATAGCCCAAACTGATGCTTCTTGTGCGATTTAGCAGCATCAATTCCAATGCTCTCACCTCGCCAAATCAAATCAAATCCATAAACTGAAACTCAAAATCTCCGCAAATTCGAATCAACTGAATCAGAAACTAGAGAAAGGAACTAACTTTGGAAAAATGAAGATGACCCACATGGTAATGAGACTTGGCAGATATTAGGGGATGAAACTGGATTGAGAAGCCGACAGATATCAATAGATGTGAGGGATGAAACCTGCAGATAAGATAATCAGGGAGCTCTTTTACATTGCATTTAAAGATAACACAAAATTGGTATAGCCACACTTGTAGCCAATATTGAATGAAAATTTACATAATCCAATCAATGAACGTATTTGGAAAAAATATACATCTTAATGGTCAATGGCTGAAAGATCGACATAAGCAAAGGGTATTCGTGAAACATAGACCCTACCATTTAAATGAAAAATAATAATAAAATAATTGAAAGGAAAAAAATCAATAACAAATCAGTTTTATCTAATAGAACCTGCATAAGAAGAAATTGACGCTTGCAAATTTTACAGAAAAATATGATAATTGTTTTGACTTACTTAATTATTATATTTATATGTAACATCAAATTTAGTATCCGTATCTTTTGTATGATTTATTTATTTTTTACACACTACAATGTATTAATTATTTTTTTACACAATAGTTGAATGACAAGTTCTATTATACGTACTAAGTGAAAGAGTAAAGTTTTGATCTATTGTCATACTAGTATATTTTTCGAAATCTTTATTTATTTGTTCAAAAACTTACTTTAGTCAAAGATTCAAAGTGAGTTGATCTCTTGAGCCTACTTACTTCTTGGTATCTTTATTTTTTGTATTTAAGTTCAAGATTAGGTTTGGTATAAGTAAGTTGAGGGAAACGAGAAATGAATCGAATAGTCTTCTACTAGTGTAAAGGCCACTTTTAAGATTGAAAATACGTCGAAGGCACTAAGGTGTCGATTCTTATGAGACTTCCCTTAACAACCCATCCCGTGGAGACGATCTTACTTTCGGTGACACTCGATACTCAGTCACACTATCTTCATTGTCGGTAATCATATGTTTATTTTATCTGTTTACAATGAGAAAATCTAAAATGATAATAATTAGAAAAATATTACGATAGTTAAGTTTAAGTGATAACTAGCCGACAATAGCGATTGAAATTTCTCCAAACGGTTAATCATTTGCCGTTAATAGATGGTCAACAAAGGACTTGTAAAAAAGTAGTGCAAGTGATTGCTTGAACGACCAGCGATCGGAATATGTGATTTTGAGTCGATCAAATGTGGGGAAGAGTTTGATGATTAAGTTAGCTTGTTAAGCGGAAAGAGGTTGTTCTTATTTCCAAAAAGCTATGTTAAATTTGTAGATTCAGCTACGAACTTTTGAGTTTCTCAATTTGAAAACTCTGAATTGTTTTCAAAAAATTTTAAGAGTGAGATTTGGCCGTAGTTTTGCAAGGATAACTTAGTTTGGATGATGAGTGATGACACTAATGAGATAGAGTTAACGATGTAATAATTGTTTAATTTGGTTAAAAAAGTTTCACATTTCAACCCATATTTTTATATTTTGCATTTTTCAGAATTAGAATACTTGTAATTGTAGTAGAAAAGTAACAGTGGTTCATTGCCTTTCGAAATTTTCCATATATCTTAATGATTATTAAATTTACTCATAGTAAACTGAAATCTGGCAAAAATTTACAATATGAGTAAAATTTTTGTACATCTTGAAACAGATAAGATATGATAATATTACTAACCACTCCATTGATCACGAGGGCTCAATTTTGAGTTTGGAATATATAAATTTGAGATAGACATAATTAAATTTGAATGGTTGCAAATTACACAAAAATTTGTATGACTTGAGGAGATGGTATCATTAGCTTTAATTACAATCTTTTACAAACCAAAGGCGGGTTCTCCATCCGAAGTATATATGAGTACACTGCTTTCAAATCGAATCCGATCAAAATATATAATTTAATTTATTTCTTTATATTATTTCAAATAAAAAAAGTGTAAAATGTATTCATGACATAAATGATAATGTTAGTTTTATAATAGAAACATACTAATATAATATAATCTAAAATTAGTGAAACATATTACAACAGTTCCGTTCAGTTCATTAAACAAAAAAATCAAAATCAAACCGTATAGCACTTTTTCAAATCTTAGAACCATGATAATATCACTAACTTATAAAACCAAACAAAAATTTATCAATTCAATCTGATTTAATTCGGTTGGATTCAATTGAACTTACCTCTAGTATGTCGTAGTATAGATGCTCAAATAATATTCATGTTTGGGTCAGTTTTTGTGGCTATGATTCTACTGGTTGCTTAGCCTGATCAACTCCAGATGGGGATGGAAAGTAGCTTGCAGTATGGTACATTTGGTTAAATGTCTGGGCCATTGCCATCGTTGATTGTTGGAAAGTAAGCATCACTTTAAAGATTCCTAGTTTGATCAGGTACATGTTGTCGGGTGTTGTGCTGTCGATCATTGGGCGGATCTATGCTTATGGCCCTAGTCATATCATTTGCTGAAATTATATGTTTGTAGTTACTAGAGAAGTATGGTATTCAAGTCTACTATTTTCGGATTTTATTTTTAATGAGCAAAACATTCTTTGAGATGGAAATTTGTTAGGGCAGGTGTCGGAGAGGAGCGAAAAGAGCAATTAGTAAAATTTTACATATGATTATCATTATATATTATGTAACTGTAATCTTAATTGGATACTCTCCTCAATAAGTTTTCAAACCTCATTATATCTTATGTTTTTCTTTATTGTTTTTTTCACTAACTATCAATATATATAATAAGGTAAACTACAAACACATACTCCGAACTACCCCAAATTTTCGAATTCAGTATCAAAATTTTTAATTATTCAATTTCACTACTAAAGACTTAATAGAAAGAAGCAAATTAACATGAAATGAGAAAATTAGTTTGGAAGTCTAATTATTTAGCTAGAATTTTGAAATTTGTACAAACATGTCGGACACACAATTTATTTTTATATATAAATTTTCTCATTTCATGTTGATTGCTTCTTTTTATGAAGTCTATAGTATACTAAAATTGAACAATTAAAAAATTCGACACTGAAATTGAATACTTAAAAAAAATTGATACTGAAATTGAAAATGTGTGATAATTGAAAATATGTTTTTTATAATTTATTCTGTATATAATTATATAATTTTTAATAATTAAACCTTGTAATATTTTTTCTCAATTCAATCCCACCTCTGCTCGCACACACTATATATCACATGCAATCAACGTGGAGATGGGCATCAATATTCCGAATTTGCACTAGCTTCTCTCATTCATTCATTCATCCAAATCCAAATTTTCTTGGACGTGGCGCATCTCAACGGATTTCAGATGGCCAATTCTGACGAGCCGCTCGCCCACAATCCATCTCACATATTGTCCGAGCACAGAAGGCCACAACTCGGCCGAGTATCTCACTCAGCGTCGAAGATTCCGGTCATCAACCTGGCTGGCTACGTCGATGAAACCGCTCCCGCTCCATCAGACTTGGTGCGCCAAGTCTCGCATGCCTGCGAATACTACGGCTTCTTCCAGATCACCAACCATGGCGTGCCAGATGAGCTATGTGACAGGGTGCTGAATAAGCTGACAATCATTTTTCAGCTACCCCGTCAAGAAAGGGCCTGCCTTATTTTGGAGGACCGTCTAAGAGAGTGAGATTTGTGAATTATTCGGTCCCCGTCGACGCCGATGCGCCCCTGACAAAGTTAGCATGTGGAGTCAGTGCGCCAACCACGGTTGGCATCCTACTGATGATTTCAGTTCTCCGCTTCCGGAGTGTCTTTGCTACTACGGGTAACTTCATACTCTTCCAAAAATCAGTTATTTTGATTTGTGTTCAGGCAAGTTTAGACTAATTTGTAGGATCGAAGACACTCCGAAAACTGGAAAGTGAAATCATAAGTAGGATGCCAACAGTGGTTGGCCCACTCACTACAAATGTTAACTTTGTCATGGGGCGTGTCAATGGGCACCAAATAGTTCACAAATCTCACTCCCTGAGACGGGTCCTCCAAAATAAGGCGTACCCTTTCATTCAGCGCCCTGGCGCATAGCTCATCCAGCATGCCATGGTTGATGATATGGAAGAGGCCGTAGTGCTGGCAGGCGTGTGAGACTTGGCGCACCAAGTCTGATGGAGTGGGAGCGGTTTCATCGACGTAGCCAGCCAGGTCGATGACCGGGATCTTCGACGCTGAGTCTTAGTTCGGGCCTTTTGTGCTCGGGCAATATGTGAGATGGATTGAGGGCGAGCGTTTTGTCGGAATTGGCCATTTGAAAGCCGTTGAGATGCGCCATGTCCAAGAAAATTTGGATTTGGATGAATAAATGAATGAGAGAAGCTGGTGCAAATTCGGAATATTGATGCCCATCTCCACGTTGCTTGCATGTGATATATACAGTGAGTGCGAGCAAAAGTGGATTGGATAGAGAAAAAATATTAAAAGGTTTAATTATTAAAAAATTATATATATATATATATATATAGAATAAAGAATAAACTATAAACACATATTTTGAGTTACTACATATTACTGAATTTCTTAATTATTCAATTTTAGTAAACTATACACTAAATAAAAAGAAACGATTAGCATGAAATGAGAAAATTTATATAGAAAAATAAATTGTGTGTAAGAGACATATTTACACAAATTTCAAAATCTTAGCCAAAGAGTTGGATTCCCAAACTAATTATCTCATTTCATATTAATTGCTTCTTTCTACTAAGTATTTAATACTGAAATTAAATAATTAAAAAATTTGTTACTGAATTTGAAAATGTATGATAGTTATTTTCGTAGTTTACACTATTATATATATTGATAGTTAGTCGAAAAACAAGAACACATAATTTTACGAGGTTTGAAGAGTATCCAATTAAAATTACAATGACATAATATATAATGATAATCATAGATACAATTTTACTAATGACCCTTTTCGCTCAGCTCCCACACCTGCCTTAACAAATTTACATCTTAAAAAATGTTCGGCTCCTTAAAAATAAAATCCGAAAGTGTCTCAGTAGACTCGAATACATACTTCTCTAGCAACTACAAACATATAATTTCAGCAGGTCATAAGCACAGATCCACCCAGTGATCGACAGCACAGCACCCAGCAACATGTACCTGATCAAACTAGGAATCTTTTAAGGTAATGTAATGATGTACCTGATCCAACAATCAACGATGGCAATCGCCCAGACATTTCACCAAACATCGTACTGCAAGCTACTTTCCATCGCCATCAGGAGTTGATCAGGCTGGAGGAACCAGTAGAATCATAGCCAC
>NQLW01000024.1:287270-335560 GCA_002312845.1 Kalanchoe fedtschenkoi
TTCGATTTAAAAGCAGTGCACTCACATATATTTGGGACGGAGAACCCACCTTTGGTCTGTAAGAGATTGTAATTGAAGCTGATGATACCATCTCCTCAAGTCATATAAATTTTTGTGTAATTTGCAACCATTCAAATTTAATTATGTCTATCTCAAATGGATTAATATTTCATCAAGTAAAGCAAATTTGGTGGTTTTAATGAAAATAAAGTGGTTTCAGGATAAAACATGATGATTTTGGTTTTAGAAATACTATTCAAACAAAATCCATGATAAATTTCATTTCTTTTCCTTCAACTTTCACTAAAACAAACCAGTGTTCTAAAATTCTCCGTTCCGGACCGATTAATTGCTATGCGGTATTGAAACGTTCCGTCTAGCCGATTAATTGTTCAAGACTTAATTTTTTATGAAAATAATAGTTTTTAAACATATATATTTATAATTAATTATTAAATTTATAATTAATATATTTAACTCCGATTAACTATCCGATTAATCCCCACCTAACCGATTAATTACTAGGCGTTGCGATCGCCTAGCACCGCCTAACGCGCTTTTTAGAACACTGAAACATACAAAGCCTTAATAGTCGGAATGCTCTGCAATACTTTAATATTCTGCACAATCATACACAACACTGGGATAAAAATAATAATTAATTATTGCATTGCCGTTGCCGTTGCATTAATCTAATCATGGTTGCTAACCTGGAGTCATTTTAATTAAGACATAATCCTAATCGTGTCATGCTCGGATTTGCCAGAGGCGATCAGAGCCAAACCTGAACGCAGCTTGTGCAAGCCATGCTCCCAGCGCAGGCTTCCCGTCCGCCAATACTTTATTCCCCGGCAAAACAGCTTTTAATATTGACACATTGCGGAGGACATAGCGGCGAGGGGATCCGCGACACGAGCATCCACGCGCGAGGCGAAGGCAGACCACAGAATCGCAGGCTCCCTGATTAAATTACGTTACTGGTCTGGAAAGGATGTATAAAACTCATCGCCACTGATTAGATTCTGCGGTTAGAAGATAAGCGTGTCAGGGAGGGATTGAACTGAGAGGAAGAAATGTTGTCTGTGTCATCCTCGTCCTCCGCTGCCATGTTCGGCTGGCCTTTAGAGGAAGCCGTGTACAGCTATAATATGCACCATGGCTTCTACGATCACACAGGGGTAGAGCTAGCTGCAGCTGCTCATACTGATCGCCCTGAGAATTTTGCACCAGATGGTGATCGGATTGACGGCAAGAGTGGTGAGAGAAGAAAGCTCCACCATAATGCCAGCGAGAGGCACCGGCGGAAGAAGATCAACGAGCTGTACTCGTCTCTCCGGTCCCTTCTCCCAGCCAGCGAACAATCGGTACTTTTCTGCTGATTTTATTTTTTTTCCTTGTTCAGTATTCTGATTCCTGACAATTTCCAACTTCATGTGTGATTCCTGGCAACAGAGGAGAATGAGCATACCCACGACAGTATCGAGGGTGCTGAAGTACATACCGGAGCTCCAGGAAGAGGTTGCGAGAATGGAGAAGAGGAAACAGGTCATGTCGAAGAAGATGGACAAAGTCCGAGAATCAGTCTCTTCTTTGTCATCCAAGTCGACAGTACCAGGTCACTCCGGTCAGGAAGTTAATGGGAGAGAGGAGGAAGCTAAAGCACAACGCATGACCATGGAGAATTCTAACAACAGGTCGAGCGTCTCGACGAGTCAGGTTGCGGATAGGGAGGTTGTGATTCAGATCTCGACAGTGCGAGTCTCTGTGTCAGAGATTCTGTCGAGCTTGGAGGGAGATGGGTTTCAGTTGATCAATGCCTCTTCATCAGAGTCTCACGGTGGAAGACTCTTCCTAAACTTACATCTTCAGGTGATCTTTCGTTATCAAACCATAACCCCAAACTGGATTCATTCTTTAATTACATTTCTTATTTATTTATTTCATATTTTCAGAAGCTTGACGGAATCAGAAATGCGGAGTGTCAGGGGCTGGAGAAGAAGCTTTTATTCATGGTGGAGAACAAGAGATAAAGAGTTGTTTAGACTAACATGTTCATCACTAGCTGTACGCTTCAAAGATGAAGCAATGACGTCAGACGCATTTTCTGGCAATTTAAAATTCAGTGGTGATGTTAACATATCCTTAGATCGAATATTAAGCAGGTAGTCTGACAGAACAAACCAGCACCAAGTCGACAGACAGAACCATAACTCACCAGACACCTGGACTGCAAAGGCTAATCTGGCGACGATTTAGATCTCTTCCCTTGAACATTGTCCTACTTTTTTCTTCTCCTCAGGAGACCTTTTCATCGCAAACGGATCAATCTAAGCAGCAAACTGTAAAAAACCAAGAAATATAAATAAATTTGCAAAGCTTAAGGGCAAAATATTACCTGGCAAATTACTCGTTATTGTTCTGGGGCTGAAGCCTAAAAGAGCTGATTTGAAACACTGCAGTATATTGTCTACCCTTATAGTAATTATGTTCCTCAACTAGAAAAGTAAATACTGGAGAAAGAGAAAATTTAACAGGAGAAATATCTTCCACTACTATGTTTGCTTGGCCTTTAGAAGAAGCCGTGTATAATTACACAGTACGAACCATGGCTTCTACTATCAGCCTACAAAAGAACTAGCTAAAACAGCTTGTGACAGAAATTTCTCACCAGTGATCAGATTAAGGGAACCCAGAATGCCGGTGAAAGGCACCAAAGGAAGAAGATCAAAGAGTGGAACTCGTCTCTCGCCCTTCTCCCAGCCATTGAGCATTCGAGCCATATTCTGCAAATTTTCTTATTTCTTTTCTCTTCCCTTCTTTGTTGGACTTTTTTTCAGTATTTGACTGGCTTTAGTATCAAACTTTCATAATTACAAGTTCTGTAATTTGCTACGTAAGGGAATGAGTATGCCCATGACAGTTGCGGAAGTGCTAAGGAACATACCCGAATTGCAGGGTGAGGTTGAGAGAATGGATAAGAAATAAGTTATATCCAATAACATCAACAAAGTTGAGAATCAAATGCACGTAGTAACGGGATAAATAATTATAATTTTTAAAGCTAAAATCTATCTTTTGAGCTTATTAATACTTATTTTGTCTTGAATCAAACACATTAGATTGTTATTAATTATCATGTCCCATTTCTAATCCCGGCTGCCAAACGTTGGCGAGAAAGAGGAAGCTAAGCTACAGCAAACATAATACCAGGTAACTCTAACACTTCTCGACATCTGCTTGCAATTTAAAAAGACAGATAACTTCTCTTTATATTAATTCTTAGACAGTTTCAAAAGAGCACGCCCACACAAATTCTGAGAGCAAGATAACTCATCAGCACAATACAAATACTTCAAACTACAGAAGCTAATCTAGAGAGGAGTTAGGATCTCTTGCCTCGAACATTTCCTTTCTTTTCTTCTGTTTTTGACAGCCGAGGTATAGCATGCTGCAACATAGGAAACCTGTACGGCACAAATGGAGCAGTTAAGAAAAAAATAAAAAAGAAGAGAACTTTCCAACGCTGAAGTGCGAAAGTTACCAGACAAACTAGTTGATACTATTCTGGAGCTACGAGAGTTGATTGTAGAACATCATCAAGGTATTTTTCAGCCTCAGCATACTGTCTTTTCTTTTCCTCAATTGCCAAAGCAGCCAGGGCTTTATCCTACACAGTCGTCGAGAAAGGATTAATCTTACGCTAAATGGCCATGCATAGTGATCATGTGCAATATATATAGCATGAAGCCATGGACGTACTGGAGGCAAGTCTTGGTAGCTTCTCAAAGTATCAAGAATAGGTTTTGTTTTCTTCTCCAATTCTTTCTTATGCTCAGCCATCTCAACCAGGACGCCGTGGCTGATCTCTGGAGTGTAGCCCAGACGTTGAAGTGACTCCTGCACGAGTGCATCAAAAGATTATGGTGACCACGTCCACCTGTCCCGAATTTCAACTCAACCCCTTGGAAACTCAAAACAAACTCTGTGTGGTGTATATTACAAGAGCTTAAAAGGAAGGTGCGAGGTACCTTATAGTTGGCGTGCTGTTGCAGATACTGCCGTTCCTTTGAGGCCATGACAGCCAAGTTAGTCTTCCAGTTTTCCATTTGAGCCTCACATGGGGCAACGTCATCTTCAAGCTGTGCAAGCATTCTGCAGCAAATGTGTCAGTAATTAAAATAAACCCAGTAATCAGTTACGTGAAGGGGAGTGCCTTCAGTGCGCAGGGGCGGGTTGGGGTGTTACACGAAGTCTTTACTTTACCTCTTCAAATAGGTCAGCCTAGCAATTGCCTTTCTAGTGTAATCAAGAAGAACTTTCGATTCCTTTTGCACTTTGGCCCTCTTCTCCTCGACGCCAGTCTTCCTCAGTGATATATCAGCTATGGCTATAAGAAAGCTGAATTCACACATTCGCATTAGTAAGCGCAAACAAGAGAGAAAGACGAATGATAGAAAAAAGAACGAAACTCACCTGCTAAGCTCAGTATCTCTAATATTCAAAAGATTGGCTACGTTAGCTAATACTTGCACTGATGATACCACATTTGAAGGCAAACTGTCCTGAGCCAATCCCACACTCTCCAAAATCTCTCGTATCCTCGCAGCTGTTTCATATCACCAAATCGACCGTCAGCCGAAAACTAAACATCCACTGACGTACAGGCATAATGTTAAGCTGTTAACGACCTTGTGACCGGTATTCAACTGCTTTTTGTCGAAAATCATTAGCAAGAATTCCAGCAGCCTGGGTCTTGGCTTGCGACAGCGTGGCAAGGTTATGCAGATACGCAATACTTCTAGGCGTGTAATCAAAGTCCGGAACCTCCTTCCCCACTGCCTCAAACTGCGAAGCTAGCCAAGCTTTTACGTCGGCGATCTTGCTTGCATCGGTACCGCCTTTACTCGTTTCATCCACCCCAGATGTTAAATCACTCATCCTCAACTCAACCTTTCCCCAAACCAACCCTTATAAGCAAAATAACTTGGGGTTACAGATCAGGCATAATAGCATCATTTTGCTAAATTCTTTTTCGTTTAAGTTTTTGGGATGTTAAGGACATAATCCTATATATTCTGAAACCTTTAACTCCTACAAAACTAAACCATAAAATCTGAAAACCCTAACCCAATGAAACCCCTATAAACCCTATAAACCGCTAAGAACCCTCAAAATCTGAAAACTCTAAAACCCTATAACTCCAAAACCCTAACATACTAGAACATTATGACTCCTGAGTAGCAAAATTAACCCCATATTCCTTTTTCCCAAAAAAACAAACCTTAAAAATCACAAATTCACAACCATTTCAATCTTACTCACAAACGATGCCCTTCTAAATGTAAGTTTTTCAGTAACAAAATTAAATTGATATATTTACTGAATCCAGTTCGATCAGCGACCCATCTCATTTCCAGGTTCAGAATCTAAACCCTAGTGACTTGAACGAAACCCTGTAAATCTCATATGTCACCGGAGAGGTTTCAACTTTGTGAAATCGGGTGAAGAAGATGCGTCATCTAACCTGGAAATTTGAATCCGACAATCGGGGACGAAGATTCGCGAGCTTCGGTTCCTGTCGAACTAGATGGAGAAGATGGCCTGTGCAATTGAAGCATGAGCTTTTGAATTTCATTTGTCAGATTGGAAAAAATAACCAACAGCTACCCGTAAGTTCGAAATGTTACAAACAGCATACCTAATTGTGAATAGAATGACAAATTGACCCGAGTTCAGGTTCAAATAAGTTACAGTCAAATAAAAATTATACAAATTTTAAATTTGGCAGTTAATCATCAACAGTCTTGTGTTCATTAAACTAATTAATAATTGTATTTAAATTTTATAGTATAAATTTTAATGTAAAAAATTAATGAATATTTTTGGGACATGCTAGGGAGATGGGGATCGGAAAGGGAGCCGCTGAGGATATGATCATCAGATACCCATTTGCTGGCAGCATCTGTGTTGTGTGCAGAATCCGGCCAGCTGATGTATTCTGACGGGTCACTGCAGGACCGTGGCGGAGTCACCGGGGGTCATGGGGTCGGCCGTCACTTCAAATACCATTTAAACTATTTATTTATATGTAAAATAAAAAATATAAAAAATTATATATATAAAAAATAAATTTATATGCTTAATTTTAACTAAATTTTTAGTTTCACCCCCAATTCCACCAAAATTTTAATTACGTAATTTTACCCTCCGAAAAAAAAAATCTTGTATCCGCCACTGCTGCAGGATGACGGATTAATTTCGGTGGTTCCATTTACGTGACTCGTCTCTCAGCATCATTTCGGTGGTTCCATTTACGTGACTCGTCTCCCAGCATCCCCAAGGATCTATCGCCATCATGGTATTTGCAACAGAAACGGAGAGGATGGACAAAGCCTGGGAGCATAAAGATTTGTATAACTCTGGAATGACCTTTGCTGAGACAGAATAAAGCTTTTGTAACAGGTTATATCCATGGAAATGAGGAAGGCTAGGTACCTTGAGTTCCTGATGTTTTGATGAGTGTGTATATACTTGGCTGTGTAGTGATCAACATATGTAAGGACTCCATCTCGGTCCCATTAGGTAGCTTTATTCAAAATGAAATTGTTGGTGGATCATCTAAGAATATTTGGCTTATGTCCCATTTTCAGTGAGAAATAGATAAAAGTTCGATGAGAAAGGAGAAAAATACATATATATTTAGAATATATTGATGAATCGAAAGAATATTAATTGTTGAATTCGCACACAAATTAACTTATTATTGCCAGAGATGTCATAGTAGATGAAACAATCGTCATGAAAATGGAGAAGCTGGGCACCAACGAAGAAAGACCCAACCTCTTATGAATGAAGTTAATGAATACAAAATATTTTGGTTGGGTCTTAGTAAGCAAAAAAAACTGCATGAGTTCGCATGATATATTCCTAATCACATGATGTTAGCTATAAGAAGTTTGTGCATCGATTATATTGCTTAAAAAATTATCACTCAGTGTGGATTACACAATTCAATGAGGTTGACATTAACTCAATTACAAAATCAAACCATTCAAATAAAAATTATTTCAGAAAGTAAAATTGGATAAAGTGTATTCATCCCCACATTATTCTCCCTATTCAAACTATTCTTTAAGTCACAAAGAAGAGATATTTTTGTAATCCGTCCTTATATGCTGATAATCAATTATAATTGTAATCAAAAATTTATTTTATTAAAATGCTTGAGCTGGGATTCGAACCCAGCCCTTTCGGCTTTCGTGCAAAAACTCTAACCAATAAATCATCAAGATATTTTATTATTTTTAGGATAACTAGCAGATTAAATGTGATATTTAGTAATAATTATATTTAAATAGACCGACGGTCGAACCGGTTTGAACCGCCCATTCAACCGGAAAACCGGAAACCAGAGCCCTGACAGGTTCGGCCTCCGGTCCGGTTCTGATAACTATGTAAAATACTATGCATTAATTTTTGAACTCAAATAAATCAAAATTATAAAACTATAATAAAAATATATTATCAAAGTAGAATTCGATACGAACATATTGACATCCATCATCACAATATATATCATAAAATTTCACAAACAAAACAGCAAATCAAACTCAAATCTATAAAAGGAAAGCGACAAATAAAAAAGGACGGAGGGAGAAAGAATCAAATTCATCTCTTTCTATTTGGAGGTTATATTTAATGAATCTAATTTCCTAACGTGATCAATTATATGTTACAGTGTGAGCGGACTGTAACTTACTTATGTTATGTGATTTTGATGCAGAAATTGTCTAATACTATTAATAAAATAATATGTATGAGAATCTTAAAAATATGAAATATTAAAATATAGTACGGTGATGAAATTATAATAACTTTTGTTTCAGATTTTAGATTCATAATCTGATATATAAAATAAATAAACTCGTGCGTCAGCATATTAAAATGAATTACTATACAACCTGCTGAATTTTTCCAAATTGTCTTTTATATTTTACATTAAGATTTTTATCTCCGAGACGGCCCAGATCAGTAGTAATCAAAGCCCAGCCCACTAATTATGCCCCTTGCCGTATAAAGTCGTCAAAAAAATCGTTCCACTTTCAAAGCTAGGGTTTCTGCAGTAAATCGAAGCGAAGCCGTCCGCAGCCAGCCATGGTGAGCTTTATTTTTCTCCGCTCGATTTCCCGAACGCGTAGACTATTTTCGAACATTAAGCTTGTTATTCATCCTCTGGTGTGAATCAATTTTTTTGAGTTAATTTTTATGTTAAAATGCTGGTCGTGTTCTGAAGGTAGTTCGCTGTTTATTTTGATCAGTTTGTGAAGTTGCTTTTGAGGATTTAGGATCTGCGGTGGTTGATTTTTATGGTGAATCCAGACTTAGTCATGTGTCTTTCTTGATCTGAGTCGTTTGATACAGTTACAAGTCTGTGAGATTGATCGTGTCCATCGTTACAGATGAGGCTTTTCTGTGCTCACATCTGCTCCATTTGGGCTCAGCATTTATTTGTATGTAAATCATATGACAGATTTAGGGATTAGTGGTTGATTTCTTTACTAGTTGCATCGGGTATATATCTTGTTGTGTTTCTCCTGCAGTTCTTTGTTTGAGCTTAACCATCATAATATAAAATGCTATTTTTATTAGGAAGTGTAATTAAAAATCTATAATCCAATGAATCGACTTAAACTGATGAAGGTTTCAATTTTTGAAACTGATTGAGTATTGGTGTGCTCTTAAGGTTTCAAACCGATTAAGGCTCTTAAGGTTTCAAACCAATTAAGGTTTGGAGTGCGAGTTGTTCAGTTAAGGTTTCAATTTTTGAAAAACCGATTACTAATTATTCAGCTTGGCTTGATTTTTTTCAAACCGAACAAAATCTAATCATTTGCCTATTTTTTAGCATAATATATAAAATCTATCGAATATATAAAATAAATTAGTTCCACATATTATTCTTTGTATAAAAAGTCTCGTATTTAAAGTTTATGAAAAATTAAATTGTATCGATTCTAAACACATGTTTTGATTCGTTTTGGTTTTTAAACTAACGATTTTGTTTTTAATTCTTTAAACTGATTAGTATTAGTGACAGTTGGATTTGAATTTTTACTAAGAACTCAACCGAATAGGCATACACCTGTTTTTTATGCTATGATTAATTTTTTCAAATACTATATTCAGGCAATTTTGTTTTGAATTGTATCTGTTAGTACCTTTTAAATATGTTTCATATGTATGCTATGGTAAGGTGAGTAACATTGGACCTGTATCTACTCTCTTTTATGCAAAAGCGGTTGTAGTGAATTGTTTATTTAACTTGTTTATTTGTCTAGCCCAGATAATTAGGGTTGCCAGTGTAGTAATTGTATATCTCTTTCATTGTGCAGCCTAAGCAAATTCATGAGATCAAGGACTTTCTCCTCACAGCCAGGAGGCCTGATGCACGATCAGTGAACATAAAGAAGACCAAGGATGTTGTCAAGTTCAAGGTGCGCTGCTCCAAGTACCTTTACACCCTCAGCGTGCAAGACGCTGCTAAGGCTGACAAGTTGAAGCAATCCCTTCCTCCGGGTATATTTTCTTATCCATGTAACATGAGGCAATAGTGATTTTTATCTTTTGTTTAAATTGTTAACTGAAATTGGATGTGTTTGTATTGCAGGTTTGAGTGTCAAGGATCTGTGAGCTAGATAAACAGCTGCATTAATTGTTTTGTCATGGGACGCCTGTAATTTTGTTTCTGCAGTGTTATGTGTTTGGACATGTTACTGGTTTTATCAATGAAATTGAATATGAGTTGCATTTATACTTGCTTCAGCAATTATTATATGCGAAGTTAAACTTTTGTTTGAGCTTCTGCATTGGAGTCTGTTATCTACTTGAATTCAACTATACAGTTGTTAATTTCCTGTTTTGTTTGGCTTGCTGTAAGGATGTGTTTGGTTTAGAAAAAATAAACACATCCAGCGTGACACAGCTGCTGAGCGTTAAGAATCTGTCTTATCACTAATTGAAAGCTCAAATACGTGTCTATACTTTCACAGAATCATCCTCAATTAATTTTGAGGGAACTAATCTTCTTAGTATCCGTATTTTTACGGATCCATTAGTTAAAGTTAATTAGAGCCCTGGCTTTCACTCATTACGAATTAATAATTAATTTGAGTGTGATTTTACTAATTTTCCGCTCCCAATATTGGCCGTATCTGAACTGACAAATATGCCGGACATTTAGAAATTATATTCCGATAACCAACTTGTCCAGAAGCTGACGGATGGTCTTTTTCCAGTATTATCAGTAGAAAAGCTGGTACACTTTCGATGATTTGGGTGCTAACGTCTGGTCTGAGTTCGCTCGTGTCATTTTGTGATGTGCTGATTATTAGCGGTTCTCAGCATCTCGACCGCAGACAAATTTACCAGATGGTTGGGTTGGCGATTACATGAAAACACACACCGTGTCTGAAAGCTTGTCGAAGTGAAATTCACCACCGTGTCCAACCCAACCTGGCTAACCCCGTCTGTGGTGCTTGATGCTTCTTCAGTTGGGCTTCACCTCTGGACATCGGCATGTCTGCCGCAGCACTCTATATATTGCCCTGTTCGTATCAAGTTAAAATGTTTAACTATGAAATAAAATCACTTTTTTATGTTTTTATTTCCAATCATTCATATCTATTAAAATCAGGTTAAACTGCTCTTGCCTCCATGGATCGATTTGAACGCCGGTCCAATTGATATACAAATTATATTTGAAATTTTATATTTATTAGTCAGATTCAAGCAACAAATTATATATTGATTGATAACCAGATTAAATAAATAGCCCATTTGGACGGTTTTAAATCAAACCGGCAGGTTCATAACGGATTACATATTATTTGAGATTGATAATCGGTTCAACGGTTTGTTTGGACGGTTTTGGATCTAACATGCCGGTTTATAACGGGCCCCATATATATGTTATTTAAGGAAAATAAGGAGAATTGAAAACTGGTGTTTAATAAATTTTAATACATTGGAATTCGGTTTATTCTTTTTAAAATTCGTGCAAAACGTTGAATTTGTTTTAATTAGTGAAAAATAATTTTGATTTGAATTAGTAAACCAAAATAACAATTTTGAACATTAAAAATAAGTATAGTGGTTAAATTCTTATTAAAATTGTTAAATTGCGCATGAAAATAGAAAAATGATTTTTGTTATCCGCAAATCAAAGAGGCGGTAAATGGGGACACAACCGGTATGAATTTAGGAGTCTTATGAGGAGGCTATTTGAAACTAAAATCAGTTAGAACCATAATTATAAGAACCGGGCCGGAGAATTGATCGATCAGGGATTTGGTTTTATTTTTCCAGTTGAAAACCGGCAATTTAAATTGATTGGACCGCCGATCCGGTTACATGTAATTGTACAGTATATGGAATATAATCTGCCAATTACTAAAATAATAATAAGAAAGACTGATAGCCTGATGGGTATAGTGGTCGTTTGCATTTTTTTGGGTTCATATTGGAATCCAATATTAATTTTAAATCGGACTGGTACCAAGTCTGGTTCCTGATTCAATCGGTCTAACCGATATATCCGGTCCTATTCTGATAACTATAATTAAAAGTTAAAAGTATCACTGAGAACCTAAGGACATCTTATTAAGATAAATTTAAAAATAGTTTTTGTTGGAATTTTTATTATGCCATCTCAATATTATCATAAAACTCATTTTTCAAAACTTTTAACTCACATCAAAATATATTTTTCACAACTCTATGTGTGAAACCTATATGTCATATTATATATTTTCTAATATTTTTCAATATTAATCAACAATTTATTAAATAATGGTTGCAACTGTTTGTTTAAATGTTGTAATGCAATGATTATAACTATATTTAAATATTTGGGGATGATAATAGCGGAGATTGATTTTAAATTTAACACACGTGAAAAATTCAACTCATAAACTTAAAAAATTTGTCATTAATATTAGACTGACACTTACTCCCTCCGTCCTGATATACATATCGTTTAAGGTTAAATTGAGTAGATTAAGGTAATATTTAATGCTAGCGGTTGAGCGAATTTAATAGGTAAGAATTTAATGTACATTTTTAAAAACTTTTGTAAAAAGTATAATTAATGGATTATGATTGGTGCAGAATTGCTTTTTTATTGATTATGATAATAAAATCATTAATGTTTAACTTTTTAAGATAGTTGTTGATTTTAAATACGCATTGAAAAGTGTTAAGTGACAAGTAAAAGTGGACAAAAAAATTCGGTTAAGTGACATGTAAAAAAGGACAGAGGGAGTATAAATTATAAAATATCACATTTTATCTACACCACACAATCTACATTGCTTTTCAAAATATATAATAAAATATATAATATAAAATATACATTGCTTATCAGTTACGAGCATCTGTCTGACTACCAAAACAACCTCCACATTAAAATGGAACTCCAAAGCCCGACTTGTGAGTTGCTGCTTCAATGGGTTGGCCCTGTATAGTAAGCAGAAAGAAACAAATTTGAGAGTTTTTTTTTTTTCTTTTTTGTAGATTTTTTCTTCGAATAACCCCTTTTTAAAAAAATTATCAAAATATCTATTTTTTTACGAATCACAGTTCAAAACGGTGATTAATTTAAGATAAACTGCAGTTTGAAATTGTGTCTTAATGTGTGTGCTGATAGTTCATCTTGATCAGCACATGTATGGATAAGAAAATTTCAAACCACGATTAATCTTAAGCTAAACAATGTTTGCTAAAAATAAGTCATTTTAATAAAATTTTTAAGGGAGACCATTAGAAAAAAAACACAAAAAAGTTAAAAAAAAATAAAAAACTCCAAATCCGGAGTAACATTTTAGTGTTGTTGTTGAGTGCTTGTACACAAGGGCATCTCTATTGAAGGTTTGTAAAGAGATTTATGTCAGTTCACAAATCGCTGCATATTGATGTGAAAATTGGTTTGTAGTCTTCTGATACAACATCGCTTCGTGCAGACAAAGCGGTTCGAGAACTAAACATATACGACAATTTCAAGTTAAAAACGACATATATACTTTTTGACGCTTTTAAATTAAAAACGTCATATAAAGTATATACAATATACAACGCTTTTCACTTATAAAGTATATATTATATATAATATTTTTAAGTTATAAACATATGGTATTTACTCAAATATTCAAATAACTTATTTAAATTTAAAATATTTTTGTCTATAAACAAATCTTTATTCCATAAACAATTATAAAAAAATCTTTATACGGATTAAAAAAATTTATTATTTAGTTTTTATATCATATAAGTATATAAAAATATGAATTAATAATTATAAATAATCAAATGTTTAAATTTTTTAGAAACGTTTTAATTAACATAATATGAAAATATAGAAAAAATATAATATAATATGTGAGTTTATACGTAGAGATTTGATAAATTGGTTTCAATGTAGATATGAAAATTTATGATCGAACTAAATTGAGAATATAACGACACAAACTTTTTTTTTTATTTGTTTTGATGGGAAATGGTGACAGTTGACCTCAGTCAAGTGTTTGTCGTTATGGTTGACAAAGACAGTGAAGTCAGTCATCTTTGCTTTCATCATCACTTAAAGTGAACTAACACCTGTCGAAATATTCCATACATTATTCCTTCGATTATTATATTCCATTTCCCATACTGTCAATCTTACCACTCATTTACATAAACCAAATACGGCATTAAATAAAAAATAAATAACACTACGAAAAAAAACAATTCAGTTGACAAAATCCACACGCCTCCATCTCGCATCACACAATTTTAGAACTATTAAGTACCACAAAATTTAATCCAAACAATTTATTATCCTAACATAAATAAATATATAAAAATAAAGGGAAAAAAGACTCTCCTTGTCAGTTAACAATATTGACATTTTTAAAGTATGAGTATATTGATCATTGTAAGATAGTAATATAAATGCGAAACATAATAACTCGTTTTGGAAATACTAGCTTACCCATCTATTTAATACTGATTTTTATTTTAATTTATAATTATTATTATACCCATATTTTAAGAAAATCAACAACAGGACATTTGAGACTTTTCATCTGTACATATCGAAAAACATTCTAGACAAAGAGAATCTATTTGCCCAAAAATAAATACATGTAAACCATAAACTCATCTAATTACCCATAAATAATTTATGATCTTATTAAAATCACTAAAAGTAATCCATACAATTTATTATCTCAATGAATATTAATTAAATATAAAAATACCAGAAAAAACAACACATCTAATTAATAAATAATTTCGGTTCTACTTCTTATAACAATCACTAGTACTACCGTCATACGTATTTTTACAAAACAATATTATATTATAGATAATAATATGAAATAAAAAATAAAAAGGCACAATTCCCAACCTTAATATTCCCCATCTAGCGTCATCAGTGCACAGTTCACGCTGTTAAGCGCACGTTAACTCCAACGGCGCATCTCAAAAGCTGAAATCAGCTCGCGGCCTTCACGGCGGAGGGGACGGCGGCGTACCTGGCGGAGAAATCTCTCGATCCGTCGTAATACTCCTCAACGTCGATCTGACCGTTCTGCCCGTGGTCAAAATTGAGCGAGTAGCTAAACGGGTCGTAGTTGAACGGCCCGCTCGATCTCCCGCCGCTGCCGCTGCGGGTTCGGTTAAATCGGCGGATGAACGTCTTCCATCTCGGGCCAGCGACCAGCTCGGACCACTCGCGGAGCTTCCACAGAGCTCGGACGCCTCTGCCCCACCATTTGCCGTCGTGCCGGGAGGAGATCGAGCGCCACCATGCGGTCACGGGGCGGGCGTCGGAGCGGACGACTGGGAGGCAGCAGCAGCGGTAGCGGTGGGAAGGTTTGGGGAAGGTGCGGTCGGACGGCGTGGATTGCGAGGTGGGGTTGGGTTCGGTCGCCATTGATGAATTTCTTGAGCTTTGGGAGTTGACTGGTTCATGACTAGGGTTTATATATTATGGGGATGTGTGTTGGGTACATATATTAAATATAGAAAGTATGAGGACCAAATGTAATTATGAATTCTTGGTGGGGTTTAGTAAAGGGAAAGCAAGTGGTTAGGTACTATCATATTAATAAAATGGAAAAATTTTAAAGAGGATTTAATCTATCATGTTTATCCAATTGCAGTATGAACTATTAAAATTTTCAAAAAGGGTATGATGAAAAAAATAAAGTAATTTTTTAAAATAAAATCTATCATTGCATTCTTAAACTAATATTATTATAAGATTTAAATTTTTGTGCGAAAATTATTTCGTTTGTGTATTAAAAGATGTGATTTTCTTTATATGCGCAAAACGATATAATTTATTTGGATAATCAAATGACAGAATTTTAGCACACAAATCTAAGTATTATAATAATATTAGTTTATGAATGTAATGATAAATTTTAGTTTAGAAAATCAATCCATATTTTTTCTTTCGCACCCTTTTTAAAAATTTTGATAGTTCAAACTCCAATTGGGTAAGTAGTGGTTGTTCAGAATCCCTTTTGAATTTTATCTTTTAATAAAAACCTGACATCCTTCTTATTTTCATTCCACTTTTACTTATCACTTACCAATTCCAATACATATTTATAATCTCCAACTACTTTAAAATCAACATACAACATTAATTAATTTATTTTTTAACAAAAATATTCTCTTTCATCTTTCTCATCAATAATGTCATTTCCCTTTTTTTTCTCTCTCAATCATCTCTCCACAACTTCATCTCAATCATCCCCTCAGTTCACCGTCTTCTTTTGTACGTCTCTCGCCTCCATTTTCATTATAAATCTCACCATTCTACCGTCAGTTACTCACATGTCACCATCTGCTCCTCCCTTATCATACCCAAAACATCTAAAACCCAAAAAACCAAGAAAATCTGACCCCATATTCACCAAGCTAACAACAAAGAAGACAAGAAAAAAAATATCAGTTTCGCTCCATTCCGTCCCAAAACCATAAATCTGTAACGAGATCCACTTAGACGAAGAAGGAGTATCGTAAGAATACTCTCTCTGTCTAGCCTGACTCCTCAATCTCTTCCTCCCTTCACATACCCAAACCACCTAAAAAAATAAAAAACAAAAAATCTCAAACCCCATATTTACCAGGCTGACACCAGAGACAACGACCAACAAAACCAGCCACGCTCTCTTCCCCTACAAAACCCCATATTATAATCAGATCCACATAGATGGAGAAGGAGTATGCCCATTGTCATCTCCATCTCTATTTCAGTGCCGCATCTCAATCTCAGTACGTAGAGAGGAATAATCACCAAACATTAATTAAGCCTTAAAAATCGGAAAGAAAAACAATCAAGAGATATTAACTCCATCCTTGATGAAGGAGTAATTATAATAATTAACACATTCCTTAATCTACAAGATTTTTTGATGCGCGACTTGTAATACATTATTTAGTTTTATAACTTTTGAAAAGTTATACATCTGGAAGCGAGTACTTCGGAAGTCAATAGGGATGGATTATTATCCCTCTGGGATTTTTTTTGCTTTATTTAGCTACTAAATTTTGATTTAGTTGAATCATAATTTAGCGACCTTAATTCCACATTAGGATTGGACCGGTTGGACACAAAATCGATATGATTTAGCCAGTTTTATACTATATTGGTTGGTTTATTTTAGGGGTCCAAACGAGCCGAGTAGTAAAGTGTTCATGTTCGTTCATTTAAAATTTCATGAGTTCGAGCTCGATCCGAGTATTAATGAGAGCTTTCCTCAAGCATTTAGATTGATATAATAAAAAAATTAATATATATGATAAACGAGCGTTTAAACAAGTTTGAACGAGTTTTAAATGAGCTACTCGTTAAAAATCTTACTTTATTGACTAGTAACTTTATAAATTTATAAAATGGTTCGTAGTCGAGTCTAAACGAGCTGTAAACGAGTTTAAATAGAGCTTTTAAATGAGCTCACAAATGAGTCGAGTACCTCATTGTTCATGTTTGCCTCAAATGATATATATAAGTTATATTCGTTTCATTTACATTAGATGAAATTTATGTTAATTATTGTAGCCATCTTCACTAATTTCGAATGCTTAACTCTTGTTACGATAGATTGACATGTTCGAATTTAAGTTATATTCTAACTTAAGTTGGTAGGTTCTCGATTTTTTTAATAGATTTATCAAACTTCTTATCGAGTTTTTTCGCGAATATAAACGAGCCGAGCACCCCCTTGCTCATGTTCGGCTCGTTTATTAAATGAGCTTATAATTGTTATTCGTGATCGACTCGTTTATTAATAAACGAGCTTTGACCGAGTACTAACTGAGCTCGCGAGCTGCTCGCGAGCAGCTCGCGAGTACATCAGCCCACTTGCAGCCCTAGTTTAGTCTCATACTTTTATTTACTCCACAATTCAATATACATATTCAAATTAGACCGGACCCTGGTCCGGATGCCAATCCAATTAATTAAACTGTTCGGTTCAATTCGATCTTTTAATAAGTATGCTACCTGCAAGCAAACAGCTCATTTACGTGATATTAGATGGCATGTAGGGATGGCAATGGTGCGGTTCGGGGCGGTTAGAGGTATTATCATACCCTATCCGTCTCGAAACATATCAAAACCATACCCGCACCATAACCGCTCGGGTATGGAAAAATCAAAACCATCCCCATCCCCATCGGGTTTCGGTTTAACCATGGTTAACCATTTAACCAACAGTCGATCTCTCATATGAAAAACTAAAAGCATTGCAATTGGCCACGGATGAGAAGAATAGTCTTAGCTTGCAAAGTTTTTCTTTATTACAAGCGTTGGAAATACCTAAATTAAGTTTTATATCTCTAAAAAAGCAACGATACTAATTAATATCCTAGTACAATATGTTGTTATTAATAATTTGCTCGTCCTGATCAGCCAACCAGTTAATAGTGCATAACAAGCTTCTTATCCCCAACTTGGTGAAAAAAAATTTATCGAAGGGCGTCACATCTTACTTAAAATCGGGAGTAGTGCAATATTATTAACAAGTGACACGTACTGCATCTTAATAGATACCTGATCTTTTGTTTCATCTTATTTAAGACCGAAGAGAAAATGAGTAGTTCTTAAACCAAACATGGTCGACACTTGAAAGAGGATTTTCATGAACTATGATCATTGAAACTAATTTCTTCCTAAACCTTTGCTGATCAAAAGCTTGAGATTTTACTTTATTCTTATTATTCACATTAAAAAAGGATTGTCTTACAACTTGATTTTTCTTTTTCAAGGATGATTTCACATGAGCATGTAGATGTGAGGTCTCATCCATCAAATCTACTCTAAGAAGACATTTACAGTATACACATCTTGCTTTCTTTAAATCAAGAACTGGAACCGTCTCAAAATAGTTTCAAACAATGGTCTTTACTGCACCGTCTAAAAAAATAGAGAGTGAATCCCTCATTAGTGAAGTTATATCGTCCTCATCACTTGTTACGACCTTCATAAAAATAAACAGAATGTAAAACACATTACAAAATATAGAAGTCTTTGTAAAGACACAAATTGTAGACAAAATATAAAAAAAATCTTATCTTTGGTACAGATGAGAGATGACAGACTACACTTTAGCTAAGGTTGTGCTTTTTGCAAATTGTGTCGTCAATGGTTTGGATAATAGAAATAAAGACTGATGACATAAAAGTCATATTTGACAATCGCCCGCTTCAGCCAAGCTTTCACTCGATGATAAAAAAATAATAGCTATTTCGTCGCTTCAGCAAGTGACAAATGAAATAAAACTCGTTGCGTAGCTTCAGACATGAATGTTTTGATGTTGTCTATGATTTCACTAAGATAATTCGCTTCATTCGATGACATAAATAAAGAAAACACGCCGCACAGCTTGAGACCAAGATTTTTTTTCTAGTCCTAGCAAAATATAATAAGCATAATCTAATAAATCTAACTCAATGAATCACAATACTATATTATGATTACAAATTGAGCATTTTATTTAAATTCTTTCAATAATTACTAGAGAAATATGTATTATAGAATTAAATGTATTAATTAAATAATTCTTTCAATACTATATGTATTATTTTATTTAAATACTATTATGGGTAGTTAACTAAAGTCGGGTCGGGTCGGGGCGGATATGGCAAATACCATACCCTTAACCTACCCGTCCAATTTTTTTCGGTTCGGTTACGGTTTTAACCGTGGGCGTGGTCAACTCGGTTATAATCCATGTTGACCGGGACAGGAACGGTTCGATTACGGTTCGGTTCGGTTGAATTGCCATCCCTAATGGCATGGGCCATGGGATGAAGAATCAATAAGAGTGCACCAACCCAATTAGCTTTGTTTGGCTTATTATGTATCATGTGACAGCTCATGATTTTGCTAAGCATTTTGGGGCTTGAGTATTCTGGGACAACACCACTTGAGTAAGTTATCATTGAAAATGAAATAAATAAATAAATAAATAAATAAATAAATAAATAAATGAGACCCCAGTTAGCAAGATTGCAGCTGTAGTTGGTGGTTTGGTGCTAGGATTATTTTTGGGTGAACAAGATCATGTGTATAATGGATATAGTAATGAAAATTAATATATGAAATTTTGATTAACAAGCGATAAAAAATTAAAATTTTTATTATCAAATAAATTGATAAATGATACTTTGATTTTCAATGCGAACACCTGACAGATCTCTTCATTAATAATATTCATAGCGGTTCTGAACTATCAACACTTATTCAATTGCGATCCAAACTATCATGATTTTCAAATAGGGTACGATTAAAAAGAAATTAAACTGATTTCGAATGATGCTTAAGATCAGTTTGTTTGATTTCTTAAATATAATTGATATTATTAAATTTGTTGAGGATTACAGATGATTGAGTATGAAAAAAATATCTTTTGTATATGTGCGCAAAACAATATTATTTATTTTGATAACCAAAAAATGTTATTTTCACACACGAATTTAAGTCTTATAATAATATTAATTTAGAAGTGTACGGTAAATCTTATTATAGAAAATCAGTCAAATTTTATTTTTCTTGCATATTTTTTATCAATCACGATAGTTCAGACCGTAATTAGATAAGTGGTGATAGTTTAAAATCCCTTTTAAGATTTTTTTTTGTAATTTAATTAGCAACTATTTTTTCATAATATTTAAATTCATTACAAAATTAAGAATTCAATAAATATAATCTGTTTTGCAAGCGGGGGTATATTGGTAATTAAAATGGTGTCAGTGATGATGTCTTGGATTAATATTAACTCAAATATCGAAGAATGCTACATTGATGTCCGTACAAGGTTTCCTCGTAGAAATAGATAAATTAACCATTCACCAACTACCAGTATCCTAAAAAAATCGGCTGAGATTTTTTTGAGATGCATTAAAATTTGAATTAATTTTTGGAAGGTGAATTAAAATTCATTTTAATGTAGATTTTCATTTTTCTTGACATGTGATGTAAATTTTCGTGCAACGGATATCATTTTTTATTATTATATTGAAGTTTTTTATATTATCAATTAAAAAATTATGTAAATTTCTTCTTAAATCTGGATCATGTTGGTCATGATACTGATCGTATTGCTATTATTTTTTATTTATAATATATTTACTTATATAAATTTGTAGTTTCAAATTTTTTGTTTTTTACAAATATCATTTTTTATTGTAAAAAAAAAAAACCTTATTGGATGACGCCGACCACCCCACCGCGTATTCACTCGTTTTGAACATTTTCCCATAACCTTAAAATATGAATCACGTGCTGTCTAGAATTTCTTTCCAGGCCTATAAATATGACACCACCTCTCATCACCTTCTCCAAATCCATTTGCAGTTTCAGCCACAGTCAACCATCAACCTCATATTCTCAGATTGGCAGAGCAGCAATGGGATCAGAGTCCGCAACCCCAACTCTCTTTTCTCCGTGCAAAATCGGAAAAATACAACTTTCTCACAGGTTAGGAAAACCCCAGCAGATGATCTGAACGTGTGATTGAAGGTTTAGGGTTTATTTGTTTGGATGATGTTGCAGGGTTGTGTTGGCGCCGATGACCCGATGCAGAGCTCCGAACGAGCTGCCGAACGCGGCCTTGAAGGAGTACTACACGCAGAGGGCGACCCACGGCGGGCTGCTCATATCCGAAGGCGCTTCGATCGCCCACGGAGCCGCTGGGTAATGTGTCACCAAGCAAACGCACTGTTCTTCCTCTGTTTTACTGTTGCTCCAAGTAGCCGTTTTGTTAAGCTTTCAACCGTGTTTTCCAGATTCCCGCGCGTTCCTGGGATCTACAAGGAGGAGCAGATCGAGGCGTGGAGGCCGATCGTCGACGCTGTCCACGCTAAAGGCGGCGTCTTTTTCTGTCAGCTGTGGCACGTCGGCCGCGCATCTCACTCTGGTAATTCAGCCGCCTTGCTCTGTTTCATTTGATTGATCAGAGAAATGATTTTCATGGATTTGATTCGGATTCGGCAGTGTATCAACCTGAGGGAAGCAAGCCCATATCTTCGACGGACAAGCCCTTGCCGGAGAAGTATACGATTCTGCTCCCTGACGGATCCTACGTCACCCACCCGGAGCCCCGCGCCCTCTCTGCGGCCGAAATCCCAGAAATCGTTGAGCTGTATCGCCGCGCAGCGCTGAACGCCCTCAGAGCTGGGTTCGACGGCGTCGAGATCCATTCAGCGCACGGCTATCTGATCGACCAGTTCCTCAAGGACAACATCAACGACCGGACCGACGAGTACAACGGCTCGCTGGACAACCGGACGCGCTTCCTTTTTGAGATCGTGGACGCGGTGTCCACCGCCATCGGGCCAGAGCGTCTCGCCGTCCGAATCTCGCCTGCCATCATGCACCTGGACGGCATGGACTCGAACCCTATCGCGCTCGGCTTGGCCATCATCAAAAAGCTCAACGAGCGCCAGCTCCGCAGATGGGGCGGCGCTAAGCTGGCGTATCTGCACGTGGCCCAACCGCGAACGCTTCAGTACCTGAGGACCGACTCGAGCAGGAGCGGCCCGGAGGAGGAAGAGGCCCACTTGATCAGGACCCTGCGGAATGCTTACGACGGGACACTGATGTGCAGCGGGGGATACACTCACGAGCTCGCCATTCAGGCGGTGGATCATGACGAGGCGGATCTGATATCCTTCGGGAGGCTCTTCATATCCAATCCTGACTTGGTGAAGAGGCTGCGGATCAATGCGCCCCTAAATAAGTACAACCGCGCCACTTTCTACACCGGCGATCCGGTGGTCGGGTACACTGATTATCCTTTCCTGGAGGCGGCTGAGGCTGAGACGCCATTGGCGAGCTCGAAGAAGCCGCCTGTCTGACTGAGATTTCTGTGCTCTGTATTCATATCGACAGGCTGTTTCATTCCCGTAGGTTTCCTACGGCAGAAAATCAATCATATAATTTCCGGCCTGTGTCCAACCGTAAACTCGCACTGCTTCAGTTTCCGATTCCACTTCGACTTTCAAACGCCGTCCAGCGTGCTGACAACGGCGCTGTAAACGAGAGAAGCGAGATGCTCGGTCGCAGAGCAGATAACCGTGCTCGTTTCCCGTACCTGCACCAGAGCTTTTCCTGGCTCGGTTATGTGCGCGTCAAAGGCCTTGGCCGATCTTGTCTCGATGGAGCTTGAAACGCCCGCTTCTTTGAGCTTGGACAAGAGAATTTGGGGATCGGGTGAGCCCCAGAAAAACCTCGGCTTCGGCTGCGGCGGAGGGTCGTCCCTGGAGGGGAGGAGCCGATGCTTGCCTTGCTGTATGGAGAGATCTCCGATCAATCGAGCTATGCCGATGTCAGCTTGGTTGGTCTTTTTCCACTGGAGCTGAGATGCTACCTCGGCCGTGATCTCCACGACTGCATTGTTTTTCGGGATAGGCACCGTTACTGTCTCGTTTTCGGCGTAGTGAGTGACCGCGTATGGTAATGCTGCACCAGTCGAAGGAACCAGATGCCGCAACTCCTCTGGCAACTGTGGCCATACAAAGAAGTAAAAGGGTCACAATCAGGTCAAACCCCAACAGCCACAGAGTGAAAGCATAGAAGTAAATCCGTGACGAGCGATATTACCAGAACACGTTTTGGCCGCATCGCTTTCAGCAAGGGTTGAATTTTAGACAGCCTGCGAAGAATTCAGGCTTCTGATAACACGGCGATGAAAAATAATGAATCTATATGAACTGAAACGATCACGTAATCATTTAAGCAACTCACGTAAGATTGGATAGGAACGAGCATTGAAGAACCTTCATCGCCATCGGCATAAAAGGTAACAGAGATAGGTCAGCGTCAGGTCCCTCCTGCAAATCGCGAAGCGTAGTCAGTCAGAGAAGACTTGGATAACGAGAAAGCTCATCGTAGGCAGTTGAAAGGATGAAAATAATAAAGCGAACCAAAATAAAGTCACCTCCGTAATGAGTAAGGAGTTCGGATCTGCGCGCCATCGCTGGAGAAGATGGACGGCAGGACCGAGTCGCAGACTCCAGTGAGGAGCGAAGACTATGCATGGTTCCTCCCATGTTTTCCTGCATATGAAAAAGTCGTCAATCGGATGTTTTCCAACGAACTCGATCAAGTAGTAGTCGAGGGCGGCTATATGACTTACAATAAATCAAGGGAATGAATCGCCGGAAACAAAAGAAGCTTTTTCGCTTTTATAAGGTCAGTGTGTCCGAACAGCGGCTCACAACTGAAGAGCTGCATCAAGTCGAAGAACGAAGTTACACTTAAACTGAAGAGACTACGCTTAAAACTTTGTCGGAAGTTATACGAGCTCAGACCTTCTCCTGACGCTCCTTGCACAGCCATTCCGGAATTATATTAGTGAACGCCAAGAGTTCTTCCGCTACTGATGAGATGAAGTACATCGGAACCTGCAGGTCAAATCAATAAATTAAAATCCGCAGCAAAAGAAAACAAAAAATGGCATTTTGAAAAATGTTTGGATACCTTGACGTCCGATGATTCTAAGCAAGCTGATATTTGTTCGAGAAGAAGAAGAATAAGTCCCGGTCGACCAATAGGGATAAGAACGGAACCGCCTGTTCTGACGGACTCGATGACGACGGAGCATATGAATGACAATTTCTCCATCTCTTCTCGACTCTCATCTGCTGATATCAACGACTGAGCAGATGCCTCCTGGTTCTCATTATCCTTTCTACTAAGGAAACACATCAAAGCAAAAAGTTGAATTTTTTATCGAGTGACAACATTGTCGAAAAAACCCTTTCCTAGAAAAAAGTACACATTACGTATCGCTGAGCAACAATTCAGAATTTGCAAACTTCGACGTACCTATAAACAGAAGAACCGACATTCGGATCTTGAGCAGGATCACTATCCAAGCTTGAAGATGATAAATCCGAACACAGAAGTAAGTCACTCTTTCGAAGAGCTTGAAAGTTAAATTCCGTGGCGTGGGTAGATGCTAAGACGGAGGCAGAAAGATAAACAAGATTTGTTCCTTGGCCGTTTAATCTCCAGTTACAAGCGCCCACTTCTGTACCGCAGCTGAACGCTGTGATATTTATCGCGCCGTTGTAGCAGGTTTCTTCAGCATATTTCAGTGAATGAATCATCTTGACACAATCCTTCACGTGCGCTGCACTGGTAAAATATATTCGATCTTAACAGGCCTAGTCTGGAATGATTACGAAAATGGCTGATGAAAGAGATCGCCGGGATAAAAGATGCATTTACCTATATAGCGGCATCCAAGCATTGAGCTCTACCCCGAGCTCACCGGCAGCGATTTCTTCCAACTTTGATGGAAGTTTCTCCAGATTTTCCCATCTCATCCAGTCTGGGAACTCGGACTCACCTGGTCCATAAATCTGCTTGAACTCCGTATGCATTGATACGATATCCTTCATCAAGATTTCTCCGAGTTTTACAGTAACTTCAGTAGCATACACCTGTGGAATGTTAAATCATATGACTTCGTAGCGCTGCAAAAGCTATCTACGATGTTTACATCGTAAATTCGTGAAGTGAATTAAATTAAATCATTCAATTTATCCTGATTCGGCAAGCTAGCTCAGCCATCGGAGAACGTATATGGGGGACACAACTATTCAGTTTACCAGCTAAGTACAAACAGATTACTAAAAACCTCGAAAACTAGTTTTGAAAGCCAAATTTCCGCAACAAAAATGTGAATAGAATTGTTCAAACTGTATCATCCGATGGTATAGCTTTATCAGGACTGAAAGAAAGATATACCTTGGCGCAGAAACCGTCCATGTGGGTGAGAAAAGGCAGTCCTAGCATAGCCATCGGGCTCGAGATCAATACAACATCGATGGATGAAATGTTCCACAATGTCAAATTTCCAACAAATTTGTACCACGGGACGGCATGTATTAGGTCACTCGCATCCACCGGCTTCTCGGTCTTTCGCCTCTTTCTCGAAACACCTTCCACATCTTCCGACCTTTCCAAATGGTCATCATCACTCTCAACGACTGTGCGCTGTAAATTGGGTGAAAATATAGATAGAGCAGACAGGTCCATTGGGCAGTTAACCAGTATTCGGAAATCACAGAAATCCATCAACTGACATGGCGGAGAATAAAAGCCTCTCCCTTTGCTCAAACAAGTCTACGTAAAAAAAATCAAACTTTAATTCAGGACTCATTTCGATGGAAATGCATCTTGGTAAAAAGCAATAAGCCTTCTGGATTCAAGGACACTCACAAGATTCATTCCTGAAAGCAACTCCACAATCTTAACCCTACAAAACAGCATAAATTAGTAACCGGGGTTGCTCATATAACAGCTAAATTTCACAACAGATACATATAAGATCCAATGCTCAACCCCAAATGGTGACAGTATCAACAACACAACATCATTCAAAAATCGTCAAGTTGCCAGTCACTAGCTCGAAAGACGAAAATAAAAGCGAAACCCCTGACAAAGAAAATTGAAGCACGGGGTGGAGCGGACCTTTCGGAAACAGAAAGTGGGAGTCTTGACTGACTCTTGACGTGCAGCGCAGATGGAGCTTGGCGCTTAGAGCCTAGGGATTTGAAGCTTGACTCCGATGGCACGACATTGAAAATTAGATTCCTTATTAGGGTTATAAACGTCTTTATACTATAATCAGTTGGGCCGGCTCTAAAATTTGATAAGTTAGACAAGGCCCGGCCCGGTCCACAAAATAACAAAGCAGATGACGATGATAGCCAAACGTGGGCAACCATGTTCATCTGAAAAACCATCGTGCCGCACATAGTTTTAGGATACGACAAAACATTTACACAGTTAAATATTGTTGGATTTTTTTACACGTGGTGATCGATTCGGGTAAGCTATCACTGTATCCTAAATTGTTTGCTTACATGATATCGTAACGATATTTATATATTCTTTGCTACGTAACTTTTAAATGCAATATTTTTATTTCATATTTTTTTAATATTTATATATTAAATAATATATATTCAAATCATTCCGTACTGAGTGCAATCTCAAATTTAGCTGTACTCAGTCACCGAAAGTATTTTCATTGCGATTTTTTTTTCAAACTGCCTTTCTGTATTTTTTTTTTATCATTTCTATCCTATTTTTTTATTTAATTATCATTCTACTTTACTTAAAAAAAACATTGTAAACCTGCGATTTTTCTCAATTTCCAACCGGTAATTTATAAAAAAATAGAACCGCAGTTTGAAACTATGATTTTTAAAAAAAGAACTGCTATTTTCAATTACGTTTTTCTTATCTTCTAAACCGGTTTGTAAAACAAAAAAACCACGGTTTGAAATTGCGATTTTTTCTAATAAACCCACGGTTTACCATTACGATTTTTTTTAAGGAGGATAGAACGTTAATTACACAAAAAGATAGGGTAGAAAAAATAAAAAGAGTTGGAGAAAAATGATAGTTTGAAAAAAAAACTTCGATCGTATGGGTTCAGCTTTGATTGTAGATTGCTTGTGCAGAATTTTATTTTTTTTAAATAAAGAAAATTACAAATTACGCATAATAGTAATGAATCAATTTTTTTAAAATAATATAACTTAGACGTTATTTTCAACTAGAATGGAATAAAAATGAAGAGAGCTAAATTAAATATTTCATTCTGATAAATAAACAAGTTTAATTTACAAACATAACTTTAAAAAATTCACAATGTGAAAAATTGATGAAATTAAATTGTGTGAGTTAATTTCTTTTGCAGAGAAACGGTCCTCAACTATCAATTTTTTCCATTTATATATTTAAACTATTAAAATTATCAAAAACAGTTCAAAATAAAAATTCTGAGTTATTTAAAATGTCATTTACTATTAAATAACTTTGATTCATTAAGTATAATTAAGTTATTAAAAAATATTTTTACGCATGTGGAGCATAACGTTTTCATATTATATAATGATAAAACGATATAGGTTTAATCCATTATTGTAATTTTCATAATAAAATTGATTTAGATATGGTAAATTTTAATTTCGAAATATGTTTTTGAACAAAATAGATATTTTTATTTTTTTTTGTACATTTTATTGATATATTCAATTGAAATGGACGTTGAAAACGAGTCGGGTGATGATTTGTCGGATTAGTTTACACTCGGCGGCGATCCGGTCCATAAAAAACAACTCCAAAAATTCTTCGCTTTCTCTCTCATCCCAATCCACCGCGAACCAATAGAAATCAACCAGCGACGACGATCAGCTCAGTTTAACAACACCACCACCAGCAGATGGCCGCGGCGAGCGGATGGGGGGTCACCGTGCCGCCGCGCACGGCGTGCGGTGGTCCCAGCTCGACCCGGTTTTCGACTCGATCTCGAAGAAGAAGTTGCGGGAACATGCTGTTCAGATTTGGCGGTGGGGTGTTGGTTGGAGGGAAGGTCGGGGTCGAGGTGGCGGCGAGAAGGACAAGTGTTTGTTGTAAGTGTGGCGGTGGTGGTGGGGAGGAGGAGTGGGATTGGGGGAGGTGGAGTAGGCATTTTGCGGTTATTGAGCAGGTGGAGAGCTATACTTCTGTGCTTCAGGTATGGACTCTGTGGATTGGTTGGTTGTTGTTGATTTTTATGGTTGCTTGCTCTGCTTAGTCTGTTTAAGGTGTCATTGTTGCTTGATTTGGCTGCTTCCTCTACCATTTTGTTGAGAAATCAGACTAAAAATAAGCAAAAAAAAAAAAAAAAACTGTAAAGAAATTCAAGAACACAAGACGAGTTTCGTCAAATTGCTCCACTCGCTCTCTACGCTCCCACATCTGCCCTTTATCAGCACATGAGCTATAACTAAGACATTTGCTATGAATTTTTTTATATATATGTATAATTGAGGTTTGTTTCCAGCATCAGTCAAACTCAGAGCTTAGGATGATTTTTGTTTCTTTAGAAAAAGAGTGTATTCTTAACACCTGGGACAGTACTTCACTCTGTCAGAAGTCGGAACTAAGTTATTTCATTTCGTATGAGCAAGTGAAGAGTGTACGAATTCTCGAATGGAACTACGGAAGTGACATCAGCTGTAATGGGGATTGGTTGAGGTGGGACTGTGTGTATCGTATGAAATTGTAATGGAAGGAATAAATATGTGTTATGGGATTGCATTGGCGAGGCAAAAGGGATCTTGCTAAGATGATATTATTTATAGGATTTATTGTAGCATTGGCTTATGAATGAAGTACTTTGTAGTTTCAACTTGAGGACGCGATAGAAAAGGAAGACTTCAAGGAAGCAGCCAAGTTGAAAAATGCGATTGCAGAAATTACATCCAAGGATAGCGTTGCTGAAATCATGTCACAGTTTGAGGTTGGTTCAGTTCCGTCACCCTTAAGTATTGGTGATTAGCTGAGGAATTTTTTCAATTTTGACATGTTTATTTTGTTTACAGATTGCGATAAATGAAGAGAGGTATCATGATGCATCAAGCTTGTCACGACGTAGTGGTAGTGGTCTGGTACGTACATTTCATGTTCAAGGCTGCAAGCATTAACTTATATGACTGGTATTTAAGTTTCACAGCAACTGTTTTTATGCCTATGGCCCTCTTATGGTGGTGTTCTAGCTATTGGGATTTCTTGCATGCGTCAGAGAGTTTGTTTTCAAGTTATTCGTTAACTTACAGTTCTTATACATGTTGCTTAAGATGGCAATAACATTTCAGTATTTATTTTTATCACAAATGAATTCTTGACTAGGTTTTTTTTTCAGTCGTTAATATTATGTTTCTTCTAATAATGTGGTTTGAGTTTATAACTTATTGAACGGAAACTATATTCAGATTGGTTGGTGGGTGGGCTTCTCAACAGATTCGGATGACCCCTTTGGTAAGCTAGTGCGTATAACACCAGGTGTAGGAAGATTTGTGGCCAAAAGCTATACGCCCAGGTAGAAGGATTTCTGATCGTTTACTTCTATACATGATCTCGTAGAACAATAACGCTTATTCTCAAAACAGACAATTGGTCAATGCAACTCCTGGAACTCCGTTATTTGAAATCTTTGTGGTGAAAGATTCAGAAGAGGGCTACACTATGCAGGTACAATCATTTCATCGCCGTGTCCTTCAGTTATGTGCTTAGTTTTTTGACACTAACATCAAACTCACTTGCATCCTTATCCGAAGACAGTTCAGACGAGAAATTAAAAACTAAATTCAGAACTCTAGGACTTCGTGTTAGAAAAGACAAACTTATATTTTGATGGTTCAATTTACATGTTTCACTGTAGTTATTTAATTATTGGTATTTTTATTTTGTTTTCCTGAACTATGCAGCGTAACTGAAATAATTGAGTTTATTTTGACAGGTAGTGTACATGCATCCGGCAAAAGGAAAAGCAGGAAATTCTGT
Organism: Kalanchoe fedtschenkoi; assembly: GCA_002312845.1. Taxonomy (NCBI): domain Eukaryota; kingdom Viridiplantae; phylum Streptophyta; class Magnoliopsida; order Saxifragales; family Crassulaceae; genus Kalanchoe; species Kalanchoe fedtschenkoi. Next base: position 317,173 of record NQLW01000024.1, read on the forward strand.
GAATGCACTATCTAAATCCGTAAAAGGGCCGTCAGTTCACGGTTCAGGAAAATCGCCTGTGGTAGACATAGAAGTGAATCAGAAAGCGACGAAAAATGGAGAAAAGGGCATCAATCTCGAGGAAGCAACTGAGGAGGGGATAAGGAGTGTAATAAACTTTCTCAAAGATAAGATTCCTGGGCTGAAAGTAAATGTGATGAATGTTCAGGTTGAGGATTCACTAGAAGATACCAATGCTGTGGATAACTTGATGCAAGATGATGATGAGGAGGAGGAGGATGAAGTTGACGAGATTTCTGAAAGCGAAATTGTCAACTTGGAGGATGTTGAACATGAAATAACTATCGGAGCAGAAGGCGATGTCACTGACGAAGAAAAGAATTCGGAGACAAAGATTTTTATTGGCGGGGTAGTACATAACAAGGACGATATTCCTTCCAATGAAGAAATTGTGCGTGTTCCGGCTGAGATTACAAATGTGGAGAGAAATTCATTTGAATTATACATTCCTGGCATACGCCAGTATCAGGATAGCAGTGAAAAGGACTCTAAGGTCAGAATCGCTGCCATCGCAGCTCAAGGTGTTGCAGAGCTAATGCCTCCTGACGTTGCAAAGGCGTTCTTCGGTGCTGATAAAGTTTCTCCCAAGGTCAGATTGCTTTAAAATTTCGTACTTTTTTATTTTTTTGAAACTTTATGTTTCAAATATCTCCAAAATCGAGATTGAGTGAGTTCTTGAACAGCTTATACTCTGCCAAAATATTGCATCATTTCATCATCTAGTTTGTGTTGTCAATTGTTAGGTTTCCAGAGAGGTACGTGATATTGTCAAGCTAGCAGTCAGCCAGGCGCAAAAGAAGAATAGAATGCCGGAATCCACTATATTCAGCCGACTCACCACTTCCAACAATGTCCTGGATCCATTTGAAGGTCTTTGTCTCCATCTTGTATGATGTAGATTTTGATTTATTTATTCTCACAAGAATATTCACTCTCACAGGCTTGTACATCGGCGCGTTTGGCCCTTATGGCACTGAGGTGGTCCAGCTTAAGCGAAAGTTTGGTCATTGGAATAGCTCTGAGGACGAAGGAACACCATCGGATCTCGATTTCTTTGAATACGTGGAGGCTGTAAAACTTACAGGGGACTTGAATGTGCCTGCTGGCCAGGTTTACTTCTAATATTTTGGTCACTCACAACATATTATAAGAGATTCGAGTAATTAAGATCTGCAATACGTTTCTCCGTCCTGAAATAATAGTAAAATCAATGGATTATTACCGGTATAGAATGTGTTTTTTTACTGATTATGATTATGCAATGATTAATGTTTGACTTTTAAGTTAGTTGTAGATATTACATATGCATTGAAATTGTTAAGTGATAAATAAAAGTGGACAAATAAATTCGGTTGAGTGACAAGTAAAAGAAGACAAGAGAAGTAGGTCTTATTCTCTTCACTATCTAAATTTGCAGGTATCATTCCGCGCTAAGATCGGCAAAGGGAAGCGCAATCCAAATCGTGGTCTTTATCCTGACGAGTTGGGAGTGGTACTTTTTTTTTTTCTTCGAATCTCCTCCATGTCCTACTAGTGCTTATACCGCAGTTGCTCTGTGCTCTTTATTCTGGGCTGAAAGACTTATTTACTTTTAATTTGGCCAGCTTGCTAGTTACAAAGGCCAGGGAAGAATAGCCGAATTCGGGTTCAAGAATCCTCAATGGGTCGAGGGCGAACTACTCCAATTAAGCGGCAAGGTACCAAAGCTACTTCGAATATCTGCAACTTAGCTTATTCAAATATCATACTCTCCATCGCATAATTCTTCGACGGACCCTGACAGGGAGTGGGGCCGTTTGTGAAAAACGGTGCAGATCTAGGCTTCCTCTTCGTCATCCCCGACCAAAGCTTCCTTGTTTTGTTCAACCGCTTGAAGCTGCCAGAGTGAGCCACTTTCGGGCGTAATCATCAAGCTCTCGTGGGACACTGACAGAGGAGCAAACAAACTCAACACCTCAGAAGCTTGGAATGATCGAGCTGGGAGCATCATTTTAATCGAGCTGATTAGGAACTGGTTTTGAACCATGAGGTAGAAGAATGTACTGCTTGGTGGGAAAATGAAAAAGCCATGAAAGTGTGAGATGGGAGCATCATCTTGCTTTACTTACTTTCTTTCAGCCTCTCTTTTTCTTTTGTGCATTGCTTTTTTCTCTCTTTAGTTCATATTACGGAAAGGCTACATGCTTAAGCAACCTCTCAAAAGCTCACGTCTTCTTCTTGTGCTCTTCTTTCACACTCCCATCGCCACATCACCACCACGTTGGGGTTGAAAATGGTCGAGAGATCAAATTCCCAATTAAGAAAAGGATAAATTACAAATACATTACTTGTACTTTCATCTGATTTGAAATCAGGTACCGTACTTTGTAATTTTTTAATTCAAGTACACTAAGACTAATTTTGAAACTAAAAAAACACTATAATTTACCTTATTGAATGTGGATTCTCATTATCATGCAATAGACTATATGCTTTATAGTGTAGGTGTACTAAATTCCATGAATTATAGTGTTTTTAGTTTTAAAATTAATCTTAAAGTACTTGAATTGAAAAATTACAAAGTACGGTATTTGATTTGAAATCAGGTGAAAATACAGATAATGTATTTTTAATTTACCCTTAAGAAAACACTAGATTCAATCTTATGATTTTTGTTTGATTTGATTTATTTAAGATTTTTTTATTGATATAAATTCACTATACACAAACTTTTTAATTTATATAAGATCAATCTCTTTATATGATCTAAATTCTCACGTTATAAATTTTAACTTACATTTATGACTTAACAAACTTAAACTCAGATCAGTCAAGTCAAAATGAGCAATTGAAAATGACTGTAATTTATTTTCTAAATGGGTTAATCTCTTATTGACAACAGTTGCCAAGAAAACTCATTACACCAGTGGCTAAAAATTACAAAATCTTTCTACATTAATAATAATACATCACATTTAACATTTTACAGAAAATTTGTAAAAATACATTAAATATATAACTATTAATAATAGTCAATAACAAATATTAATACTTCTTAATCCTTTTTATTTAACCTTAAACGGAAGAAGTACTAATAAAGTTTCAAAATTATTTTTCTAAAAATTCTTGCAAATATTTTCTTTTCTAATTTTTCACTTTCATTAGTGAAGGAAGATGAGCATCATCCTTATTCTTAAACTTTTGATTCAATTAATTAATTCAAATCTCTACACAAATCAAAACGGAATCATGGCTATCATCTCGCCACGTGTCACTTTCCCAAAAGCGATTCCACTCTCCTGCACATTTCACGAGAAAAACCGCACATTCAAATTTTCCATGGTCTTCTCCGGTCAACGCATCAACTAGAAGAAGAAGAAGCTCGCTTCACAAATCCATGGCGGAGAAGGCCATGAGGAAACCCAAGTCGGAGTCGCAGAAGCGCATGCCGAGCTTCACCGAAGACGACGACGACGGCGAAGAGTCCGCTTCCTCTCCGCTCCGCTTCCACTCGCCACTCCGCTCCGACGAGCCCGAAACCGCCGCCGCGACAGCGCTGGCCATCTCCCCCGTCGCTAAGCCGATCGTCCCGCTCAGAAGCAAGCGCCGCCGCCACTTCGCACCGTACCCGTCCCAGCGAACCATCCGGCCGTCTCTGCCGCCGTCTCCTCTATCCAGGCATTCAAACCCGCCGCGGGCGGCGGCGGAGGGGTTTAACGCGGGCGAGGAGGAGGATGTGGAGACGCCGGTGACGCTGGAGAAGAGCGATTCGCCGCTGCAGGTCGCGGTGGTGGTGCGGGAGGAGAGTGCGGAGGAGGGGAGGAGGAGATCGGTCGGGGCGATTCTTAGAAGGTCGAGGAAGGCGGAGGCGGTGGAGCGGGCCGCGCTTGGGATTAGGGTTTGTGAGGTGGCGATGTGTGTGGTTTCGTTCGCGGTGATGGCAACTAATAAGACCCAAGGCTGGAGCGGCGACTCATTCGATCGCTACAAGGAGTACAGGTCTGCATTTCTGCTGCACTTTTCTTACCAGCTACTGATTTGATCTGGAGTATGAAAGTGAGAATAGTCCTTGATTTGAGGGTTTTGGATTTCTGGTCATTGAAGGAATATTATATGCTTGATGTTGCTTGATCCAAGTAGATAGATATGTCAGGGCAGGAGTTACCCAGTTGCTGATAGCTCTTTAGGAGTCAACCAGCCAAGTATATATGTCAGGACAGGAGTTACCCAGTTGCTGATAGCTCATTAGGAGTCAACCAGCCGTGTAGTTCTTGATGTTGGTTGGCAATGAATGGCTGTAGCTTTCTGGTTGACAATGATGTCTGCCTATCTGGGGTGGATGTGGGGAAGTAAGACTCATTATGGTTGTTTAAGGAAGATGTTTTTATGGGTTATTGAAGAAGAAGCTTCATGTGTTGTCCAGTTTTCGCTAGTTCATTAGGAGTCGACTAGTGGCCTTGGCCTAGTTGTTGATGCTGGTTCGCAATGGATGGCCTTAGCTTTCTGGTTGAGAATTATATCTGGGGTCTCCGTCAGTGAAGTTATAATGTTACAGTTGTTGAGCCAAGATGCTGTTCGTGCATGACCCAAGTGGAAGTGTCGGGTGTTATCCAGTTGTTAGTTCATTAGGAGTCGACTAGTGGCCTAGGTTGTGTTAACACAGGATGGTAACTTGGTAAGCGCCTGAGAGGCTCCAGGTTCAGTGTCAGTCGCGGCTTCAGTGTTAACTCTATCCAGTTTGAGATTTCTTGAATAGATCAAACAGAATTTATTCATGACATGGGAGTCAAATCAGTGTAAACTAATCGAGAGATTTTGAACGCTTAGCTTGTGTGGTAAATTCGTCGTTTTATTCTTTCGGTGTAAACTCGTTGAAAGAATGGAAAGTTCAGCTTGTTTAGGAAATTGGCCGATTGATCACATCTGAGATAGCTTAGATTCACTGGCTGTTTTACTTATTCTTTTTCATTTATATGATGTTTTGGTTTCATTATAAGTTTCCTTCTGATAGATAGGGTGATTGCAGGTACTGCTTATGCGTGGCCATCATCGCCTTTGTGTATTCTGGGTTCCAAGCAATGGACCTCGCTTGCAGTTTAGCCACCGGACGGCATCTGATACAGCATGTTTTACGCTATCATTTCGACTTCTGCATGGACCAGGTAATGCTTAAATTGTTGGGGTTTGGTGGGTGACCTCCATTAATATATAACAACCGATACTTCAAATATTTGGTGAAAGTGACTGCAGCAGACTGAATGCTGAATCTCTGCTGATCCAACTTGCAGATACTCGCGTACCTGCTGATCTCAGCTTCATCCTCAGCCGCCACGAGAGTGAACGACTGGGAATCAAACTGGGGAAAGGATGAGGTCACCCAGAAGGCGACGGCTTCAGTCAGCACGGCATTTCTGGCTTTCATATTCTTTGCCGTAAGCTCCGTGATCTCCGGATACAACACCGTGGTGGTCCGCAACTCCAACTCCTGAACTTATTTAAAGCCTGTGCAGACACATTTAAGCCTGTAGCTGATCCGTGAAGCACGCATATTGACTCTATGTAAGTTCTTCCCCTTTTAGCCTGCTGATTAGTGTTTGATTATTGGGTAATTACTAATTATGATGTCCTTAACCAGTCAATTATTGTACCACTAATTAATCGACTCCAAATCAAAGTATGATTTACTATTGTTTTATCATTCCGGTGGACCCACTCTTAATTAGGCATATGATAAGCACAGAGAATTTGAGTGTACAAAATTAGGTTCAGCCATACATTGATTTAGAATCAGATTAAAATAAACTGAATTAAATCGTGGACCATCCTTTTAAACAATTCTGATTTTTGAATCGGTTCGTTTGTTTCTATAAAAACTCAAACATAATCATTCGCAACGGTTAGCTTGAAAAAATCAAATCCAATCCAATGGTTATTTTCTCATGAGTTTTATTTATTAATTTATCTATTAAATATGATTTTGTATATAAATAGTAATATAGAGATACTAATTTACAATATATATTCAACTAGATTTATATATGATCTAAATCGATTCGATTCAAAAAATAAAAAAATCAAATCAAATCACTAGCATTCCTAACCAAACCGAATATAACAATTTGGCTTGATATGGTTCATCAATTTAAAGGTTTTCATTCGCCCTCCCTTTTGCGACTTTTTTTTTCTTCTTCTTTTGAATCCGATCCAAGTTAGTGCAGTGTGATTTAAATCAGAATTTTTGGTTCGGTTTAAATTTTGATTCATTAAAAATTATATTTCGCTTCGAATCCGTGTATAAATAGTTGACTATCAAGAAGCCATCTGGATTCCAGCAACGAAGCTAAGTTGTAGTTTACTGATGAAAACATCACAATTAGCAACAAAATTATCTTCTTATAAACAAATTTATCTTGTGCTTTAATCAATAGTATCTAATATAGAGTAATTTTTGGATGGAAATAATACATAACATGAAATATGGATACAACTATTACTAGTGAACTGTCATAGGACGCTTTGAAGAGTAAAAGTGATAAATTTCAAATATTCATTTGTTGTGCATAATTTTTAATTTTTTTAATATGACATGTGATTAGTGAAATTGTTATTCAATTGTTAAGTGTAATCAAATGATGAAATATCACACATCATTGTCTTATATTTTAAATTACTATTAAACTATGGTTTACCCTGAGTTATTGTTTGTAAACAACGCATCTGAATTAAGAAGAAGGAGGCTTAATTGGTCGAGTGGGTGAGTGTGATTGATTGATCATAGGATACCTAATTAGCTCAACTTTCATTAATGTAATCCAAACAGCAGACTAGCTGGTCCCATCTTCGCTAATACTGCTGCAAGAAGAATCTGCTCTCCATGCATATTTCTCATTATCTCGCATTTAATCCAACTAATTGCTCAATAATCCAAGACCACTGTCGGCCGACAGATTCTGCCAACGCAGCCTCTGCTTCATTAATTTCTCAAGGATGACTGAATACTGATTGCTGGTGATGGATAGGGTTGGAGAAAACTTATGGGTCAGTAAATTAAATGCTTGTGAGGTTGCTGGGCAAGAAGGATGTGAAAAAAAAGAATGTCATTTTCATGACACTGACCATCCCTCCTCTCATTCAATCACCCTCATCCACTTCAACACCTTCATTTCAAATCACTCACCTTATTTCGAGATTAGGTAAATATTTGAAAGTTAATTTGAAAAAATTAAGATGAAATTAATTCTAGCTGTGGAATAAATTTAATTACTAAGTGATTAATAGATTTTTTTAAAATTCGTGCAAAATGTGACATTGGTAAATGATTACTAGTGAAAAATGTATTTTTTATTGATTATAATAATGAAATCATTAATGTTTGAAGTTTTAAAATAACTGTTGATATTGGATACGTATTGAATGTTGTTAAGTGACAAGTAAAAGTAGACAAAAAAATGATTATGTGAGACAAAGAGTGTATATTTATTCAATTGTGTATAATCAAAAGATGACAATGCTAGCTCCTCTAATTGTAATTGTTTAAAATTAATTTAAGTGGATTAATGAAATATTAATATTAGTTGTTGACTGAATTTGATAGACTTGTTGTATTTTTTAAAATTTTATGTTAAATATAAATGTGTGTTTTATTACTTGTGTGTTGAATGATTTTTTTATACTAATTATAACGATGATGTAATTAATTTGTTATTTTTCAAAATCTAAGTGACAATATGATTAGTTGTTCTAATTTTCATTTTGACAAATATGTCCAAATCCGCAAACGTGGTAAGTGAAACAAATTGATGATAAACATATCTTTCCCCTTAAATATTACGACTTACGGGAAATAAATTATTCTTAATATAGTAGATAATTTTTCTACACACGTGTACGTGAAAAGTTATAACTATCCTTAATATTATTTTCATATATATTATTAAAGCGGAGATATATTAGTAATAGAAAAGTAAAATATATAGTAATAATAAATAAGAGGATTACTTATTATTTATATATTCGTTTCACTTATAGCTAATGTACCCATAGTATGAGAGATAGTTGGGACTTTGCAAATTTACATGTACATGTTGTGAAATTTTTTATTATTATAATGCAAAATTACGATACTTAAAATTAATTGTAAATTACTTGATGAGATCTTGAGATATAATTTTAAGAATTTTGATTCAGAATAACTATGTCACATACAATCTATCAAAAATACGTAATTTTGATTCACAACTATCTATCACCAATTGTCACGTGTTAAATAAAAATTGAACAATACTAATAAAACCAAAATCACAAGTTAGTCTGTTACCCCTCAAAACCATCCTTATTTTATAGCAAAACCATATTGTGTACTGATGTAATAAATTAATAATAAAATTAACTAAAAAAATTCAGCCGTTTTTAATAAAAGAATAAACTACAAAAACATATCTCGAACTATCACTCATTTTCAGATTAAGTATCAGACGTTTTAATTCTTCAATTTCAGTAATATAAGCTTAATAGAAATAAGCAATTAACATGAAATATGATAATTAATTTAGAAGTTCTACTCTTTAGCTAGAGTTTTGAAATTTACATAAACATATCGGACACAAAATTGATTGTTTATTTAACTTTTTTCATTTTATTAAGTCTATAGAACTAAAATTGAAGAATTAAAAAGTTTAGTACTTAATTTGAAAATGAATGATAGTTCATGATATGTTTTCGTTGTTTACCCTTCATAAAAACCATCATTATTTTCGTTAAAACCATCCCGATTTTTATTCACTTTATGCTGACTTTGCATTATTGTCGGATATTATCCATTTTAAAATTAAATGCTCCATTTCACAAAATTGGCTCTGTATTAAAATTTATTAAAAAAAATTATAACACGTAATTTTGCAATGTTACCTTTCTTATTTATTCGCTGTGATGTTTGGTGAAGACAAATTTAGCAAATAAATTGCTGTGGAGATTTTTGCAGTGATGAAACAAATCCACGTGTCAGCACCAGGCAAAAAACAACAATAAAAACCCAAGCAAAAAAATCTGAACTGGAATTTACAGAGGAGCAAATCGGCAGTTGCTGGCCCGAAGGCAGAGAGAGAGTTTGGTGTTTGGAGGGAGAAGTCGTCGCTTTCGTCGCCTTCTCACCTTCTCCTTCATTCTCTCTCTATCTCTCTCACCTCCCAGTTTACAAATCCGCATCATTTCTGACATTCCTCTCGCAGAGAAACCCACCTCGCAAATTCCATTCCTTTAACAGATTCCCCAAATCCCATTCATTTCTTCACACTCCAATCCCTCTTCACACCCCCCTCCTCGCCCAATCTGCCGAAGATCGAACCTTTCGAGGCTCGCTTCTCGATCTCGCCCGACACCCAAAAACCATGGCGCCATAGACATTTGAAAGGTAGACGAAGCTTTCTGCTATTTCTAATCTTTCTGTTCCTGTTTGATTGTGTTTGTTTGAATTAGTCGCGTGTTGTTGCTTCTGGGTTGGTTTCTGGGACGTCCTTTGTCGTGTTTGTTTGATGCGTTGTGAAGATCTGTTGATTGCGTACGAGCCCTAATCTTTTGATACCCGGAAGTTTCTGGAGAGAAATTGTCTGATTATGGTACTGTTTTGCTATTGCAGCCAGTCGGAAGGATTGTAATATTCTGGGGGTTTGGTTTTGTGATCAAAGTTTGGGTCTTTGGGTGGTGGTGATGCCTGGGGCTGGTATGGCTGAGATCAAAGAGGAGGGTGTGGTGAATCATGTTAATGGGATGGCTTTACAGCCGAACATTGCGGAGAATCCGCAGAATGGAGATGGAAATGGTGGAGGGGAAGTGATTGATACTTCAATTGAGAGGCTGTATGAGAATGTGTTTGAGATGCAAAGCTCTGATCGGTCTCCGTCAGGGCGTAGTTTTGGTTCGGATGAGGTTGAGTCGAGGATCGACTCGGAGCTGCGTCATCTCGTGGGCGGGGAGATGAGGGAGGTGGAGATAATGGAAGAAGAGATTGGGCGTGATGAGGAGGTGGCGAAGCCGGATGGGGGGAACAGCAGCGCGTCCGTGTCCAAGAATGAGAGTTCCTCGAGCGAGAAGAAATCCGGAAAGGTGAACAATGCTCGGTCCTCGAGCACCAAGTCCACTTCTTCGGGGCCGTTGGTGAAGAAGAAGGTTGTGGTGAAAGTGAAGGCTGAGGCTGAAGCGTCTTCGAAGCTGTCTCCGAAAAGTAAGAGCCAGAGCCCTCTGGAGAAGCAAAAACCTCCGAGCGGGATCAAGAAAGGCAAGGTCCTGGCGAAGGGAAACGGCAGCGCGTCCCCAGTAAAAAAGACCAGGTCTTCACCTGCCGGAGGAGGGGCGAAGAAGGTGCAAGATGGAGGAGCTGAGGACTCAACGTTGGGGAACCACGACCTGGGGCCTTTCCTTCTGAAACAGGCGAGGGATTTATTATCTTCCGGGGATAATGCGCAGAAAGCCGCGGATAACATGCTCAAAGCACTTGATCTAGCTCTGAGAGCGGCTAAATCGATGGAGATATGTGCCAATGGGAAACCGAGTTTAGAACTCGTCATGTGCTTACATGTCACAGCCGCTATCTACTGCAACCTGGGTCGGTACAACGAGGCCGTTCCAGTCCTCGAGAAAGCTATCCAGATTCCGGTTGTCGAGGAAGGCCAGGACCATGCCCTTGCGAAGTTCGCCGGCCATATGCAGCTGGGAGACACGTACGCGATCCAGGGCCAGCTTGAGAATTCAATAGCGTGTTACACCACCGGTTTGGAGATTCAGCGGCAAGCGCTGGGGGACACTGACCCGAGAGTGGGCGAGACTTGTCGATACTTGGCTGAAGCGCTTGTCCAAGCGTTGCAGTTCGATGAGGCGGAGAAGCTCTGCCAAATGGCTCTTGATATCCATAAAGCGAATAACGCGCCCGCGTCTGTTGAGGAAGCGGCCGACAGGAGGCTCATGGGTCTGATCTGTGAAACCAAAGGCGACCACGAAAGCGCCCTTGAACACCTCGTTTTGGCCAGCATGGCGATGGTGTCTAACGGGCAGGAGTCGGAGGTGGCCGCCATAGATTGCAGCATCGGAGACACCTACTTATCCTTGTTGCGGTATGATGAGGCGGTCTTCGCTTATAACAAAGCGCTCACCGCTTTCAAGGCGAGTAAAGGAGAGAATCACCCGTCCGTCGCTTCGGTCTTTGTCCGTCTGGCCGAACTGTACAACAAAACCGGAAAGCTGCGGGAATCGAATTCCTACTGTGAGAACGCTCTCCGGATCTATCTGAAGCCCAGTCCAGGCATTCCACCTGAGGAGATTGCTAGCGGTCTGACTGATGTCTCGGCGATCTACGAATCCATGGATGACATCGAACAAGCTCTGAAGCTGCTCGAAAAAGCGCTCAGGATTTACAACGACGCTCCTGGACAGCAAAGCACCGTCGCCGGTATCGAAGCCCAGATAGGTGTCATGAATTACATGCTGGGTAATTTCTCCGAATCATACAATTACTTTAAACGAGCCATCGCGAAGCTTCGGGCAAACGGGGAGAAGAAGAACGCCTTCTTCGGCGTGGCGCTTAACCAGATGGGGCTCGCCTGCGTCCAATGCTACGCCATCAACGAGGCTGCTGAGTCGTTCGAAGAATCCAGGACTGTTCTGGAGCAGGAGTGCGGACCTTACCACCCCGATACTCTAGGGGTTTACAGCAACCTTGCAGGCACTTACGACGCAATGGGAAGGTACTCAAGACGTCAACGGCCTTCTTTTTCTTGCGTTTCTTTGCTCGAGTAACGGCTAACATCTTTTATCTGATCTTGGGCCAATGCAGGATAGACGACGCGATAGACATACTGGAATATGTGGTGGACATGAGGGAGGAGAAGCTGGGGACGGCGAACCCGGATGTGGATGACGAGAAGAGGAGGCTGGCGGAGCTACTGAAGGAGGCGGGCAGGACCAGGACGCGAAGAAACCGATCCCTTGAGACCCTCCTCGACGCGACCACAGCCCCGGTGAGGAGGAGGAACGGCGTCAAGGTATAGCAATGACCCATTTCAGCCACACATAGGATTACATATTCAAAACTACATGGAAGCCCAAGTGATTTCATTTCATCTGCTGTCCTCTGAAACTTCGATACGATTAGCTGCAGAGGATTGATTGATTATTCGGCATACTTAACTGTTTGATGCGTTTGCGCAATTGATTGATTATTTTGATTGATGAGGAGGTCTGGATTTATTGAGAGCTCGCTTGCTTGATTGTGTCTGTACAAACGATTGGAGATTGGATTGTGGGGACTGTTTATTTGCTGGCATCTGGCCTTGTTTATACAGAAAGTTTTCGCTTTTTTGTGGTATTGCTGTGATCCATTTCTGGAAGTTGGTGTGAGTGAGAGTGGAGCTCTTTTGATGATGGTGAAGGGGTTTCACCTGGCTGGCATATTTGAAGCTGTTGGTCCCATTCTGAGATCTTCATTTCAAATTTGTTTTGTTCTTACATTTTATAATTAATATTATTACTATACTTCTGTGCAAATAGTATATTGTTTGATTATAAAAATAAATAACATCATTTTGTATGAATAAGAAAAATGACGTCTTTTCATGTATAATCATCTATAATTTTTAACAAATTTAATAAGACCAATTATATTTAAGAAATCAAACAAAGTTATCTTAAACATCATCTAAAATCAATCCAACACTTTTTTTAGAAATCGCAATAGTCATGTACAATCAACTATCTATGCGACGAGAATATTGGGAACAGCAAAACTTATAGCCATTTTCGCCTACTTTAAGTGTGAAATCGTTTGAAATTATGCTTATGTTTTGTAGGTGTTATCAAGAGGGTATATAATAATTAATTCAGAGACACACTGTTTGGTTGGTTTCAGAAGGACATCTAAGTATTACTAATTCTTGATTTTAAAACTGTTCTTTAGCATAAGTAGTATTTTTTTTATATTTTACAATAGATATAATAAACTCAAAGAAAATACACATGTACTCAAGCACCCGCATAAGTTAGTAATTATCCCACAAAAAAGTGGATTTATTCATCCCGGCCAAAGAGGAAAGTGGATTAAATTCATATTACTGAAGTGGATTAATCTGCTTACATATACGTATTACTTCCTCCGTCCTTTAATACATGTCGTTTAAGGTTAATTTGAGTAGATTAAGGTGAAGTTAATGCTAGCGGTTGAACAAATTTAATGAGTAGTTGGTTGATGTTTTTTTTAAAAAAATCGTGCAAAAAGTAAAATTGGTAGATTATTACTCATGATGAATGAAATGTTTATTGATTATGATAAAGAAGTGATTAATGTTTGACGTTTTAAAGTAGTTGTTGATATTAAATGCGCATTGAAAATTGTTACTCCCTCCGTCCTCTAATACATGTCATTTACGGTTAATTTGAGTAGATTAAGGTGAAGTTAATGCTAGCGGTTGAACAAATTTAATAGATAGGTGGTTAACAATTTTTTGAAAAAGTTCGTGCAAAAAGTAAAATTGGTAGATGATTATTGGTGAAGAATGTATTCTTTATTGATTATGATAATGAAGTGATTAATGTTTGACATTTTAAGGTAGTTGTTGATATTAAATATGCATTGAAAATTGATAAGTGACAAGTAAAAGTGGACAAAAAAATTCGGTTAAGTGACATGTAAAAGAGGACAGAGGGAGTAAGTGACAAGTAAAAATGGATAAAAAAAATTCGATTAAGTGACATGTAAAAGAGGACAGAGTGAGTAAAATCTTTCAGACATGATCATGTATTCATGTGCTAATTATCACATACTGTCTCAAAAATAAAAATTAATAATAAATCATTAATCGATATATCATTTCATACCTCAATGATTCTGAATTGATTTACATTGTGCATCAATGATGCAGAACCATACGTATCATTTTAACCATTTAAAAACTCAAATTTTTTTTATTATCATTGATGTCTATGAGTACTTAATTTATGATGGAGATAGGTTACTAGAAACCAAACATCATCGGACTCTCATGGGTTGACCTTGGACAAGTTTTAAGAGGGAGCATTTTGTGTACGAAATATACACGGAGGGAAGAATAGAAGATAGAATGGAGGAGGCAAAGATATGCTTGTCGATTCTTATTCTAAGTGTTTCACTCGTCTTTCTGTGGGCGTCAAGAAGCAGCTGGGTGAGACGACGGCGGCCCGGCGGATCATCGTCATCACCGCCTCCATCTCCGCCGCGTCTGCCCATCATCGGCAACCTCCATCAGATGTCTTCGCGCCCGTACCAAGCGATGCACGAGCTCTCCAAGAAGCACGGCCCTCTCATGCTTGTGTACATTGGCCCCCAGCCTCTCTACATCGTGTCGTCAGCCGAGATAGCAACCGAGATCACCAGGATCCTCGACGCGGACAACCCGGTCAGGGCTCCGTTCCGGTCTTCTCAAGCCGTGTTATCCGGGCACAGGGATATGATTTTCACCCCTTATGATCGCTACTGGAGGGACGCGAGGAAGCTATGCAACGATGAGCTGCTGAGTCACAAGAGAGTCCAGTCTTTGCACGACATCAGGGATGAACAAGTGTCGAAGCTGGTCGAAAAGTTACGCTTGATCACCAGCTCCTCTGCTAGTGATCTTGATAAAGAAGTGGCCGTTGACCTGAGTCGCATGTTTCTTTCGGTTGCGACCTCGATAGATGTCAAGGCTGTCCTGGGCCGCGAGTACGAGAGAGGAGAGGACGAGAGCGTGGCGCTAGGAGAGCTGATCAGGAAGGCTAACGAGCTGATATCCGAAACTTGCTGCGGCGACTATTTTCCGAGGCTGTCTTGGCTGGACACTTTGACCGGCCACGCTAGAAAGGTGAAGAACACTTGTGCACCCTTGCACGAGTTTCTAGATAAAGTGATCGACGATCACGAGTCAAGGTCCGTCCCTGACGCTCACAATTTCATATACCGGCTTCAGCAGCATACCATGGGTCTCACCCGTTCTGATATCAAGTCTCTCTTACTGGTACATTTGTGCTGATATCAATTTTCAAATTTATTTGATTTTTCATATGACACAGATTGGTTGTGTCTGTCACATGATTAATAATTTGTTGCTGTGTGTTAAAATTGATCAGGACGTGTTTCTCGGGGGCACGGACTCTTCTGCGGGGACTATGGAATGGACCATGGCGGAGCTGGTGAAAAATCCGACAGCCATGAAGAAAGTGCAAGAAGAGATAAGGAGGGTGGTGGGAGATAAACGAAAGATAGATGAAAGTGATGTCAGCCAGATGGAGTACTTGCAGTGTGTGATCAAAGAGGCCCTTCGACTACACGGTCCCTCGGCGATGAATCGAAAAACACCCTCAGATACAAGATTGAGCGGAGGCTTTGAGATACCTGCCGATTCGTCCATTTTCATCAACTTATGGGCGGTGAATCGAGACCCCGCGCTGTGGGAGAGGCCGCTGGAGTTTGTGCCCGAAAGGTTTGTTAACGCTGGTCATGGGTACAAAGGGCTGGACGGGAAATACTTCCCGTTCGGCATGGGGAAGAGGATCTGTCCCGGGGTTCGGTTCGCGGTTTCGAAAGTCGAACTTGTGATTGCCAGCATGTTGTGCTGGTTCGACTGGGAGCTGCCCGGCGGCACAGCTCCCGAGGACTTGGACATGGGCCAGACCTTTGCGATAGTGGCGCGCAAAGAGTCGCCCCTCTGCCTCGTTCCGCGGCCCGTCAAAGCTGTTTGTTGATATATGAAGTGGTGTGCCTCTGCCGGCTCATCTTCCTAATTTCTTGTGCAATTTGAATCAAGAACACTGTCTGTGAATATAATGGAACTACTCTCTCTGTCCTCTTTTACATGTCACTTAACCGAATTTTTTTGTCCATTTTTATTTGTCACTTAACAATTTTCAATGCGTATTTAATGTCAGCAACTACCTTAAAATGTCAAACATTAATCACTTCATTATCATATTCAATAAAAAATACATTCTTCACCAGTAATCATCTACCAATTTTACTTTTTGCACGAATTTTTTTATAAAAACATCAACCACTCATTCATTAAATTTGTTCAACCGCTAGCATTAACTTTATCTTAATCTACTCAAATTAACCTTAAACGACATGTAATAGATGACGGAGAGAGTAGCACATATCTGAGACTCAAACTCATTATATTTGCAGATAGTCGTGTCTTCATTAGATTACAGATTAAATGAGATAATAAAAAAATAAATGAGACAACTTCGTTTTCTCATATCTCTCATTTATTTTTAAATGCAAACCAAGCTTCCAATTGGTAAGCTGTGTTCCTAGACACATTGCAAATTACGCAGCCAAGGTGGATAACTGAAACATAATTCTTGGTTTGAGCGGACAACGAATGCGAAGATGGGAGATATATTCACACTTGTAAACCGTGAAAATTATAAACTTCACGGTAAACAATGTTGAAGTTCCTAAGGTATGAAGTGGCAAAAGCCATTTATGGTTTTTGGATACAAGATTTTTGTGATTATGAAATGTGAAATTGTTTGGTCAGTTTCGTTTGGTGAAATGTAATATATTTGAGTGGAGAAAAGATAAACAATTTATATTGAATTGTTGACTCATTACTTATAAGTTGAGACTTTAAGACATGGTGGAGTTATAATCCAAATGAGTTAGTCCAAAATTCATCATAATATCAGAGTCGATGATTTGAATATGCGACATATGAGAAATGTTATGAAAGTCAAGAGTGTGAGTAAAAGACAACTCAAATATGAAGGAAGTCGTGCAGTACGTGATAAAGTTTATGGGTCAAACACCACGAAAGAGGAGACGTAGTGAGTACACCTATGAAGAGGGCAAATGATATAGAGAAAACATAGTAAAGTACTAATCGAAGGGGACATGTTCCATTTCCAAGTGAGCTTTACAAAATATCTCACATTTGATTATAAAAAATAAATATTTTATATTAAATTATTGAAACAAACGACTTTAATGTTTGAATCTATGCAAACTAATTAAGCCCGTCCACCACATATATCTATGCAAATTGGACCGGTATGAAACGAACCGATTCGTATCGAAGGATTTGGGTCCAGTCTATCAAATTTTGAGATTCTGGTTCGGTCTGGTCCGGACCGGAATGGACCGATTTGCTAATTTTTCAGTAAAAACTTTTATTTTTATTATAATACTTATATATATATCTTATTTAATATATAAATAAAATTATTTAAATTCACAATTTAATTATAATTAATTAATTTTTTATTAATCCGGTCCAAACCGGTATGGTCCGGTCTAAATTCAAAATTTTCCAATCCGATCCGGTCCAAACCGATTCAAATCCGTTCCGATCTTCAATCCATATCAGATTTCAATTTCGGTCCAGTGAACACCCTTCATATGCTATAAAACTCAATCATTAATACTACAACCGTCAACCGATGCTTATCAACTAACTCGGCTCCACCGAATTCTTCTCTACATATCTTCGTTCTGTCCTCTATCTTATCTCACTTGTCACTTAATCGAATATTTTTTTATCCATTTTTATTTATTACTTACTAACATTTTTTGATATGTATTTAATATATATAACTGTTTTAAAAAATCAAATATTCATAACTTCATTATCAAAATCAATGAAAAACAATTCTACATCAGTAATAATCTATCAATTCTATTTTTTACATAAAATTTTAAAAAATGCATTATTCTCGTACTTTTTAAATTCGTTCAACCGCTAGCATTAAATATCACCTTAATCTACTCAATTTAACTTTAAACGACATGTATATTAGGACAAAAAAGAGTAGTCAATATATCTTTAAAGAGCATCAATCTGAACATGTGTTTTCATCTGTAAACAACATTGTTTTTTTAGTCGGTCCTTCAACATTGCTACAAGAATTATCAGATCAGGTTCTGAAGGCACAACAAGAGGGAGAGGGAGGTCTAAACACATATTTGCATATTGAAAGATAAATAAAAAAAGAGACAAATCAAATGTCACTGAATAACAAAAGTTTTTGTCTTATATATAATTAAATCTTGTAGCGCTGATGATAAACGTAAGTAAACTTGCCATTTGCGTGATGGCATGAAATGCGTGCGAATTTATCTAAGTGAGCATGGTGCTCGCTTCACCCGCCAAATGTGTGAATGAAAACTGCAGTTCAGCTGGCTGGCAGCGAAAATATCATTTAAGAATACGCTGCAAATTTTGGACGTCAAGATATGTTGAACAAGTGGACAATTAGCATGAATATCTATGTTTATAAAATTAAATATATTAATGAATGGATACGTAAAAAATAAAATAAATTAAAAGTTTAAAAAATATTAACTGATTCAGAAAAA
>NQLW01000024.1:336743-404973 GCA_002312845.1 Kalanchoe fedtschenkoi
CCGACACCCGCCTGATCCAATTACGCGAGGATGGCGCCGTCAGATCCAACCGTTTTGCTTCTCCACTGCTTCATCCCAATCGGTGGATTCGATGGACAGTATCAGCGCCGAGGATTTACCGACAATCGATGGAATCACAACCGTATCGCTTCTCCACTCCTTCATCCCAATGCATTGGCTGCCCTTCTCGATCTCTAGTCGCTTTCAGAAATGGACCCTGTCGCACTCTGTTCATTAGTAAGTTATTGTTAAAATTTATTATATTCATCTGGATTTACATAGTTAGTTGAAACTGAGTAGCAGTGAATCTGTGTTTGTCTGAGTTAGTGATTTTTTTTACATCTTATTGAGTTTGGTTTGCAGCGGCTTTCATCAGTTGGTTTGGTTTTTGTGACCTAGAGATGCGAGAGTTAGAGCTATACTTTGAATTCATAGTGGGAAATGTGTTTGAGCTATGAAAGATGGAAAGATATGGATAGTGAACAGATCGATTTTTGGGACTTTTATGGACAGTGAACATGCGTTTTGCAGTCTACAAATCTAAATTTTGTTGTAGTGAACATGAATATGAGGTGGAATTGTATTTGATGATGCAAAAGACACGATTTCTGATAGTGAACCGGTAGTGAACATGCCTGAACCGGCAGTGAAATATGAATATGTGACAATGAACATATAAACAATGATTTTTTTTCAAAATACGAGCATCTGAAAAGCGAGCAGAAAATCTTAAAAATTTTATTTTTTAATGATCAAAATCATGATTTAAAAATCTAAGACATTTAATATAGTAAAAAAGTACATATTTAAATATCTATCACATTTAATAAGTTTCAGATAATTAATAGAGTCTACTAAACAAACTTAAAAAGGAAACTAAATGATTGGTTTAAATTCATCCACAATTTGTTCACAACGTAAGTGTTCGCAACGGATCCCTCCCCTATATATATATATATATATATATGAAGACATAGATAATAGTATTTAAGAATCAAACTTCAAACAACTACCAATTAATCCGATTATCAGGGTGTTTTGACTTTGGTACCCATACGTGTATAATTCAATTGATGACTGAAAGTGAGAGGTTGGCACATGAAAATGAATCCGATTAGAAAGCTTTTCACGCTTTACACATTTGTGTCCCAATTGGACCCATCCCCATTACACATTTGAGAGTTCGGCTGCCAGAAAACAGATCCCATTGGAAGCTCTGGCCACAAGATGACAGTGGTACCAGCACATTGATATCATCTCATTCAAATATATACCTACCAACTAACTAGTCTGTGGAGGGAAATGATCTGTTTCAATTCATGTCTATAATAAAGTCATGACATCCCACACCGTTCATTGAGCTCAAATACTAACGTATAAGTATAGTTGAACTCTTTCACTCATTGTCAGTTGGTTTTGAGTGTGGAACCAACTTACTAACAGCATTGGTACTACAAAAATCAGTGTTATATTTATACGCGTGATTTCCAACCTTACAACCCAAAATCCGTACGAATACGCTTCCGATTGTTCGACAAAATTTATATATACCAATTACAGATCGAACCCACGTCTAAATATGACTAGAAAAAGACATGTTCAAAAGAAAATTACGTTATGGTTGTGGCTATTATTAAGTTAGACGGCCGTTTGATCTCATCATTCAAACGGATTTGGATTTATCTGAACTTAGTTTCTGGTATAATCTTTAATTTGTTGATTTTTTTAAATATATTTTGTCTTCATTTAGTTTTCTTTCCACTTTAATTATTAATTTATTTTTCTTTATACAAAACAACAATATATCCACAAACTACAATGCTAAATGCAATTTCATTTTTGTAAATCAAATTTTTTACTGTGCATTTAATAAAAAAGATAAAACTATAATTCTAAATAAGGATGGATACAGAAATTATAATAATAATAATCTAACGTGGGTCAATTATTGAAGAGTGACATTCTGTAAGTATATAGACATATATATGATATATTTTTAAGGGAAATTTCCTAATTGGGGCTCCGAATGCATGAGTTCCTTTTATGACAAAATAATGAAGTTTTAGCAAACTGATACAAGTCATATGGTAATATTAGTTAACGAATGCAATTATAAATTTTATTTTAATAAAATTAGTCAAATTTTCTTTTGCATCCTTGTTGACATTTAAATAGTTTTAACTCTAAGAGGGCAACGATGATAATTCAGAGTTTTTTTAAAGATTTCTCCCTATTTTTAATTAAAGAGTTGTTTTTTATTTTGAGATGATTAATTTTAATTTTTTTAAACTTCACAACCTACAAGGTAATATATATTTATACAAATATTTTGAATGGATCATCTGATACCACTAACTTCCTCGTACATCCGTCACTAATTATATTCTAAACTTTGTTTCCTATAACAAAATTGCTGAATCACCATTTTTTTACAAATTTGAATTTAATGTAAAAAATAATAAAAAGAATTAGGAAATAAAAGACCAAATTCCCACAAGAATGACTTTCGTCAAAGTCTTTTTCTAGGATAATAGTCAACTACATCCTAATTTTGAAATATCTTCTATTCTACCATAAAAATCCCTCACAAGTGTAACTTATTTTCTTCCGAAATACTTACTTTTATTGGCTACCCAAATTAATTAAATTGCACTAAAATCAACTTAATTGGCAAAGTAATTAATGAAAAATACTACTGATTTTTCTTAGATTATACTCCCTCCGTCCTCTATACATGTCGTTTAAGGTTAATTTGAGTAAATTAAGGTTCAGTTAATGCTAGCGGTTGAATAAATTTAAGAAGTATGTGGTTTTTTTAAAAAAAATCATGCATAAAGTAAAATTGGTAGATGATTACTGGTGAT
Organism: Kalanchoe fedtschenkoi; assembly: GCA_002312845.1. Lineage (NCBI taxonomy): Eukaryota > Viridiplantae > Streptophyta > Magnoliopsida > Saxifragales > Crassulaceae > Kalanchoe > Kalanchoe fedtschenkoi. The sequence goes on from NQLW01000024.1 coordinate 339,608, forward strand.
GAATGATTTTTTTATTGATTATGATAATGAGCTGATTAATGTTTGATATTTTAAGTTAGTTGATGATATTAAATACGCATTGAAGATGGTTAAGTGACAAATAAAAATAGATAAAAAACTAATTAAATGACATATAAAAAAGGAGTATTATTGACACACTTTCACTTTTGTACACCACCACGAGTAGATTAGTCAATTGATTAATCGTAATTAAAAATATAATAAATAAATACGTCATGATGATAAACAGCATATTGAGTCCATAATCCCGTCCACCACTGAGTCCACAAACTGCACAGATTCCCAACTCGTCTTATCCTCCGAGTCCCCATTGGACCATTTTACCGAAATCTTGATAACAGAAACCCCTTAAAGCACCCTTTTTCAGCTCCACAGCCCCTCGAGCTTTCCATCTTCGGGTCCCGAGTGCTTTGAAATCGAAGCTGGAGATCAGTTTCTGACAAGGGGCGGAGCTTTCGATTCCAAAGCTCGGAGCTTTATCAATTTCATGGCGCTTAATCTGCTGACGCCGTCTGAAATCAAAGCCGTGTCGTTCCTGGACTCGACCCAGAAGTCCAACCATCTCCCCAAGCTCGCATGTGTGTGAAATTCTTGCTCCCACATTCTTATCTGGTCTGGTTGGTGGTAGGATTTGGTTTGAGTGTGATGTCAGATTTTTTTTACTGGATTGCTGATGCTGATACGTGAAAAGGGTGTGGTTGGGATGGGCTTTTGGGGTGCTTGCAGGCTTGAAATTCGATTCCTTTATCGAGCTTTTTGGTCTGGGATTCGGGTTGTGATTTAGCATTGGCCGGGATGATTCATCGTAGCCTCTAGCCTTTCTGGTGTTTGATTCCATCGCCTGGGATGCTTGCCAGCAAGATTCTCAGTCACTTGTTCATGAATCAGCATCTTTAGATGGATTCCTATTGCTTTGGGCGGCTACATTTGCATCTTATCATGTTGACAATTTCAAGAATCTATGCTTGTTCGGCTGAATTCACGCAGTTCAGATGTTTGTTGTATTGACTGAATGACTTTGGTAATTGATTCATGGATTGGCTTGTTGTGTGTGACACAGGTGGGTTTGTTGCGAAGAGAAAGGATTTAGGAGCATCGAATAGCCGAAGGATTATCTGTTTGGTGCAGACGCCGCCTCCGGCCTGGCCTGGGCGAGCTATTCCTGAACTAGCTGCTAAGAAATGGGACGGCCCGAAACCGATATCCATCGTTGGATCCACTGGGTCTATCGGGACGCAGGTAATACCCGCATTTTAGATTGTGTCTGATTTCGCTCACAGTTGTTTCGATCTCTAGTCTCTACTGGACTGAAAGCGAGTGATTTCATAAGGAGACAGTCCATTAGAATGGTTTCTCGTTTAAGCTGGCTTGTTTTCTACTTTTCAGACGCTGGACATAGTCGCAGAAAATCCGGATAAGTTCAGGATTGTGGCTCTAGCAGCTGGCTCAAATGTGACTCTTCTCGCCGATCAGGTGCTTACCCAATACTTTCTCTTATAGAAAATTGTGTATTTACATATTGGTTTCTCGTTGTATCGATAATTCTTGCCAGATCGGTCTTACCAGCTTTGCATACCTAACATTGAGATGTGCAATTTTAATTTGTAGGTGAAGACGTTCAGACCCCAGCTTGTTGCGGTTAGAAATGAGTCTTTGATTGATGAGCTAAGAGATGCGTTGGCTGATGCTGATTACAAACCAGAGATTGTCGCAGGACAGGACGGCGTGGTTGAGGTACCCGGTGTATCCACTTCTGTGTATAGCTGTAAATTCTTATCCAGTAATTCGGTGCTAAACAGACTACTTCGTATTCTCCAGGTTGCCCGCCACACGGAAGCAGTCACGGTTGTTACTGGCATAGTCGGTTGTGCCGGCTTGAAGGTAACTCGTGTTTTATATTTTTTTTCTTTTAATAAAAAATAGTATTGAAAATTCAGCCGATGTTTTTTCAACTGATTGGCTATGAGAAGCTGTTGGATATTCCACCCGGCCGGGGTTCTGCAATCTACCGACCCCTAACAATGTCCATCACTCATTCTTGTAGCCTACTGTGGCAGCGATTGAAGCTGGGAAAGACATCGCGTTGGCCAATAAGGAGACTCTTATCGCTGGAGGCCCTTTTGTCCTGCCGCTTGCGCATAAACATAAAGTGAAAATTCTTCCTGCCGATTCCGAACATTCTGCCATATTCCAGGTCAGTCTCTTATCCTCTTGTCGTCGCCAGTGAAGTTTCACACACTGTGATGACACATTATCTTCCATTGATCCGCATTGTAAAAGTAAACATGATTTTTTCCGTTCCAGTGCATTCAAGGTTTGCCAGAAGGAGCATTGCGGCGCATTCTGCTAACTGCATCCGGTGGCGCTTTCAGGTAATGATGTTAAGTTATTCACAACCCAAGTTGCGTCATTTCCGTTTTCATTTTAAGACGCAAAATAGAAACTCGAATGTCATGGAGCGGCCGCTTCTGTTATTACACGTTAGTTAATTCCATTTGATAAGTTGTTTGTACGCTGATATCCGTTCCGCATTGCCAGAGATTGGCCCGTTGAGAAACTGAAGGAAGCTAAGGTCGCCGACGCTTTGAAGCACCCCAACTGGAATATGGGGAAGAAGATCACCGTCGACTCAGCCACTCTTTTCAACAAGGTTAGCGCTCATTTCAGTCATTCAACGCATGGAGTAAACGTATAACAACTTAAACGGAGGATCAAGGTTCACAACTCGCCTGTCTGACGGTGAGCAATCTTTTTCTTACCTCGACAGGGTCTGGAGGTCATCGAAGCTCATTATCTCTTCGGGGCCGAGTACGATGACATCGAAATTATTATTCATCCGCAATCGATCATACATTCCATGATCGAGACACAGGTTCGAGCTCTCTATCGCTCACACCATATCCTACGATAAGAATGAGGAAACCATAGATCCCTGGAATATGTCGTTCTTGATATCTATTTTTCCTCGCTTAACAGGACTCGTCGGTGCTGGCGCAGTTGGGGTGGCCTGACATGCGCCTCCCAATACTGTACACACTCTCGTGGCCGGATAGAGTTTACAGCTCCGAGATAACATGGCCTCGACTCGATCTTTGCAAGTAAGACAATATTACGACGTTGGAAGCTCGTGGTAACGGTCGGGAGTAATTTTTTTTTTCTGCTATCGTGCAGGCTGGGTTCGTTGACATTTAAAGAACCCGACAATGTGAAGTACCCGTCTATGGATCTGGCCTACGCTGCTGGACGTGCCGGAGGCACCATGACTGGAGTTATGAGCGCGGCCAACGAGAAGGCTGTGGAAATGTTCATAGATGAAAAGTAAGTTGAGGATTGACTCACCGAATTTTTCAACGTGATATTTTGACCAATTCGTTGAAAAATTGAAAAATCAGACTCAATGACGAATCGTACCGTTTTAATTTTTCAATACGTCAATTATGTCCACCCAAAAATGACTCTGCATTTTGTCGATCGGATGGCTTGACATATTTGTCTTTGTTTCAGGATAAGTTATCTAGACATTTTCAAAGTGGTGGAGCTGACGTGCGACAAGCACCGGGAAGAGCTAGTCAGCGCGCCGTCCCTGGATGAAATCATTCACTATGACTTATGGGCGCGACAGTACGCTACCGGTCTGCAACTCACGTCAAGCCCCGTTCCCGTGTGAGCTAGGCGAGCCTGCCACAGCGGCTCCTCGCCTTGCAAATTCTATCATTGTAAAACTGGCAGTGAGCCAAAGCTGTCTGTTAGCGAGTCTAATAAAAATATCATCCTGCTTTTGCTCCACTGCGTCTGAATCTCAGGGCCGTGAAATTCAGTGAAACATTATTTGGGGATTCGTCAGGCTTGTTTTGGGGATGCCCAGAGCAATAAGGCATGGAAACTGCAAGGCTGAACATGGTTGTAAACTTGTCTTCATCCCAAGCACCAGGCACAAAAACTCACGTGACACAAGAAGACACATGTTTTTAGTGACAATGTGCGCGTTCTTCTATCATTTCTTACGTTGGATGGAAGTGTTTTCATGAATGACAACGTTCGAACTGGTCGGATCGCTAAAGAAGCAGCTGGCTACTAGTTTTTTTTGTCTCAAAACTGATAGTGCGCGCTTTACCATCTCTCATGCTGGATGAAAGTAACTTCAGGAATCGCAATGTCCAAACCGATCGGATCGGTAAAGAAGCAGTTGACTATGAGCTTTCTTGACTACTAATTAGACTTTCTGAGTAATTTTTTTATAGACTTTCCGAGCCATCTCTTTCTCATGTAAATGTTTTTATCAGTAGATCCTCTCTAAATCATTATCAATAAAATAATTTTTTTAAAAAAAAATAGTCTTGCTCCAGTTGTTGTGCCTTTCGTGTCGCGCATTGACACTCTATATGTTCTATTCTCTTACAACAAAATAGTTTCTCATATTTTTTACATAATATTACACTGCTTATATTCAAATACAATCATAAAGATTCAAGTATAATTATAAAATTTATCAGAAATTTTACCTCACTGTTTTTACGATCACACTTCAATTCTCTATTCAAAATTAAACATACTAAATGAAATTTAACGCTCAATTATTACAATCAGAGATTATATACACCAATCTCAGTATTAATACTAACAGGATAAATAATCTCATATGTTTTGATGAGATAAATAATCCTGACTTTTAAATATAAAATCTATTTCCTATGATTATTAAATATTTATTCTGATTGATGTTATTAATTATCTAATCTCACTCTTAATTCTTAATCCCCGGCTAGGCTTATGAGAGATGGGAGACTCCGAACCTTCTAAAGCTACCAACAAGGACCCCAGTCAGATACGCAAAAGCCCCACACGCATAAACGACAGCAGACAAGGTCGTTTCGCCTCCTTCTTCCTCCCTCCCTCCCTTGCAGACTCTCCTCCTCCTCCTCCTCCTCCGCCGCCGCCGCCGCCGCCGCCGCCGCCGCCGCTCTCCTCATGCACGCTCCCTCCGTTCCGCAGCACATTGCGCAGCCAACACCGCGTGAACGATCCGGTACTCTTTATCTTACCGCCATCCTCCGCCGCCGCCGGAGGCTCGATCTCGCCAGCATCTGATGGAGAAGAGGACGAAGCAGCCGCCTTTTCCACCTCCATCAGATGACCCATAGTCATCATTTCTCTCCTCGAAGACCCGACGTCAGCGTCCGCATGGACCGCATCTTCATCCCGACGCTCCTCCTCCAATGTCGCCACCTCTTCTATCTCGTCCGCGGAGCTGACTATCAGCGGGAAGCTCTGCTTCATTTTCCAGTCGCAGAAAACCACGTCAGCCGACACCGGAGGAGCGGGAAAGTCACAGCAGTCGAAGCTGAACTCAAAGTTCTCATCGTCCAGCTCCGCCTCTGTTTTCAACTCCTCCACCTTCTTCTCCTCCGCAAACCCGTTCGCCGCCTTGACACCTGACACCACCACGAAATCCATAAAAAAGTGAAGCGAAAAGAGCGATTCGAATTCAGCTTCTTATTTTTCTAATCTAGGTTTTCTCGACTGAGTGGCGATGAGACGAGTTGGCGAGGAGCAAAGGTGAAGTGAGCTCGACGAGTACGAGGAAGAAGATGAAATCTGCTTGATGCTTTCTTCTCCTTGTCCTTTTCTATTTATCAGCATTTTTTAGTAAATAAATAATCAGAATATTCATTATTTAATTATTCATGGAGTCCAAAGAAAAAACAAGGGAAAAAAAATTCAAATCATCGCAGCTCCAAAGACTTGTTAATGTATTTGTTACTTTTTTTTTCTCAAATTTATTGATTGATTTTTTTCCTTAATTGTTCTTCTACAAAAATAAAATTGTATTTGAGACATGACGGTTGATTTAGAGTCATTTTAGACTCATGATGTCATCATCATGTTTGTTGGATCAAGTTTCTCGTGTTCACATTTTTGTTCAATCAATGGTGAGTATATACATCATCCATCCTTGTATATACGTTGTTTAACTATAAGTTGAGTATATTAAAATGATATTTAATTTTAAAGATTGGACGGATTTAATAGGTAAAAATTTAATGTATATTTTTAAAATTTTGTGTAAAAGATAGAATTGAAGGATTATTACTTGAGTAAAATTTATTTTTTCATTGATTATAATAATGAAATCATTAATGTTTGATTTCTAAGTTAGTTATAAATATTAAATATGTATTAAAAATATTAAGTGAGCAGTAAAAGTGGATAAAAAAAATTCTGTTAAGTGACAAAGTAAAAAAAGAGAGAGGGAGTGCAAGATTGGGAGAATGGAAATTACAAATATTTGAGTTGAAATGCTGGATCTATGTACGAAGTTAAATAATAAAATAAAGTTTTTAATTTAGAGATGTTGTAAATTATTTAGTAGTTTAAAAAGTTATAAATAATTTAGAACTTCATTGAAAATTGATTGGAATTCTTGGTTCTGCATCTGGTCGGAAATATTTAACGGCAAAAAACTGGCCTGAAATTATTACCATCAATGGCTACAAATGACTGCAATTTGTCATTAAAAATGCTCGGAAACTGGCCTTTTTTTATATTGATTTCTTAAATTAATTATTTTATATTGATTTCTTAAACAATTATATATTTGACATTCAAATAAATCAATGTTGTTTTGATTATGGGAACAAAAACTCCCTTATCATAAATTATTTCATATAATGAGATAGAACAATTCCGGATGTTACAAGTGGACATGTAATATTTGGATATTATCAACTTAATTATATCATAATTGTAAGACTCTACTTAAATTATACTGTTTTAGTAATATTGTGTAATATTTACTTCATTTTAATTATACAACTTAGAAATTAATAAATTTCTTATCTTTATTAAAAAAATGGGGTAGGTGAATTAAATTTTTTCTTTTCTGAATTTACTATATTTACGAATGATAAAGTTTCCAGCGCCATTATTATCAAATACGTGAAATATTATACTAAATATATATTATTTATTTGAATCTTGAAAAAAATATGTTAATTTTAGATCATTTCTATTGTTACTGAAATGATAGTACATTCATTCATTTAAATATGTTTCCAAATATTATAGAAAACTTGCATTTGCATGCTATGATATTAAATATCAGTAATGTTGATCTATGAGACAATACCAGCGATTCATACTTAAAGACATCAATATCAATTAATTCCCCCCTAAGAAATTCAAGTTTAATTAGAAGAGTAAAATTCATCACAATAATAAAAGAACATAAATCCGAATATATAAACTTCCCCATAGATAACCGAAGGAAACAAGTCTCCAATCTCCCCAATTTGTGATGTATATATTTAGGGATACATGTTATCAATTGCAATCTTGAGGGCAATGGTCTTAATAGTAACAGAATAAATAATTTCTTATATCTTTCAGTTCTAAATTTTTGAAGATTAAATACATGTTTAAGGACAAAAACGTATCAGTCTGCAATGAAAATAAATTTGAATTTCATACCTCTGATAGTTTATTGACTTGATAGCTGAATCGACTGAGACTATCAATTGAATGTTTTCTTCTTCATCGTACAAAGTTTTCTGTTTGTGATCGTACTTCACCCAAGGTGGCCGCCACATTTTTTATAGATTGTTTTCAAAACATAGGGTTTTGGTTAAGAGGAAACACTTAATTTATAATAAAACTGTGACAGATTTGGACCAAAACAATGTCGTTTCACACATCTTATTTGAAAGTCATTTCAAGTAAAACAATGTCGTTGCATATAGGTAATCTGAAAGGCGTAAATTATATTATTGAAACATGAACAATGCCGTTTTGAATAAAAAAAAATCTCACAAGGGCCGAATGGTCACTAAATTTTAAATTATTTCTTGAATTATTTTAATTTTTAAAAACTATTAAATTAGCTAGAGTGTTTAGACTAGGTGAAAAACCGATAATTACTATTGCACCATTAAACTTTTAGAAATACATAAATGCAAAATTGAACAACACAATGATTTATCAGTTGAATCGAATCCTATCAGATTCTAATTTATATAGTTTCAGTCTAATTTACTCACACTTATCATAATGCATGGAGAAATTGATAAAATCAGACCTGGTTGGTTACAAATTAAAGATTAGCTAATCAATAATTGCTAACCTAATATAATTAATGAATCAGAAATAAGAAGCACAATTGATTTGATCTTCAATCCAATTTAAAAATTTCTGATTTTAATTTACCTTGTCAATATTTCTTTAATAAAACACAACCGTTTAAACCCCATCAAATCTCCTTGTATCTATATATATATAACAAAATAGGATACGCCCGGGTGTCTGTCCGTACGACGCTCCCGGGCGGTTCGGTCCGGTTCTGTTTGATTCAGTTCGATTCGGTTTGGTTTGGTTTCAAATTTTAAAAAATCATTCGGTTTACAGTTTCATATTTTAAAAAAGGATGACTAATAATTTGGTTCGATTTTTAATTTTTTTCGAACCAAACCGTCGGGACGACGGATACCTTTACTCGTGTGTAAAAAAATCCTATCCGGCCTTTCCCATAAATGATGTTCTAGTTATCCTCCTTGGCTGCCACTACTTAAACCAGCTCTCACAATGTACATCACCGAATTCAATTATAAGCCGTGGATATCAAAATGCTGCAAAATTCACACCACTTTTTCACTTCCACCAACAAATCAACTTAAAAAAAAGTTTGAAATTATTCAGAATCATTCATTTTCGAGTATGCGGTGAATACAGTTGTCTTATAACATCCAAACTTTCTCTAAATCAAACACAAAATTCTATGAAATTTCTCTCATATTTTTGTTGCCCTTCAACTATGTTTAGACCAAACAAAGCCTAAATAAACTAGCCAGGAGCATTTCCAAAATCTTTTGAAGCGTGTGATCAGGTCCAGTCTCGAGACTTCATGGGTCCTGGGCAAGATTAAGATATGGACACTCTTAGAATATGCTTTTGTATTTATATAGTTTAAGAAATGAAATAAAACACAGAAGAAACAAATAATCGAGTGGTTGAAGGTTGAAGAAATATCACATAGGTTAGAAGTCGCCTTAAAGTTGTGATGACCCCTGAACGATCGCCTAAATGGTCCTTATGAATGTAAGATTGTAAAATTAGTTCCTCGTGACCATCTAAGTCCCGTTCTCCATTGCAAATGATACTCAAAAAGACTGAGTGAGATGTGCAATTTTGAGTTAAAGTGAACTAGTCAGTGTTTTTTCTCAATTCTCTGATTTTCTAAGTATATACATGTAACATTTGGAGCCTCCTGCAAGTAAAAATTACAAATTTTCATAACTATGAAATATAATTTATTCAATCCGATGTAATGATATGTATAATTCAACAAATATGACGATGTGAATGAGCGAATCGTTATTGAACTATACACAACGAAATTCAATCAGAAACTAAAAGTCAGAAAATAACCGATAAATCACTGCGGCATCCGATCATTCGCCAACATCCTCTTTGTAATTTGCAATGTGTCTATGAACACATCTTACCAATTGTAAGCTTGGTCTGCATTAAAAAATAAATGAGATATTGAGAAAACAAAGTTGTCTCATTTATTTCTTACTGTCTCATTTAATCCGTAATCTAACGAAGACACGTCTATCTGCAAATACAATGAGTTTGAGTTTCATATCTTTGATAGTGTATTGATTTAATTGTTGAATCGATTGACCTGTTAAAATTTCACTTCATCCAAGAGAGGGCCGCCTCATTTGTTTTCGGATTGTTTTCAAAGAATAGGGTTTCCGTAAGGAGGAAACACTGAATTTATATTCATACTGGTTTGGATTTGGAATCAAAAGAGTGTCGATTTGCACTTCTTCGATAGTAATTTCAATTAAAAGAATGTTATTTTAGATAAATATTTTGAAAGACGCAAACCATGTCATTTGAAATATTAACTACGTCGTTTCATAAAAACACTTGAAATTGGATTTGAACGGACACTAAACTAATAATGAATCGTAATACGCTTAATATAACTGTTTTCAATAGGCGACGATAATGACTCGAAGAGTTAGCATGCCCTTAGTTCCATTATTATTATTTTTTAAAAAAAACTTACACACTCAATCGATTTGAATCTGAGACCAGACGGCCACCGGTGGCCAGTTCCATTACATTCACACTAGGGCTGTGTTTGGTTTAGGAAAAATTTAGTGGAAAGGAAAATGTGGAGGAAAATTGGTAAAATTCAATGTTTGGTTTAGATAGAAAATATGAGGAAAAGATAATTATGTGGAAAGTTAGAAGAAAAGTTACGGTAAATTAAAAAGAGTTTTGAAACTTTTCTTCAAATTTTTCATTCTAAATCAAACAAAGAAAAACAAGATGAAATTCATAATGGAAATTACGAAGATGACCCGGCGAAGGCACACCACTTCATATATCAACAAACAGCTTTCACCGGCAGAGGGACGAGGCAGAGGGGCGACTCTTTGCGCGCCACTATCGCAAAGGTCTCGCCCATGTCCAAGTCCTCAGGAGCTGTGCCACCGGGCAGCTCCCAGTCGAACCAGCACAGCAGGCTGGCAATCACAAGTTCAACTTTCGAAACCGCGAACCGAACCCCGGGACAGATCCTCTTCCCCATGCCGAACGGAAAGTATTTCCTGTCCAGGCCTTTGTACCCATGACCAGCGTTAGCAAACCTTTCGGGCAGAAACTCTAGTGGCCTCTCCCACACCACGGGATCTCGGTTCACCGCCCATAAGTTGATCATAATCGACGAATCGGCAGGAATCTCAAAGCCTACGCTTAATCTTGTATCGGAGGGTGTTTTTCGATTCATCGCGGCGGGACCGTGTAGTCAAAGGGCCTCTTTGATCACACACTGCAAGTACTCCATCTGGCTGACATCACTTTCATCTATCTTTCGTTTATCTCCCACCACCCTCCTTATCTCTTCTTGCACTTTCTTCATGGCTGCCGGATTCTTCACCAGCTCTGCCATCGTCCATTCCATAGTCCCCGCAGTCCGTGCCCCCGAGAAACACGTCCTGATCAATTTTAACACACAGCAACAAATTAATCAAATAAAATAATATCTCTGATTCATCGTGTGACAGATATGATACAAACAGATTGTGTCATAGAAACTATAAAATAAATTTAAATAATTATGACTTTTCGAAATTGATATCAGTACAAATGTACCAGTAAGAGTGACTTGATATCAGCGCGGGTGAGACCCATGTCATGCTGCTGAGGCCGGTATATGAAATCCTGAGCGTCAGGGACGGGCCGTGACTCGTGATCGTCGATCACTTTATCGAGAAAGTCGTGCAAGGGTGCACAAGTGTTCTTCACCTTTCTAGCGTGGCCGGTCAAAGTGTCCAGCCAAGACAGCCTCGGAAAATAGTCACCGCAGCAAGTTTCGGTTATCAGCTCATTAGCCTTCCTGATCAGCTCTCCTAGCACCACGCTCTCGTCCTCTCCTCTCTCGTACTCGCGGCCCAGGACAGCCTTGACATCTATCGAGGTCGCAACCGAAAGAAACATGCGACTCAGGTCAACGGCCACTTCTTTATCAAGATCACTAGCAGAGGAGCTGGTGATCAAGCGTAACTGCTTTTCGACCAGCTTCGACACTTGTTCATCCCTGATGTCGTGCAAAGACTGGACTCTCTTGTGACTCAGCAGCTCATCGTTGCATAGCTTCCTCGCGTCCCTCCAGTAGCGATCATAAGGGGTGAAGATCATATCCCTGTGCCCGGATAACACGGCTTGAGAAGACCAGAACGGAGCCCTGACCGGGTTGTCCGCGTCGAGGATCCTGGTGATCTCGGTAGCTATCTCGGCTGACGACACGATGTAGAGAGGCTGGGGGCCAATGTGCACGAGCATGAGAGGGCCGTGCTTTTGGGAGAGCTCGTGCATCGCTTGGTACGGGCGCGAAGACATCTGATGTAGGTTGCCGATGATGGGCAGACGCGACGGAGATGGCGGCGGTGATGATGATGATCCGCCGGGCCGCTGTCGTCTCACCCAGCTGCTTCTTGACGCCCACAGAAAGACGAGTGAAGCACTTAGAAGAAGAATCGACAAGCATATCTTTGTTTCCTCCATTCTATCTTCTGTTCTTCCCTCCGTGTATATTTCTTACACAAAATGCATCCTCTTAAAATCTGTCCTAGGTCAACCCATGTGAGTCCGATGATGTTTTGTTTCTAATATCATATCTCCACCATAAATTAAGTACGCATAGATACTAGATATGAGATATCATTAATTAAGTTCTCTATCAGTGATGCAAAATATCGATTAACTCAGAATCGAACCAACAACGTGTTGGGATAATAGTTAAGAATGTTGGGCTAATGGCTAGAGATACAGTGGCAGAGTGGCTTTCTTACATCAATGGTGTAGAATTTAATATTAAAATTTTGTTTTTAGATAATTATTAAGAATTTGATTAATTTGTACAATTATTAATCATTGAACCGACTATATAAACCGGTCAGTTCTGTCCGGTTGAACCTGGTTTTGACCGGTTCAATCCGGTCAAATCTAGTTTAGCATGCATAGCAATATTATTAATTGAACCGGATCGGATCAAACATCGGTTCACGGTTCGACTGATTGAACCGATCAATCCGATCTGATTTTAATAACTATAATTAAAATATTCAACAAACGAGGTGACATGTGTGATGTGAAATATATAATTAACAAGGCTACCACGCCTGAATAATTTTTTCACAAGAAATTGTGCAGGCTGGCGAATTAAGTTATATGGTGTAGTTCCAAATAAATGTCTTTTCAGTGACTAATGAGTTATCTTTTTTTTTATTAAAATATTAATAAATATATATTGTATAATAACGGGAAATGAAAATAAGAGTAAGTATTCACCGGCGTGGCAATACAGTATTGAACTTTAAATACTATAAATAACAATAATGTGTAGATTAGTCATGTTAAAAAGTTAAAATAATGTGATAAATATTGATTATTTTTTAATGTGTAACCGATCAAACTATCACGTGACAATTTCTCAATGGTTGACTTTTAGTTCACCCATATGGCCATATCCACCTAAGAGATTTTTTATGCTATAACACATTGAGTAGTATTGCTTAACACTACTTATAGGTAACAAGTTGGTGTTGATGGTGCTATTCTGCAAAAAAAGTTAATAAATACCTTTTAATTTAAATGGGTTTATATTTACGATTGATACATATCCGGTGAAATCAAACAAGTTTACAGCCAAGGTAGTTTTACGAAAAACAGGTGTTTAGAACGTGGATGGTTTTACAAATCATGAGTAGTTTTATTTATACGGGACATATGTAAGTAATATATTGGTTAATAACACCTAAAACTACGTCATTTCAGGTGGCTGCTGATTGCTTGGCTGTACCTGATCAGATTCCGTTAACGATTATTACCAATTTACAAGAAATGTATGCGCTGGAGTGAGCAGAGACTTCGGTTGAATCTGAAAAAATGTTAAATTCAGCACCTACAAAGTTATTGAGCGATTTCATTTCATATCCAAAAAGGAAGGAGCACACCATTTTTATAAGAAGCATGAAAGATCAGATTACGAGCGATATAAGAAGCGGCCTGACAGTCTCAGTAAAGAGGTATTGGGGTGTGTTTATACTGAAACTCACATTTTTAGAAGACGAGCCAACCAGACAAGTTCGCAACATACATGCGCCATCGATTAGTACTAAGACTCATATGAGCAAGAATACAATATCCTATAAGGGATCACCGTGTGAGGGGACATGATGCTCAATCAGCGTCAAAAAACACTGTGTGAGAAGGCAAAGTAGAAAATGAGAAGAAAAGTCCTTGTATTGGAGCCGTCTTAAGGTTCCTCGGTGCATGAAATGTTGTATTCAAATGATACTAAGTTGGACCTTTGCATGAACTGGCTGAGGGTGTGAACATGGATTACATTAGTTTGAACGAGTGATAGTGAACTAACGGTCAAATGAATCAAATCGATCGATGAATCATGAATTGAAAATTAGATGGATGATCGATTTGATCTACAATCTTATTTAAAAAATTATAATGTTAATATGTCTTATTAGTAGAAGTGTATAAAATCTGGTCCAGAGCTTGCACAACGGGTTGAAATTCCCTTCCTGATGTTCTCAGCCGCCACGGCTATCAGGTTCTAGATGATGTCACTCCCAGCCGCCATCAGAGGCTCGATCTCGTCAGAATCTGACGTGGAAGAGGATGAAATAGTAGTAATCTTTTTCACTGTTGGGTAGAGTTTATTTGGAGAACTTTCCAACATCGGATAGTGGAGAGAAGAGAGATGATTTATATTGAATTGTTGATCCATGACTTAGAAGCATATGTTTTTGAGTCACTCTGGGGATACAATCCAATATTAGCTGATCTAAAAATCTAACATGGTAGTAGATTTGACGGTTCAGTACGGGACTATCATACAAGATGTGGGAGACGTATTGAAGGCTAAGGCACGAGTAGAGGCTCACCTTAAGTATGAAAGAAGTCGCGGGACGCGGTGAGCTGGTTAGATAAGAGAGACTATACCAACGACAGATAAGAGGATGTGAGTTGAACCTCGGAAAGAGGGAGATGAAGTGAGCGCACCTACGAAAATACACATGTCGCGGATAGAGCATAGTGAAGTATTGATCGAATGGAACCATGTGCCATTTTTCAAGTGATGAGGAGATTGTAGGGTTAGCTACACTTGAAGAAATGTCCAACATATGATACTAGATAGAAGAGTGACGTTTTATATTTGATTGTTGAACCATGACTTACAAATCTAGCCTATTGAATAAAAGTGAGATCTGTATGCAAGATGTGAGACGAGTATTGAAGTCTAATAACATGAAGAACACGGATTGAACCATCTCAAAATATGTCACTTTGTCAGATCTCCAATAATATCATGATCCATCCAAAAGTAACTTTGCAACTTATATATTTATTATATCTACTCCTAAGAGTCCTCCAATAAAGAATTCATGTCCCTATTAGAGCAGTTCCTCATTGATTATGGGGATACGTTCCATAGTTCCAAAACCAAATACATTTACTAGGAGTGCGTGTGCCTCTCTTTGAAGCTCGATCAAAAGTTATCTTTCTATGATGTTTTGTTAGCAAAAATAAAAGCTAGGAATTTCGGTCAGCAAGCGAAGATGAAGACTTGTTGGTCGATATGTGGGTTTCGTCCCATATCGTCCATTGAATTAAACATGTAATGTCTCAAGTATAATTAGACTCTCTCACTCATTATCAATTGATTTTAAATGTGAAACTTGTAATGTCTCATGTAAAGACTTACTCTTACCAGTTTAGTATAGGAGTGGAGGTTTGAATGTGAGGAGCATTTTTAGTGTGATCGAATCCTTGTACGCTAAACTTCAATCTTACATGTCGCTTTATTGAATGTTCTTCTCCATGGGCGATTCTCATTAGTGTTTCAAGGGGATGGTGTTGTAAGGATAATAAATAAGCAGAATCTTTGGATCATTTATTTGCTGGAGGTGGTGCAGCAGGCATAGGATGCGAATTTGTTTTTTATTTATTTCAAATTTCTTTATTTTTCATCGTTCTATATCAAATCTAGATGTTTTTTTATTTTGTATTTATTAATACATTTTTTTCGTACAAAAATTCTCATTATCTTCGTTATTGATAAATATGAAATTTATAATTAACTATATTCACAGTTAATATTTGCAAAGAAATGTCATATTATCGTGATTGTTGTTAAAAGGGAAGAAGATATATTTGATATAAAACCAAATTGGCATCAAGAATTGATAGAAAATGACAAAAAGATATAAATTTGAAAAAAAAATCTAAGAGTTCAAAGCATCCACACTTACATTCATAGTTATTAGAATCAGATCGGAGGTCGAACCGGTCAGGGCTCCAGTTCTCAATTTCCAGTTGAATTGGCGGTTCAAACTAATTCGACCGCCGATCTAATTATTTATAATAATTACAATATATGAAATTTAATATGCTAATTACTGATTTTTAACAAGATAATTGGATCCCGGTTGGTTTGAGTGTACTTTCATAACGAACCGGTTTGATATATCACGTCGGATTTAATTTTTTCAGTTAAAAATCGATCAATTCATCCGGTTTTATCCCATTCGTAATGCAAATTAATAATATGTATTTGCTGAAATTTCATAGTAATAACTTTTAATGAGATAATAGTAGGATAATAAAAGCATATAATGAGTTCAAAAGATGCTAAAATCTTGTTCCTGCAAGCTACCATAGTAAAGATCGCTAAATTCCTACTTCTGCTCAACTAAGTGGAGGAGCTGCCGCCAGTCATGTCCTTGATCTTCTTAAGGAGATTCTGCACGTCCGTCTCAAGCTTCACTCTCATCTCCGGCGACAGGTTGCCCCCAGACTGGTCCATCATCTTAGTCATCATCTCCAGGTTGCTTTTGATGACCGACAGCGGAAGCTCTTGGCCACCTCCTGCGGCAGGCTGAGACGCCATGGGATCTTTTACTGATGAGGAGGAGTTGGGCTCCAGACCGTTCCCATTAAGGTCTGGCAAGCCTGAGTTTGGATTCTCCGCCTTTTTCTTAGATTTGATGCCAGTAGGTAGCAGATCCTTCTGCTCACAATCATTTACAGTATCATTCTGCGCTGAGCCGGGGACTGTTTTAGCATTCAGACTTGCTGGGTTTTCCCCGAAATGCCTCTCGACATTGGCCTCCATCAGACCTGCAAGTGAGCGTGAATCAATAAACAAATCTACAACCAGCGAGATTGGTTGAGCTTGGATGATACCATTCTCAGGCTCATGCTCGGACGCTGCTATGCAGTCTCGCTGATTCTTTCTCTTCTTCGGCTCAGGGGCCTTGCCTTTCTCTGATGACTTTCTTATACGTTTTTTCGATGCATTGCCGTTCACATTCAAGTCCGGAACTCCGTCCACTTTGCCTGTCTGATGATCTATCACAGCTGTTTCTTTTCTTTTCCTACTTTTTGTCTGAGCCTTTGGGACTGGTGTGGCTTGCGGATTCACGTCTTGATCCATTGCCGGCTCACTGTTCAAAGCTTCCGACTTGTTCGTCGCAGATTTCCTTTGCCTTTTCGCATGTTTGACTTCAGATAAAGGACTCGCAGCGTGAACAACTTCTAATCCGTCTTTCTCAAAAACCCCATCATCATTATACCAACTGCTGGCACTGTCACCGTCACTGTACGCAAAATGCCGGAACTGGCAGAAGAAATCAAAAGTAGATTTGAGAATGGTGTTGCCATTCAAATAGAAACAGCCCCGACTCGTGTCACGAAGTTCCGACAACAGCTGGGCTATGGACACCTTCAAGTCCTTCAAATCACCCGATGACGAAGCAGGAGCAAGCTTCCTCGCATTCTTGCCCGGCAACCGCTTGCTGCTAGAGGCGCTGCGTTTGCCGGAAGACTCGCTTGAATCTGTCGGATCTCTTAGAGCTTTAGCAGCGCTGGGATCCACAAAGGGGAATGATAAGTACTTGCTCTTTTTTCTTTCTCGGGATTCAAATCCCTTTCCAGCCGTGTCCTCTGCGCCGAGTTTAGGATTCTCCTCAATCGACGTGTCAGGGGACTGATGAACACCTTCTTCCACACCCTCTTCACCTGTCACATCAACTTCGCGAAGGTGTCGCAAATACATTTGACTATGACCGAAGTAAGAGTAATACACCGCTACATTGCCCTGAGCAACCGCAGTTTCAACAACACCGGGCACGTAGCTCATCCGAGCGAGACTTTTGACACGTTGGATAAAACTTGTCGGGTTAAAATGGACAACTGCAGCCTCATTGCTGACATACCACGGTTTAAAATCTTCCTTGTTCCGACCAATAAGCCTCGCCCTTATTTCTTTAGAAATGCAAGAGCAACTCATCTCAAGCTTCACGCGCCTACCTACCTCTTCGGCCGCTTTCTCGATAGCTCCAAGGAAGCTTTTCGACTTTCCCTGTCCTGACATCTCCTTGAAGCTTTCAAGAAAGTGTTTCAGATGAGAAGAGGGAGACCAGACCAAAGTCTTGCTTCCGAAATGGCGAACCAAAAGTTTGTCTGAAACCCGGCTTTTCATAGCCTGCTTTGGCACATCCAGAGGATCACAAATCACACCAGGCCACCAGATGTTATTCTTCGCCATGCTCCATACCAAATCACCGACTGAAAAGCTGCCTTCTGCATCAGTCACATCCTGTATTTTCACAGAGTCGCGGCTTTGATCAGCTTCCCCTTCCAAACCATCAACCACCTCGTCCACTATAATCTCCAGAGCATCCACGCTCTTCGCCGCATCCTCCGCTGAATCCACCAGAACATCTTTTGACCCCTCCAAACCGTCATTCAAAACTCCCTCCACCTCCTCCTCTTCTCCTCCAGCATTTTCACAACCAGCTAGACTTCCTAACTCACTGCACTTGGTGACCCCCTTATCCAAACATTTATTTCCAAGTTCGACGGAACTCGCTGGATTTCCTTCCACATTAACACATCCCACCTCTCCCTCCACAACAGCCCCATCACCATTCACATTACAGCCACCATTCAAGCTCTCAGCTTTACCACCCACATACCCGTTTGAAGCCTGAGCACCATCCTCATCATCTGGGTTCTTCATAATTAGGGTTTTCAAAATTTTAGGGCTTTCCATCCTTCAACGCGAAATAATACCAAAGCTCTCACCTTTCAGAACCCAAATCATCACCCAGACACCTGACAGAAAACAAAAGTAAAAAAACATCACAACGCACATTTCATCAAACACTTGGCGCATAAGAACAACAATCAACAGAACCCCAAAAACCAACATCATCCCAACAGCCACAGATAATTCAACGCAAAATAAAATCAAATCAGGAACACCAACCTCCGATTACCGAACGAGGGAGGCCGGAAGCAAGCGAGGGTTCGCAGTTAGGTTAAAAAAAAGGAATAAAAAAGTGAACTTTATGGAAGAGTTGGAGTTGGGTCCCGGGCTTTGCTGTTAAAATGGCGATTGGGGTTCCCGAGAAGCTCGAGATTAGGAGGAGAGGGTGTGCGAGGGAGCTGCTTGAAGATGGAGGGGTTGGGGAAGAATGGAAGTGAGGAGTAGCAGCTTCTTCATCAGTCTTTTTCTCTCTCTTGCTTCCCTTTGCGTCTCTCTCAATTGCTTTCTGCTGTAGTTGTTGGCTGTTTTTATTGAAAATAAATAATTTAAATTAAAAAGTAAAAAAAATGAGGAGAAGGCAATATAAGAAGATAAACATGTGAATTGATTGGGCATTAAATTCCAGATTGAAGAAGTTGTTTGGTTTGAATTTTTTATTTATCTTGACACGGTTTTTTTATATAGTTTTAATTTGATGGATACAGAAGAATATATAAGTTATATATTTTAGTGGATAATAAAATAATGTTTTTATACAGTTTTTGAGTTTCAAAACTTTTAATAATTTAGAGTTTCAAAATTTAATATTTTTATGATATTTCAAAATGGCGTTGTCTAATAACACTAAAATTTTTATATTTTGAAATCCTAAAAATTATTAAATAAATAATCAAAACCCTAGGACTGTGTTTGGTTTGGAGAAAAAATTGAGAGAGAAAAATTGAGGAAAAATGAGATGTAATTCTTTATTTGATTTAAGTAAAATTGAGGAAGAAAAATGAGATGAAAAGTTAGATGAAAAATAGGAAGAAAAATTTATTTAACTAAAAAATATTTTATTGTTTTCTCCAAAAAATTTCACTCCTAATCAAACAAGAGAAAAATAAAATGAATTCTATGTAGAATTCACTTTTTCTTCAAATTTTTCTTTCTCTAAAACTTTCCCAAACCGAACACACCCTAAAAATCCTAAAATATTGAAAATTTTAAATCATGAAATCCTAAAATCTCTAATGCTGTGTTTGGTTTAGAAAAAATTTAGTTAAAAGGAAAATTTAGTGGAAAGTGAATTCTATCATAAATTCTATTCTATTTTCTCTTATTTGATTAAGAGTGAAAAAGGGTGGAAAATTGATAAAAAATTCCTTATTTTAAACAAATTTCATTCCTATCTTTCATTTAATTTTCCTATAAAATTTCATTCTCATTTTTTCATAAATTTTCCTTTTTATTTTCCCATAAAATTTCTTTTCTCTCAAATTTTTACTAAACTAAACACAGCATAAATATCATTTAAAGCGATATCATTTTAGCCTCAAATATATAAATTACCTACATGACAGGTATATCCATTTACATGCATTCTATTTTTTACATATTTATAATTTTACGACCTGTATGAAATCTAAACTATTTCAATTAATTCGCTCTCTCTTGCCAATTTTCGTTCTCATTTGCTTTTTTATGCTGCTTTTCTAATTTTAGTCTGTGGGATTGAGACAACAAAATGTCTACGTAGTTTCTTACTAGTCTTTCTAATATGAACCAATGGATTGTGGAATTATGAATTTTTTCTATTTAAAATAAGGTGTGATTGAAAAAAATTGAAACTGAACTAAGTAATTGAAGAAAATAAAATTTAATTAAAATTTAGTCTGTTTAATAACCATACCATTTGACATGCTGTTCCATGTCCAGAGACACAAAAAACATATGTTACAGACACTACAACGGAGTGGTTGGGGCTTCTTCGCATGACGAGGGTTTTGGAAGATGGAGGCTCAATTCAGAGTGGGTTCGAATCTGCAGAGGCAGTCGTATATGTTGCCCTTTATCAGCTTCTCTGCCAATCTTTGATTCTTCACCATGGCGAGCTGCGTCAGGATATAACCAGGAAGTAACATTAGCACGCTTAAATGAAGTTATGCGACTGAGAGTCTGACAAATGTATAGGACTGACTGAAACTGATACGATACCTTGAGAGCGTCGACCTTGAACTTAGCGTTGAAGTTGGTATGAAGAGCCCTGCCCATTCCCTCTAAAATAACCTGCAAAGTGGAACGGTATTATAATATACGGAAGTTTCTGATGATAACCAACTCTGAAGCGATAGTGCAGAGTAGCGAGAGTGCAGAATACCAGATCAGCATCTTTTGCGGCAGCGCCCAGCTCAGAGCTAACCTGCCTTAAGTCGAGGCATGGACTACCACAACCATTCTCGACAACCATCAAGGGGACGCATGGCGAATTCTCTTTAGGACTATCTTGGATGTTACTCATTGCATCCACAAGTAAACCACCTGCTTCAGCAGCCCTACGGATAATATCACAGTGCTGCGCAGTGAACATATACAAGTAGCTGGTTCAGCCTTCAGACATACAATTCGTGTAAGGCCCTCAATATTACAAATCCTCATAGATCTGATATAACTCTAAAAATAATTTCCATACGGGATAAGTTAGAGCACAGAGTATATCAATAAAAGAACTGGTTATTTAATTATGGAGAAAGTTGCATATGGATTCATAAACAAACCTTTGCAGCCTCCGCAACAATATCGGGAATTTCTGCAGCAGTGACATCATTCAGAGCAGGAAGAGAATTTGCAACCAGAACAACCTGCAAGTTCAAAATGAACATTGCTGGTCTTTCATCCTCACAAAATTCACATATTCAATTAAAAAATGAATCATAAAAAAGTTATTATATTGTCCGTCGTACAAAAAATACCTGCACAACTCAGTAAAAACATAACTTACTTCGGTACCGCGTCGAAGAAGTTCTCGTGCTAGTGGAAGCATCCCTAGTACAATATCAGCACCAGAGTTGTCAACAAATAGCAAGGCTCTTTTATGTTTATGAGGCTTTTTGTCCCCAGAACCAAGCATTCTGTCCTTGAATCTGTCAAAATCATCTACCTGTATGACAAAAAGAAGTGTGTTCTTAACACCTGAGAAATTTAATTCACCAGCTCTGTAAAAATGTACAAAAATAATGTATGTATACTTGCCCTCCATGGTCGTTGCATCTTTTTGCGACTCATCCTATATATCTCTATTATTGTTCCTTTATGATACAGATCCACACATGCGCGGGATCCCCAGTCAAAGATGTTAGCAGCAAGGACTCCTTCAATGAGAGTAAGCAGCCGTGCCTCCTGAAATAGGGTGAGATGGTCAAAGGAGATGCAGTGTGGAAAATGATCATCGTTGACAAAATATTAGGTTTTCAGATATTGATGCCAATGTTTGAGCAGATGATATTTCCAATATTTTCACCAAAAAGCAGGCATCAAAACAGTCTTCAGTATAGTAAGATGGACTGACTTCTCACAACCAAGTTCTGTAACCACGTACCTCACTCATGCTATCAAGTTCCAGTAAGAGGTCTGGCAATACATCTAGTGAGGCCTCATTCTCCCTGTCATGTGATTGAAATTGTCCCAGTCATTCCGGGTCAAAAGTTGAAAAACGACCAGCAGGATGCATGCATACAAATATTAAGTCTGGCAATACCAGAATGCTATAGTTGACGTAAGTAAAATGTACATATTAAGACTTTTTCCATCAGCAACCCTCGTGGAAAATTAGATAGTTTGAAGATGGAAATAATCAGATGGAAAAAAGAACTATAGAGTTTAAGCTACACTTGCGGGCCACATCCGTTCCCTCACAAACATTTTCCTCTGACCTTCAACTTAAACTTCACCGGCATTACTTCGTACGCAGATGGACCCAACATGATTGTTTTTTTAAAAGAACAAAGACAAATTTGGAAAACAAAAAGGGCAGTATCATAATCTCGTTTGTAAATAAGATATAGGAGGGATGACCTTTGCTTTATGCTTCTATAGGCATCAACAAATTGAAATTCTCTCAGGCATTCCTCCCTCAGTTCCAAAAGGTTGGCCAGTCCCAGTTTCCCATAAGCAGCTGGCTCCTCCATCAACCTAAAAATCATACCACAAAATTTAAGTTTGAAAGTGATAGACCAATGATAAGTTTCTCTTCACTTCAGACGATAAATACATTGGAGAACGCAAACTCTAACAGGAAACCAGAGCCTGCAAAACAATAACCTTGCCAAGTGGGCGGAAAATGCTCGAGCAAATGCATCTCCCCTTCGTTTGGCATCATCTGTTCCTCCCTCGCTTGCTACAGCCTAGCATAACTCAAACAAATTTTCAGTATTGAGAACATTTTAAAAAATATCAGGAAAAAGACCCCAAACACTCAATTGGAATATATAAGTTCCTAATCATGCTATTGTGGCATGCAAACTTCATCATGCATTAACTAGATGACTTTAAAAATGAAGTCAATGATGTATAAATCTGCTGTGACGCTGATATTTACAATAATAAAGAACACAAACAGAAATGGAAAAGAAGGTTAAGAACTGTTCTCATGCCCGAACAAGTGTTTGGAGCATTCGCTGACAACGAAGATGATAGCTACCTTATCAACAAGATCCGGCAGATGCTCTGATAAGACAGTCAACCAATACCTGCGGTAAGTAAATCTCGTGAGTCAATCATGTTAAAACTCTTTAGTGAAGGAGTACATGTTACAAAGTTTACTCACTCTAGCTCACTGAGGTCTGAGAGATCGATAGTGTTAGGCTCATACCTGAGATTATGCAATGAGATTTAAATTAGAACACTGGCAGCTAAAGAAAAATATGGATTATTTATCCCGAATCCTTATGCATATATTATGGAAGTGAAAGATAAGTCTATACAAGCTGCTACTAAAGAGAAGCACAATGAAACTTACGACTTTGGATCTGCCAATAGTGGAAACACTTCTAATGTGGGTTCAAGATGAAGAACACCAATGTTTAAAGCACTTGCATCAGAACGCAGACTTTCCCCTTTTGACAACGGAACCTCGAAACCTCCAAGGCCAGTTGTAGCAGGGAGGATCATGGGAACTGGAGCAAGAATCTCTGTACCTTTCTGAACAAACTTTTCCATCCAGGATATCTGCATTCCATGATATATCAGTATGTGAACCACTAAATAATTTAAATGCCTTGAAACTAACAGATATTCAAGAGGAGCTGTGATATGAAATCAGAAAGCAATAACTAAGATGAAAAAACTGATAAACTCAAAGCTTTAGCCATGATGTTACGAAACCAAAGAACCTCTTACTACAAAATTCCTGAGCAACAAAGTTGCATTAATGAATGATTTAAGCAAAGATGCTTTCAGTGAAAAGTTCACAAGCTGTTTTTAGAAGATAAAAGGAGTGGTACACACACTGCAAAGTTCCCACATCCTCACTGTGTACAAACTTGTACTTGAATCAATACTCATTAAGTGAAATGAATATGTTCCTCCACAGTGCTTTGCACACTTTATGCTTTGAGGGGGACAGAATATTTGTTGCCACGTTGTTATGTAGTGTGTACGCAAGAAACAACAAGGAAACAAAAACAAAAGAACCATAAAGCAAGATTCGTAAGAATAACAGTGGAGACCTTTCCTATCTTCATTTGAGGATGTAAAATACTACCATCAGAACAATTGAATCTATGTGAAGGAGCTCATTTCTGATCAAACACAATTCTAGACTGTAACTGTCAATTAATATGCACATAATATCTCCAAGAGCAACATGATGAGCACCTAGACATACACGTATATATTTGCTGTCCCAAATACTTGCCTTTTCATTCAAATTTCCTAATGGTGGACCGTGGATCTTCCCACCAACATATGGTGCACCCATTGGAAATCTTTCGACTAAGTGATGTACCATCAAGCCATCTAGACCATGCTTCTCGTAACTCATAAAAGCACCCAAGGCTCCCAGAAAACCTTCGTGCCGTAAAAACAGTGCCTGCATATCTCCTTTGGACCTTGAAATATCGATTAATCAAACAAAAGATAAGTTGGAATGCAATCAAGAAAATCAAGAAATGAACCTAGTATGAGGAGTAGATAAGCTGAACAAGCTAATCGAGTCAATAATTGAGAATAGTTTTCGATACTAACCAGAAGTGGACAGCAAAGGATATTGTGTCCATCGTATACGCATGACCCCTAATAAAAAATCCTCCAAAGAAGATTCTTTTGATCCCAAAACGTAGTGCGTTTAAGTATGATATCTGCAAGAAGAAATGAACAACCAAAATCACTAATGTGTAATTCAAGACTATTAACTGCAGTGAACGCAAGAAACCATCTCAAGATAATATGATGAATTAAGAACAGATGCAATGCATAATGCCTAACTGATTATGCATAAAAACTGAGGTGAAAGTCATCAATAAAGCCTGAGTGAGTGAAACCAAAAGACCTACAGCAAAGTAACATGTTATTTGGAAATAGTCTTTCATATTCTGACTCACCTGCCCAATATTGTATGAAATCATTCTCAAGAGGGACAGTGAGATGTCCTCTGGTCTGTAGTCCTCAAGCTCCTTATTCTCCGTGATTGCCTTGCCAAAACTAGATGCAATCGTTGATGCGGAGAGGCCAATCTGAAAAGATTTGAAGACAAATTTCTTCATGAACGGTCACAATAAAAGGGTCAATTTAAATTTTTAATCAAGGGCAGTTCGTATATCATGTATCTTTCTGGGAATATTGCGAAAACAACTTCTACAATTATTAAATACACGACATGCCTTACTATAATCCAAACCACCGTAGATATCTCCAACGAGCATGTCGATAGCTCGATTATCTCCACGTTGACTTAACTCTAGTAGCTCATCAAAACTGAAAAGAAACGGAATTTCAATAAACACTGAGGATAACAGGGGACATGAAATGGACCAGAGAGGCAAAAAAAGGACCTTCTGCACTTCGTTAACAGCTTTCCTAATCCCCAATATGTACCGCCTCCAACATTAGTACCACTAACTCTTTCAAACTTTCCATCTCCATCCACCTACCAGAGGAAAGTAGATTGCTTGAATTTACATTGTGATAATGGATACCTGACCTCATTATATTGCAGAATTACATAAATGGAAAGGTCAAATATGCATCATAATTTCATTAGAAAAATTACCTTGATCATACTAACTCCAGACCCAATATTAACAAGAATGTAAGGATATAAATCATTGTGATCAATCTGCACAAATTCTTTTTGACCCTCCATGTGGGTGAAAGCTTCATGACGAATGGCCTAAGACAGCAAGATAAGAATAAGAATCATTGGTCATATAGTGATGCAGAGGTCACATAAGAGCAGCATTTAACTGTCCAAACACATGTTGGCTGGGACCATATTGGACGCCAATCTACTTGATTTGAAAAAGAAAAAAGACATTGAGTGACTAACTTGTTTCCCCCGTTATATTTTCAAGCATAATGCGTCCTCAAACTACCTTACACAAGTCACAGGGAATAGCTACTAGAATCTGACCTTCAACAAAAAATTTGATCCAGCCACAAGACAGTCCATTTCACCTTCTTTGTCAATATTAACTCCAAGCCTTTCTTTAAACAGATCTGCAAACTTGTAAGCTCCTCCACCAGTGACCTACAAAATTTTGAATTTCTGAATGAGAATATATAGAGTGCTGTCTAAATTCATCAACCAGAAAACATGAGGATTTGTTTCCTCCATGGCAATTGGTAATAAGGAGACAGTAATCCCACTGAGAATGCAAACTGTAACATCTACCTTAATTATGGCATTTTCATTGGGAGGAGACTCAGAGGGACTGCCTTGCGAGTCCATTCCTATGTGTTGGCACACAGTAGATTCATCTTACTTCCTCGAAACATTAACATCACGATAAGGAACAGATGAAATCAAGAAGACGTGCATATGGAGATACCTCGATGAAGTTGCTTGGATTTGATAAAGTCCAGGCACTCGTTGATCTTGCTCGTTTCAAACTTCACAAAATGCAGTCTCCCTCCAAGAATAGGATAGCTCCTTCTGTTACCATTGGAGAGTCCTAACCTTTGCCTTATCGAACTCTTCCTCTTATCATGACTTAATCTGCTTTTGTCCTCATGCCTCGAAAAATACACTAATTTAATTAGTGATCCTGTCAAATAGCAACAAAATCAAAATAAGTTCCCACTGATTCCAGATATTGTAATTTAAGCTGTGGTTAGTAGAGTCTATCATGTCTGGAAACAATGATCGGATGATCCTATATGATATATGTTGAACAGTAACATGAAATCAACTGATGATTGCTGACTAAATCTAACAAGTAACCACTCAGATTTCTTAGGGAACAAATTGTATACTATTCGATTGTTTCCTTACAAAGAGTGGCCAAATGTACCGCCTAACCAGATCAATAGCTTTGAAGATAGAAGATAACCTGCTAATGTACTTCATGTGATTACTTCGGTGACTGAAACAGAATACTTAGCCATTCACACAATTACTAAAAACAGGAAAACTAACTTATTCAAGAGCTATGTTATCACACAAGCTAATTGTACAAAACCACACATAATTGAACTGAAATACTACAATAGCATGCATTCCTGGGCGGATCACCAGTGCAAATGTACGTATATGTGAGTTGTCGGAATTTAAAATCAGATATTTAGGACGACTCATTTACTGGTGGAACAGATTATTAAGTTTAGTCCCCCAGTACCTAAAAATGCCGTGCATGCCTGACTATGATCATCATGCTGGCAGTGGCTTCTCCAACTCATACATTCATTTAAGACCAATATACCATATGATATGAGTTGGCCTTAGTCATGAACAAGCAAATGACTTAAATTTTCTATAAGAAAATGGTTTGAGCATGAGCTAACAAGTTCATAAAAGAATCAAAATGCAAATTCAGCACACAAAAGCAGCAAAGATCAAGCCAAGGCCATGCATGCTCAACATATCTCCAAATCACAATTAGGATAGACAAAAACTCATAAACTGAGCAAATAACACAGACTACACCTCCAATGTCAAGTGCCAAATGAGAGATATCATCAGACTGATTAGGCAAAAGAATCGTGGGGTTCCTATCCTCAAAGTTCCCTTGAATAGCAGCACCACTCAGGTCCAGCTGCGGCCTTGAACTTGACCTGTGAAATGAGCTACTTCCAGCAGGCTGTGGAGACATATCTCTCTCTCCTTTCTTCTCTCTCCTCTCCACCTTCCTCTCTGCCAACTCTTCCTTCTTAACTCCAACCTCATCCATCTTTACATTGTCAATAATAATGTTCTCAGTTTGACCAGCCATCACTGCACCTTCTCCCTACTCCCCACCTGTTGTTGTTCGGGTTGGTCAAGTCCAACACCCACTTGGTACACTCTTAAAAAATCTACACCTAACAACAAACCAAAAAACAGTTTCAGCATTCATTTTCCTATTAAAATACCATTCCAACTAATTCAGTTTGACCTAAAAAATAATAAGAAGAAAATCCCCTTTTGATGATCACAACGACAATCACAAAAAATTAGTTCAATGCAAATCGTTGAAAATTCTATCTCAGGAAAAGCAAAACCCTAGATAATTCAAATCAAGGGCTGTGAATGAATAGCCATCCAAAATGTTGAAGCGGGTAGAAAAACGAAAAAATAAAAATAAAACTAGCAGTAGCGTCAAAGCAGCCAAATCCATTCAAGCCAGAAAAAACCGCCGTTCCAATAATTTATCGTCTGCAGGACGGAGGTCGAGCTGGAAGGATTGATGAACCGGATTAATTTTGGACGAAGAATGAGAAATTGCGGTGGTTTTAGCCTTCTATGTACGAATTTGATCGAATTGCAGCGGCGAATTGAATAATCGGTCGGATCGGCTACGAAGTGAGACTCACCTGAGTCATATGCCGGCGACAGCGGCGAGATCGGAAGTGAGATTTTGGTGAAGAAGAGAGCTGAGCTTTGCAAGCGCCAAAAATCTATTAATTAATTATAAAATTAAAATTGGAGAAAAATAAAAGTCAGAGCCGAGAAAATCGGTGCAGATAAATTCTGCCGTTTTGGAGTTGGTTGGTCATTCTGATAGCCCGATTACGCTTCTCGATGGAGTTCGACCGGTTAACGCCGTCGTATATATTTATATAAAATTGAAATATTTTTTTCAAAATTGGATTTCTTTAAGAATCATGTTTCAAGTAGTTAGTGTAAGTAAAAACGGTTAAATTGATTAATTGAATCATAACTCGATATATTTGATTTGATTTGATTTTGAGTGTTGGTGATTCGGTTAATATTATAATTTTTGAAAAATTGATAATTAATGATTTGGTTCAATTTCAATTTGAACTATTACACCATATTTTTATAGATATATAAATTGAATTGAATATATAATATGAATTAATATCTATATTATTATTTATAAAAAATCTCTTATTTAGTCAATAAATTTGTAAATAAAGTTCATAAAAAAAATAAATCGAACCGAAATAAACCATAAACTTTGATTCGATTTGATTTTTTCGAGCTAGCAGTTTGGTTCAGTTTCAAAATTTTCAAACCGATTACGAACCATTAAATTTGAAATTTTATTAAAAATTGAACCAAAACGAATCATCATCAAGCAGTGTGGGAAGTGATTATTGATTCAATCGTAAGTTATCATATGTAGAAACTTTTATTTTCTTAATACTATTTGTATTTGCTTAGGTAATTTTTAATCACTGGTTTGATATCAACTCTCCAACTATTTTCTCAGTACATATTCTATTTAAGAATATATTTCATTTTTTTATATTTTTTGTTAGAAAAAAATTATTATTTATGTGTCTTATTCTATTTTGGAATGTAATCTTATGTAGTTAAACAATTTGTTATAAAGATAATTATTTATTTGAGAATCAATAATCCAGATACACATGTTTTAATAAATAATTAGTAAGTCTCTCAGGAGATAGCCGAGTTGGAAGCCGTGCTGGGCGAAAGGCGTACCAGCTGAAGGATGTCTATTCGAATCTCAACATTGGCAGAATGCTTGGTTTTGAGCTCGAACAACCTTGGAGGCCCATCCGAACTTGGGGGATGATCTTTCTGGGGTTTCATTCGGCCCAAAGAGTACGGTTCCTCAGCTTCAAAAAAAATAAAATAAATAAATAACTAATAATATTAATTAAATAAAAACCATGAAAACCACCACTATTTTTTATAAAATCATCTTAATTCTCACTTCTAAATTAGCATAGCATTACTATAATAAATCTTTATACTTTTACATTATAATATTCAAATCACCATTAGGATCAGCCAAAAAAAAAAGTCCCCATTAGTAACCCCAAATATCCATCCGTATGCGAAATTTAAATCATTATAAATAACAGAAATCAATTTTGAATAATAAATAAATTCCCACATGCCAGAATGAAATGAGTGAATATTTAGTTTTTATTCATATCATCAAAATTTATTTTAAAAAAATAAAATCTCCTGTCCCATAATATTTCATTTTATCAATAATTTTTAATATTTGCGATGCTAACTTTCCTCTTAAAACTAAAGTTCTAAACATAGGATTGATTGGAAAAGGACAGTTTAATTTGTATAGGTAATGTTGAAAATTGAATTTTTTAAATATCTTGAAAATGTCGATTACATGGTAGCTGGCGGTCTAACATCAAAATGGTGAAGGATCCCGCGGGTTGGGCTGATAGCCCATTGAAAGGCCCAAATTTTCACAAGTCAATAATATTCAGGCGTTGCCTTTTGAAATGAATAATAATTCACTTAAATAAAATGTTTGATAAGGAGAAATTAATCCATATTATATTATGAAGAAAAAGGATATGCCCAGTCGTACACACATTATAGATCTAAAATTTTAATTTTTTAATTTTTTCATAATTTGATAGCCATCACAAATTAAGAGGATAAATAAAATGTGTATTGTTAATACGAGTATTATGCATGATAATTATAATGTATACTTGAAACATGTTTAATAGATCAAATGAAAAAAATATTAAAAAGAGTTTTGAACTATCACCACTTTCTTAATTATGGTTCAAATTTTTAAAATTGATAAATATTATTTACACTAAAACCATCCTGATTTGCAGTAAAACTATCTTATTTTGTTTGGCTGCATATTTGTCTAACATTACCGAATCTAAATCCCAATTAATTTAAATGAAATTGAACCGAATATTAAAATTTATATATTTTATTATTATTTTCCGTACATGATCTCAAACTTGGTGGATATGTAAGCACGATGATTGATGAGAGCCGCTAATTAAATCGTTGTATGAGGATGCGCATTATGAGAAAATGATGTTCCACCCAAACCCGATTTTGTTTCATAGCCGATTAAAGAAAGCAATGGAGATTGCACAATCGAATCCTTCTCTAAATTGTCCACTTGAACTAGAAAGGTTAGCGACGAATTATATTAAATCGAAGGGTTTGAAAAATAATGTATTATGTATTTATGTATCGTTATATAAAATTAAGAGTTGAATGTTGAATCAGAATTTGAATGATCAGAACATTTTTTATTGTTGATCGCTGAATAATTTATTTTTCACATTTGTTAAATTATTTTTGAACATTTTAATTTATAATGATCTAAAATATAAATTAGAATTAGAATTGTTATTTGTTTAAATTCATAATCATGTTCAAAAACTATTATTTATTTATGTATAGCATGAGTATAACATAAACAGATAAGATGAACTACGGATTTCGATCTGTATAAATTGTTAAATAATTTATTTACAATCTCATTACGCAAATTCTTCACTTTTATGCATACGCTTTTGTAGAAGGTGTCTTAGTTTGCATGACCAATCATATAAGAAAACAGGACTTCCTTTGACTTGTGGGTATCGTGGTAGCCTGTATTTCTCGAGTGATTGTTGTTTGTTTCTTTGGCTTTGATTTTGAGATGGTGTTTGGGCTTTCAAAGCTGATGCTTCATCAACAAAGTGTTAGTTTAATGGTCTTGTGTGTTGTTTAACAATCTCAAGATTTTGGATTCAAGCTCTGTTGGTACCGCATTTACGCTTAGATACGCTGGAGATGTGCTGAACTGACCCGCAGTGAGTATGGACGTCACTATCAAGGTGAGAAAAGTGAACTGATGCTTCAGTGTAAAGTAGCTTGCAAGGCTAGGAATGCTTCACATACAAAATAAAAATTACTAGGAGGAAGGGTTTGGATATTTGTTAGGACATTAATAGACGAAAGCTATGAGATGCGACAGGTTTTGGGGTTCGGTTGGGGTTTAGACGAGGTCTGATCGATACAAGTATGATATTGGGAAAGAGATATTCACATTTACTGGATACTCATTCAGTATAAAAATATAAATGTTTGGTTCACTGAGGTATCGTTATGTAAAATTAAGAGCTGAATGATGAATACTTATTGCTTATTATAATAAAAAAAACATCTCTTAATAAATTCCAATAAGAACAACAAAACAATACCTTCATTTGAATTTGGAATCTCCTAAATTTAACGATTAAAAACCGGATCGAACATGTTTGGATCGGATCGAACATAAAATTATTGAGTGTATTCGGATTGATTTGGATCGATGTTATAAAGTTATATGGAAAATGAATATAAAATTTCATTATGATATATTAAATAAAATATGTTTAATTATTAATTTATATTAAAAATCGTTAAACAGTCCATTCCGGTCTAAAGAAAAGAAATTAATTTAAATAGGACAAACTAAAAATATAAATTCTAAAAAATGGTAAAATACTCAATAAAAAAGTCTCAAATTTGAATTATTTAGTACTTCAATGTAGGGTTGTCTATCTGGTAGGGTAGAGCCAGACCCGCAACTATAAGATTAAAGTCTACCAATTTGAGTTTTTGGATCTGTTAGGGTCTATTCATTTGGACTCATTTGAGTCTTGGACCCATTTGAATTCTTTTAATGGATCTCTGTGGATTTTCTTTACTAATTAGTTTATTTGGATTGAAAATAAATTAATTTGTTATAAAATATATATTAATTAAAAAATAAAAATATTTTTAAAAAATATTTTTAAATTAAAAATAAATTTTAGATTGTTTTATAAAAATTAATTTTATTTTAAAATGATTTTAAATATAAACATATATTTTTCATAATTTATTATTTTTATAAATAAATATATTATTTATTTTTTAAAAATAATTTTTAAATTAAAAATAAATTTTAAATAGTTTTATAAAAATTAAATTTATTTTAAAATGAATTTAAATATAAACATATATTTTTCATAATTTATTATTTTTATAAATTAATATTTATTTATTTATTTTATTTGATAGTTGAATATTAGAAGAATTGATTTTGAATCCAGTAGATCCAAATAATGAATATGAGTTCGGATTCAATATTTATAAGGTTATAGAATTTTGATCTGGATTTGGATTGTAATGAAATAGATATGGTCATTCCAAATAGTTCTGGACCAGACTATTAACACCCCTACTTCAATGTACCACATTTATATTAGTATACTCCATCTTCAAATTATTTTCTATAAAGTGGTCTAAAACTTTTCATATAGTTTCTAGATGCATCATATTTTCGTTTTAATTTTATTTTTTTTGTATTTAGCTAACAAAATGCTCAACAAATTATGTATACTTTATGTGAAT
Organism: Kalanchoe fedtschenkoi; assembly: GCA_002312845.1. Classification (NCBI taxonomy): domain Eukaryota; kingdom Viridiplantae; phylum Streptophyta; class Magnoliopsida; order Saxifragales; family Crassulaceae; genus Kalanchoe; species Kalanchoe fedtschenkoi. The sequence continues at coordinate 373,021 of NQLW01000024.1, forward strand.
CGTCACTAGTAATAAATTAATAGTCTATATTATAACTTTTCCATTTGTTATTAGCATATTCTAATATACATTTGGATGAGTTGTCGACTTAAGCATGGAGCACTGAATATCATAGTTATTAAAATCGAAACGGATTGGCCGGTTCAACCGGTTGGATTAGGAACCGGACCAGGCTCCGGTCCGAATCACATATTCATACCGGATTGTATGGAGAATCGAAAATAACCGGACGAACTGGAAATTAATTTATTAAATTATCATTAATATTTCTTTAAACAAATTAATTGGGGTTCGAACTCGGACCTAATGAGTTTAAAGATAGCATATCTTCCAACTGCGACACCAAATCTTATGTTCTAATAGTGTATTAATTTTATATAATTTCTTTTAGTAATTTATTTTTTTCTAATTCGGCCGGTGGTCCAACTGGTCAGTCTGATCGGTTCAACCGGTGAACCGAGAACGGGACTCTTGACCGGTTCTATTACCGGTCTGATTTTTATAACTATGCTCAATATTTCAAGTTGTAAAACCGGCCTTTAGAAAAAGAGACGTTTGTTTTGACTCCTCAAGTTTTAAGTACAATCCTAACTTTTCCATCTTATTAAAAATAATTTAACTTTTAAGAAAATGATTAATAACAAAAGTTGAGGGGTGTTATGTATTTAACCTAATAATTAAATTTAGTCCAAAAGTTTAGATCAACTTAACTACCTAACCATCTTGACCTAATAAAGCATCACAGTCACCAGTGCATACTTAATTCATTTGTAATTTAAAACGACAACTTTTGTGTACGGATTGATCTTTGTGCTTCGTAGTAAGGGGTTGTCTCGTCAAAACGGAATCCATCCTTCAGTACGGAACTACGGGATGAAAAAAATATTAATATTAATTGTTAATAAAATTTAATAGATATATATTTAATGTATTTTTAAAAATATTATGTATAATCACTAGTAATTAATTTTTTACATTTTATGGTTGGTGACAATATTAAGGGTGTGTTTGGTTTAGGAAAATTTTGAGGAAAAGAAAATTTTGATAGAAAATGAATTCTTCATGGAATTCATCTTATTTTCTTTGTTTGGTTAGAGATGAAAAATTCATGTAAAAGTACTGAAACACTATTTGTTTTGTTAAAATTTATATCTAACGTTTCATATAATTTTTCAACTAATTTTTCCTTCCTTACTTTCTCTAAACAAAACAATAGATTCCTTAACATTATTCTTCAAATTTTCCTTTCCATCAAAATTTTTTCTAAACTAAACACAGCCAAATTAAGTCTACATTGGAAAGACTAAATTATACATAGAAGTAGACAAATAAGTGTCGGAAACTCCCTCCGACCTTTCTTACATGTCACTTAACTAATAAATATTTCTTTACATTTATTTATCATTTAACAATTTCAATATACATTTTAATACAATCACGTAAGTTAAAAAATATGAAATGAATTGTTTTTATTATTATAATCCATGAAAAAATCTTCCGCGTCAGTCAAAATACATCATATTTATATCTTACATTTTACAAACAAAATTTAAAAAATATATTAAATATATACTTATTAAATTTGAAAAAATTAAATGATTATGAAAATAATTGAGTAAAAGAGACGTAGAGTTTTGTACTAAAAAATAGTAGTATATACAAAACCAGTTCTTATTTTTTTTTACAATAGATACAATAAACACAAAGAAAATACGCACACAGAACCAAACACAACCAAAAATGTGGTGTTCGAATTGAATCTAAAATCTTACGGATGACAGACGGATCATCTTACCACTTAACCACCACCCTTTGACGTCAAAACCAGTTTTGATCCTTCATTGACTCATTTTCTCCATAATGAGTATTATTGAGTGTATATTACATATCTTATCAGTTATTTAAAATATGGTTAAGGTGAAAATGTTGACTTATGTAACATATTAAATCATAAATAGACCGACCTAAATATATACTATGTCGACCACTACAGCTGGAGTTGTGTCATCAATAAGAATTTCTGGCATTGTAGTTTGTTCGTTTTATTTGTCCAATAAGGGTTGTTCATGATAATAATATATGTTTGATAATAAATGAATCAAACTCTCAAAGTTCATTAAATAAATAAAGGGAAAAAAACTCAAAATGGACTATCATTACTTATTCAATTGTGGTATGAAATACCACGTTTTTTCAAAAGATTGCGATGAAAAAAAAATTGGACTGATTTCGGATGATATTTAAGATCAATTTGTTTGATTTCTTAATTATAATTGATCTTAATAATTTTGTTGAGGATTATGTATGATTGAGTATGAAAAGACGTCGTTTTGTTTATGTGCGCAAAATGATATTATTTATTTTGATAACCAAATGATGTAATTTTTATACTTGAATTTAAATATTGTAATAATATTAGTTTAAGAGTGTAACGGTAAATTTTATTTTAAAAAAATCAGACCAATTTTTTTTACCAATTTTTTTTTGAAAATCGTGGTAGTTCGAACTGCAATTGGATAAGTGGTGGTAGTTCAAGACTCATTTTGGATTCTTCCCTAACTAAAATTGAATTGTCAATCATTTGTTTTGAGTATGGATTCAACTAATTTACATAACATCAGAACGAATTTTGCCGCATCCTTAAATCATATCTCTGTCCGTTATGTCTTTATTTAGAACATGTTCTTACATCTTATATATAGTTAAGTTGTCTCATTCAACTGGCTCTTCATCCTCAATTATTACCCTTCTACACAAAATTTTAAATTACTTATATTCAACTTCTCCTCTTTTTCATTCGTTCACTTCCAGAAAAGGAATAGTTTAAGGTTATCACATGAGGTAGATATGGTTCAGCTCATGTTCTAAAGTAGCACGTAGAACTTAGGTAAGCAAACCCTAGTTGGTGTTTTATATTCATATGAATTAATACTTAAATTAAAGATAGTACAAAACATGTTATTATTTTCCTGGGCTCTCCACCACATCATGCATCATATTTCCCACCTTATCTTTTTCATTTATTTTTATAACAAAGAGTGAGATAGAGATGGAGGAAAATTAAATACTACTTGTTTGAGAAGTTGTTTATTGCGTAGAGGGCACATTGGTTCACATTTCTCTACTACTTGTTTTGAGGTTTCTTAGATGGTTAAGTCCATCAACTAGGTGAAGTGTTTAAAGAGGCTCTCCACATAGCTAAATAGAGATGACATCATCATACCACCGGAGTATTGGTCTAATGATTTGAAGTATAGTTATCAAAATCGGACTAAAAATTGAATCGGTCTGGGTTCCAGTTTTTAGCTTTTTAACGGTTCAATCGGTTCACTGTCAGTCCAATTATATGTAACAATTACAATATATGAAATTTAATTCAACAATTATCGAAGAACAACAAGACAGATAACTAGCCTGATCGTTTAAGCGTTCGCTTGACCTTTCAAAGGCCTGAGTTCCAGATCCGAATTTCGGTCTAATTGACCGGTCCGATCCGGTTCTGATAACTATGATTTGAAGTGTTGTTTAATAACTTTTAAATGTTAGGTTCAAGTCTGAATATGTTGAAAATGCGTGTGAAAGTTGATTCGTAGTTAAGAAAAGAAAGATGGCATTTCAATCGAAATAATATAATATTAAAGTTTTATTGATTATTGAAAATGAATAAAAAAAATTAGTTTATCATTATGCACACTCATGGTACACATGATAATAACATTATCTATTAAAAAAATTATCCTTAATTGATTTTACGCCACATATGAATATTGTAATAAGGAAGAAAAAAACCATTAAAAATACCGAAATTTATTTTATGTTATCTTGTAGATGCACGGATGCCGCCTTACTCCCTTAGTCAAATAAAACATGCATGATTGCGTATGATGATATTTGTTGGTTTTTTGAAATTAATTAATATCCGTTGATTGATAATTATAGTACATACAAAATGGCCAAATTTATTTATAAGAAAATTAATTCGATGACTAATTATAAATTTGACTGAAAAATTAAAATGCAAATTTAATATCAAGTACAACTATCATTCATATTTATTAAAAAACTCTTTTACACTTACCAATAATACGATGTGAATTCGATAAACACTTAATTGGATACAAAATGGCCAAATTTATTTATAAGAAAATTAACTTGATGACTAATTCTAAATTTGACTGAAAAGATTGAAATGCAACTTAATAAAATATAAAACACAATTATCATTAATATTTATTAACAAAATGTTTTACACGTGTCAATTAATAAATAATACAATGTAAATTCGATAAACACGTAATTATAATTACAAAAGAAGGCAGAGATGTATTGAAAATGGGAATTTAGTATTTTTGGTTTCTTTGTTAATTTTAAACGCATTAATTTTGAATATAAACTATTTAAAATCCAAATGGTAAAAAGGTTAAAAAAACAGAAATAGTATTGAAATAATAATATATTAATATATTAATATAACATATATACACAAACTTTTCATATCATAGCTAAAAGGACAAACATTTTTTTAAGAAATCGGAATAAAAAAAATAAAAAAGGACAAAAAATACATTATAAAAGAAAAAGGAAAAAACAAAAAAGCCCATGAACTATAACAACTATCTCAATTATGGTTCGGATTATCCTCATTATCAAAAAAAAAAAATATTTCTAGACCGATGTTTTACAAAAATTTACTCTTGCACACATAAACTATATTTACCGATATATGAAGATCTATGCGCTAATTCTACATCATTTTGTCATAAAACTAAACAATATCTTTTTATTCACATTTACAAAGCTACATCTTTTCATACTAACTAACACTAATAATCAACAAACTGAATAAGATCAATTAATCAAATACAAGTAATCTTGAATAATATCTTAAATTAGTTTAATTTTTGTCTTACAGTCTTTTCAACATACCAGTTGTTTAGATAGTAATTAAGAAAACATATATAACTCAAATTTTTTTTTAATTTTTTTCAAAAATAATGTGAAGTGATTAAAAAGCAACATATTTTTATCATGAGGATATATATAGATGGAGTTTGTTTTTTAATTTATCTGAAGATTTTCTTGAATTTTTGAAACATTTTGATGAAAATCATGATTGTAAATTACAATTCTATATTAATATGATAATTAAAAAAATATAAATAATGGATACAATTCCAAAATAAATCAAAACGTATTTGTCAAACATTTCAAAAATTTCAAAAAGGTGACCCAAAGAAACGAAATTCCCGAAAGGTCACCATCCTTCTCACATGACTCCCGCAGTCGTTTTCACTCAGCTCCACTCAATGGCCGCTTCCGCTCACAACGTCACAGTTGTCAACAAACCTCCAAAAAAAAACTCACATCCCACCTCGATACATACAACCCACAAGCAACCCCCCCGACCGTCTCGCTCCAGCATTGCCTTTTGACATCACCCTGCACTCATCCTTTTCCCCCAAACCCCACGCCAAAGCCCGACTTCGCGAGCCACCGAGCTCCCAATCACCTCAAAAAGGAGTCATCTTTACAAAAACTGAAAAAACCCCATTCCGATTTCGTCACCAATTTGGTATTTTAGCCAAGTAGACACTGTGCGTAGTTGATATTTGGTACATCGCCATTATCTCAGATTTAAAGATTTCAAATTTATAGTCCGCATTGCTCCAGAGGGACTGTTCATGTCTATTTCTTAACCTAGCTAGTGCTGGGAGAGTTGTGTATAAATAAGCTTTCTCACGCCTCTCCACTTCTCTCCCATTTCAACCCCAGAAGCCTTCAATTTGAGCTTTCTTGCTTCCCAGACTTCTGATCTTCTGTCCATCTCTGATTCCTGAGCTTTCAGATCATGTAACTGTTCGCATTGCAAATCAATCACTTGCTCTTTAAAGGGGTCATTGCTGTTGAATTGGGTTGAGCTGTCTTAGTGGTTGCTTTGGTTTTCTCTTCAATCCTTGTCATCCATGTAAACTTGTTCAGCTTTTGTTCCTTCCTAGCTTTTCATGCTGCCCATTTTCTTCCAGCTGTGCTAATCAATCTTTAGGTCGATGTTTGTGATGGGTTTTCCTTAAATTGGGTTGCTGTTGCTTGTTGATAAAACCCCCACACAAAACTCCTCACCTGCAAAGAGTTGAGTTTTTTTTTCCCTATGTAAATGCTCACAACATGTAACTGGAATTCGTAGTTCTATCCAAGTTAGTTTCTTGGAGCAGTTTTGGTTGTGGTTAGCTGAGAGCCAGTCGCCATTTTCGTGATCCCGCTATGTAATCGGGCAGGTCATTCACATGATCTTTACTGATACCGAGTCTTCGTCTTGATCAGATTTCATGAAATCCATGAGTCGATTTCGCTAACTTGGTAACCTATCGTCCCCAGGTTCACATTCCGTACTGATCCATTCTTTTGTTCAAAATTCCTCCCAAAACCGTGATGTAAAATTTCTTAACCTATGTCGTGTAGTTTTTCTATGGTCTCATTAATGAGCCATACATACCCCGTGGTATGATGAACCTGGAATTTTCATTGCCTAACTTTCTGTACCCTTTCATGGTCTACTAGAATTCTTTTGCCTGCCCATTTACGATAGTCATGCAACCTTAATCATAATTTCGGCCTCTCGAGCCCCTCCGGTCATTGTCTAGATTTGCAACTTGCTGTCTTCGGCATTAAAATCTCCAACTAGAGTTAGGAGTTCAGAAAGAGTCCATAGAGCTCCTGGTTGCACAGCTGAGAGTATCATGGAGGAGACTTTCGTCCCATTTCGCGGCATAAAAAATGATCTCAATGGAAGGCTTCTGTGCTATAAGCAAGACTGGACAGGCGGTATCCGTGCTGGTATCAGGTTTGTTAATATTTTTTTGGATTTTGAGAATTACCTTTCTCGAATAATTTCTGAATTTTTCTTCGCCAATTTCAGGATCCTAGCTCCGACAACGTACATATTCTTTGCTTCTGCGATTCCGGTTATATCATTTGGAGAGCAGTTGGAGCGAAGCACGAGTAAGAAAAAAATAGTCATACGGATCCGATTTGTGTCCTCCTGTTGCAAAGGTTCATCCTTTAATTAGCGCTGCCGGTTTTGCAGATGGAAGTTTAACGGCGGTGCAGACTCTTTCATCAACGGCAATCTGCGGCGTCATCCACTCATTAATTGGCGGCCAGCCCTTACTCATACTGGGCGTGGCAGAACCCACCGTGCTAATGTATACTTTCATGTTTGACTTCGTGAAGGACCGGAAGGAGCTCGGCGAAGAACTTTTCTTAGCGTGGGCTGGATGGTAACTTTCAATCCTTGCATAATAAAAATCACCATATAGAATGCGAATTTTGTGTTCGATATACTTCAGCATACTCGGGTTTCAGGGTATGCGTGTGGACTGCCCTTTTGCTCTTTTTGCTAGCTGTCCTTGGAGCGTGTTCGATCATCAACAGGTTTACTCGTGTCGCCGGTGAATTGTTTGGGCTTCTGATTGCGATGCTTTTCATGCAGCAAGCCATTCGGGTATGTAAATTCAGCAAGTACTAGAATATTTTTTAGACCTACTTTTTCTCCCTGAGTTTCTTGCTATAAGAATAATCGCGTAAAATGCAATTCCCGTTAATCCTGGCGCTTCATCTTCCAGGGACTTGTGGAGGAATTCGGTATCCCACAGAGAGAAAATCCGAATCAGGACGCGCTTCTTCCTGCCTGGCGTTTCGGCAATGGGATGTTTGCGCTCGTCCTGTCGTTCGGTCTTCTCCTCACTGCTCTGAGGAGCCGCAAAGCTAGATCTTGGCGCTACGGAGCAGGTAACGCAAAAAATTTAATCAAAGTGAAAACAATCTAACAGCAGAAACTGAATTCTTGATTCTTATGCGGTTCTAGTTTCTGACAGACTGGATTAATTTCATTTCATTCCCTCTGTCATTATTTAGGCTGGCTGCGAGGACTCATCGCAGATTACGGTGTCCCGATGATGGTTCTTGTGTGGACTGCCGTGTCCTACATTCCGACTGAAAGCGTCCCGACAGGGATTCCGAGGCGCTTGTTCAGTCCAGATCCGTGGTCTTCCGGAGCTTACTCAAACTGGACGGTCATCAAGGTACTCTTCCTTTTATTTCTTTCCAAAATCCATCGCGCTTTTACTGTCCATTTTCCAGGTGTCATGCGCAGTCTTCTTTTCTTTTTGCACAGCAAATGCCAATGGTGCCGCCATTGTACATCGTCGGAGCATTCATTCCAGCGACAATGATCGCGGTGCTGTACTACTTCGACCACAGCGTCGCTTCCCAGCTCGCTCAACAGAAGGAGTTCAATTTGAAAAAACCCTCCTCGTACCACTACGATCTCCTCCTCCTGGGCTTCCTGGTAAGCTCTCGAGCCGCATATGCATCCGGCCAAGCGATTTAAACCGATTCGGTTAAGTTTTAGCGTCCTTTTTCTGAAATTCTGAGAAATCTCGCGTTGAATATTTTTTTTACAGACGATACTCTGCGGCCTCATCGGTATTCCTCCGTCGAATGGCGTCATTCCTCAGTCCCCGATGCATACGAAGAGCCTGGCCACGCTGAAACATCAGGTAACGCTCCGATCCATATCTGAGCACCTAGCTATTGTTGACTGGCGTATAAAGCCTGACGTGAACATCTGCGCGCCGTGCAGCTTATGCGCAACAAGCTTGTACAAACTGCGCGTGCAGGCATATCGAACAACTCGAATCTGGGCCAGCTTTATCAAAGCATGCAAGAAGCGTACAATGAAATGCAGACTCCGCTCGTCTTCCAAGCTCCGTCGGCTCTGGTTAGCGCAGATCGCAGAACTTCATAAGTTCACGTCACTTCTGGATTTGTATAACTCTGCACTTGATTCAGGGGCTGAAAGAGCTTAAAGAATCCACGATCCAGCTCGCATCCGGCACCGGCTACATCGACGCCCCTGTTGACGAAACCGTTTTCGACGTGGACAAGGACGTGGACGATCTTCTCCCCATCGAAGTCAAAGAGCAACGGGTCAGCAACTTACTCCAGGCGCTGATGGTCGGATGCTGTGTCGCGGCCATGCCCGTGTTGAAGAAGATCCCGACTTCGGTCCTCTGGGGGTACTTCGCGTTCATGGCCATCGAGAGCTTGCCTGGAAATCAGTTCTGGGAGAGGATCCTGCTGCTTTTCACAGCTCCTAGCCGGCGCTACAAGTAAGCGGAACCCCCCTGGCCTTCCCGTGTTTATTCATTCATTCATTCGCTCTAGAATCAAATTTATGCCGCGGCCGCCACTTTTTCCAGGGTGTTGGAAGACTATCATGCGAAGTTCGTCGAAACCGTGCCGTTCAAGACAATCGCCGGCTTCACTTTGTTCCAAACGGCGTATCTACTGATGTGCTTCGGCATCACGTGGATCCCCTTAGCCGGCGTCCTCTTCCCGCTCCTGATCATGCTTCTTGTGCCGGTGCGGCAATACGTGCTGCCCAGGTTCTTCAAAGGCGCGCATCTTCAAGAACTGGACGCCGCGGAATACGAGGAGTCACCCGCCATTCCTTTCAACCTGTCCTACGAAGTAAGCTCCGCCACAATTTTCTCTGTAAAATCAAGTCCTATCGGATTTCCTGTCGTGACATTTCCTTGTTCCGAACAGGACCAGGACTCGCAGCTCAAGGCTTCGCAGATGAGCGGCGAGATACTCGACCAAGTGATCACGAGAAGCCGTGGCGAGATCCGCCGCACGCACAGTCCGGAAGTGACGAGCTCCACCCCGCCGCTGGAAGATATGAAGCCGGTTTACAGTCCTCGGGCTTCCAGAAGAATGCACAGCTACACGAATGATATGCGGATGGATCTGAGCCCCGGATATGACCGGAAGGGGCAGCACTCCGGGCAAACTCGCAGTCCACGACTATCTCCGTTGGGACAGACAAGTCGCGCTTCGACGTCAGGTTCTAGCCTATGACCGGTGCTTGAGAGGTCTTCTTTCCTACGTTAAAACTATGTTCAGCTTAGTATTCCCGTTGTCTACTTCTTCCTCGTTGGTCGGTCGCATTTTCGCTGTGCTTGTAAATGGGCAGAGCTGCAGACAATCTCATGATGAAAAATACTTACCTTGTCTACCATTCCTTCAATTTGAGTCTTCTAAAAATGAAATGATGCTACGAAAATTTGTTCTGATATCAAATTAGATTAATTAAATTTATATTAAAAATTAATTGATAGTGAAGGGAGGAGTGAAAATATATATGAGAAGCAATTTAGAGTTTGTAGCGGATATGTGAATTTTGCCCACTTGAATAAATGGTGTGGCCGTGCGCTTCTTCTCGGGGCATCTTGCTCAGTGTGATTTTAACTTCAAACTTTAAAGATGACAGAACATCATCGTATCATTCGGTCACCACTGTAGTAGTCATCATTATATTAGCTAGTGTCCCTCTCAATGCATTATATAGTTCTTTGTGTGCATGTGACTTGGGACATCGGCTTTCTTTCGCTTCTCGCATTTTTTGATCACTTCCTTAACCTTGTCGCAGGCTGAGGAAAGCGACCAGCCCCCACCAAGATCAAGGCAGAAGGGATGATGGAACAGGTGCGCACATAGTTAGATTGATTTGCATTTCGATTGAGTTATGAGTTCTAGTGAAACAGGCCGGCCTCTGCGTCACTATCCATGATTGAAACCTTATTGCTTAAGTTATCCAAGTCACTATCCATGACCGCCTTTTGTGTTTCTTGGGGCCAGGGTCACTGTTTTCGTGCACGGGTGAGTCGACATGTCACTATGTTATGTGTGGGGGCTTCTTAAGAAGTGATGAGATAGATCGAGAATTTGATTTTAAAACAAAATATCTTGAGTTTGAATCTTCTAAAATGCCTCTTTATAATGTCATAAATCAAATTATTCGATCTTTAAAAATAAGTGAGAACTTACTTCAGGTTGGGTCAGAAAGTGTAATGTGTTCTTGGAAGAAAAGATGAAGTGTGGATGGGAAGAGCTTTTTAAAGTTTAAGGGATGATGAGAGTGTGGAATTCATGCATCTCATTCCACTCACTACTAGGACCCCAAATGCTACTTGTCAAAACCAGTTTAGGCTTTGCTATCAGTTTTGTAACACCGGTATATAACAGTACTGGCCGAAAGTCCAGCTCTTGAAAAGTGGGCATAACCAGTGTAAATGCATGTCAGTGCTCTTGGGACTCAGACAAAAGAATGAACAGGAATGGGAGAGAGATGAGTAGAACACCATTGTTTACATTGTTGAGATTCTTGATTGCTGCTGCATTCCTATTTTTTGGGTTCATGGATCAAAATAATGAAGGGAATCCTCAGTAAACATTTCAAGCTGAGTATTTGCCTCTATCCATGGATGCTCCATTCCCATTTTTTCATATAGTACCAGTTAAACCGCTCTTTTCTCTTCTTTCGATTGTTTTTTGTGTGATAATAAAATCACTGATAGTTGGGTGAAGTAGTGTCACCTTGAAAATATTCTCTCTTTGTTGAGATAGCAAGCTGCGGCAGGATCCTGAATACACCCACAAAAGCCATCTTCGTCTTTGGGGAATGATGCTGGCAAGGGATGGTCTGGGATCACTCCTACCTAAGAGAATAGATTTACATCTTCAAACCAGATATATAAAAAGACAAGTTTGAGGCTTACGGGAGAATTGGTTGCTTAAATAGACGAAAAGGGAGAGTGAAGGACCTTGTCAATGTCAGTGTGATTGGGTGTTTCATAACGAGCAACCGTAACTGCCAAGCCAGAGCCATCTGATAGTTGAAAGACCGATTGAATTTTTCTGTAAAGATCAGTTGGCAGTGCTTCCAGTTAGGAGAGAGAATTATAATCAGTTTGCAAGACGGGCACATCAGAGCTACATGATCCATTTTTACCCTTTTCCGTATGTTGGCTCTCCGTATAAAACTGCGCGCTTGTTGTCCTTGAGTGCCCCGGCTAATATTTCACTAGCACTTGCAGTTCCTTTATTCACCTGTACCATTAATTACTGTGATTCAATAACTCCGATTTCGCAACTAACATTATGGTTGACTATATCTATGTAGCATCGGCATTAAGCATACCAACACAGCAAGAGGTTCTTTAGCTGCAATTGCATTGCTCCCATCTGTGTCGTATATGTCTCTAACTCCACGACTGTCACAAATATAAACAATAACCCCTTTGTCCAACCTGCAATAAATAATGCCAATGATTCGATGACTATGTCATGTAATATAATATAGATCTTTAAATAAAAGCAGACTGATGATTGAATAGAAATTTCAACCAGAGAATTTACTTCCATACTATGTTAAGATATTAAATGAACAAGATTAAGTTAGAGCTTCAAATTTTTCATCACGAGCAACTGCATGAAACTGTTAATTAAAAATAGCTTCAACAGAATCTTAAAGTTGCTGCACAGTTCCATATTTTCCAACCTCACTCAGAGTTGATCATGCATATTGTATGTACCAAAGAACCACAATAGCGTACCATATTTTTGCAATCTCAATTCCCTCCGGAAAAAGACCTCCACTGCATTATATTGAAGATCCAAAGGAGTTACAAATACAATTCAGATTTATGAAGAAATGTACAGTATACTTATGTATATGTGTGACGAATTAATGGGACCTGTTATCACGAAGGTCCAAGACAAATGCATTGACATTGTTGCTTTTCAATGTCTGGATTGCTTCTCTGACAGCACCTGCGAAAAGAATAAGCCATAATCATGTAATAGCTCCCATCCACGGAGAATCTTTTAGCTTTGATTTTACATAACAAGGAGCTCCAAATTCCAAGCATTTTTAATTGACTTACATGCATGCACTTTTATATAAGCAATACTCACTATTGCTAGTTTGCTATTTACTATTCAAAGCATATGTAAATAATATATAGGGGCATATTATACATAATTACTGACAAAAGAGCATAATTTCACAAAAAGATTTACATTATAAAAAAGGTAGTACAGGGTTATTGCAAGTTATTATCTATTTTCTCTTATGAGGTTACATAACTATGTTTGATAAAGAAAGTTTAAACCTGCACAAAGGTATCTCATGTATTTCTAAGCGAGGTACCCTGGACTACTGATAATCTGCTTCAAAACGCTTGATGTACTAACCTGAAGCATTTTCATTGAAAGTAGTTAGTTTGATGTATCCAATTTTTGGCGAATCATTTCCGCGACCAGGAACTTGACACAACCTTGATTTCACAGGATTTATAGAAACTCTCTCTCGACTGAAACAAAATATGTTCTGATATTCAAACCAATTACAGAGCACAAATGCAAGCCTCCAAAGGAGTAGTAGTTTCAATTCAAGTCAAAAAATTAACTTGAACATAAACCAGTTCCAGACGGCACAAATGAAGTAAAATTAGAACAGAACCTACATCAACTCCAACTCCTTAACTTCATTTCCTTGGCGGATGGTTAATCTGACAGGAGTACCTTCAGGTCCCCTGAAACATAAGCAAAAATAAGTAATGATTAATGTAGCCTGCCCGCAATGATTTCATCCTTATAAACTTACGTAGCAGGACATATGTGTAGACATTATTATTTTTAGCTTAGCTTAGTCCAGCCTTTTAATATAACGTCGATAATTAAAAAGGCAGCCTCCATTACAAAACATAGACCACAGATATCAACTGATAATCACATAGGCCATGATATTATAGAAGAGAAAAATTATTCAAATACACAACTAGAAAGTACAAAGCCTGTGGACAATTTATATGAAAGCAATATTGGACTAAAACTATGAAAGTGCATTGAGGCGGCAGCCCAGACATTGAAAAATAAAAAAGAAAATACTCACTGCAAACGCTCAGCTGCGTCATATATGCCCATGGTCTCCGTACTTGTATCATTGATTGCCAGTATTATATCCCCAGATAAGATCCCTGCCCTGCTTGCAGGACCTCCAGGAGCAGCTGATACAACTACAAGCCCGCTAGAGGAGCCGTCAACTACAATAGGATAGCCGATTGAAAGGCCCACACCAGTGAGAGCACCTTGGGTTCCAGACTGTCTTCATAGTAAAAGAGCATGATGCATGGCTACTTACATCCATCAAAAGTTACACACATCATGATAGTGACAACTTAATTAGCATACCCTCAAACTTCTGAACTTTTCAGGCTCCAGAAATCGTGTGAAAGGATCGTCTAATGTGGCAATCATCTTTTTTATTGCCCTATCTGAAGGCAAACACACCTCTGAGAATCAGATAGCAGACTACACATCAGACACAAACATCTTATACTTGGAGTAGCATTCTAACTTTTTGTGCATTCACATACATGTTTCTTCTCGGGTGTTCATTGGCTCGTTGCGCAATGCATTTTCTCTATACCGAAACCAACTTTGCCCATTGAAGCTTTTATCAACGTATGCACGGTCTATTGTTCTCCAGGCCTCCAAGAAAAGCAGATTCTCTTCACTAAGAGCCCCTACACAGAAATTAGACGAATATCACTAAAAAATAATAATAAGACAATAATGTGAGCAAGTACCGAGACATGATTGAATCTGTATTTTATCTTACAGGATGGAGTCTTGCTGACAGAAAATGATACCGTCATAGCTACCATTACTCCAAAAACCAATTGGATCAACAGAACGGAGAACCCGTGCTTCAAATTACTCGAATCAGCGATAAAATTACGAAGACCCCTGATACATTTTCTTGACGCCGTGAAACGACCATCGCTGATACTAGACTTACAAGAAACTACTTTTTTGAGTCTCCAGAATGGACCTAGCCTGGCACCAGGTCTGAAACATTCGTCATATGTTGCACTTGCGATGTCTATTCTTTTGACATAAAACACCGAGCCACATAATCGGGCATCGGCAAGGCTCAAATGAAAACATTTTCCTGACTGCACCTGCAAGCACAAGACAAAGCATCAACCCTAGTGAAGCAGTATAATCCAAATGAATCCTGAACATCATTTAGCTCCATTAAGCTACTCAGCACAAATCAAATAAATTCAGAACATGCCAAAATCAACGGCACTTGGAATTGGATTGCCAACATACGATTTTCTCAGGTTGGAATGAAATTGCAAACAATGAAGCAGCGCTCCATAAAATTAAAACAGAAAAATATACATGAAGAGATGATGGACTGCTGTGGCAGAAATTGAATTAACAGGGAGCGGTGAGGGGGGAGGGGGCCTTACCGGAAGAAACTTCGATTTGAGTATGAAATTAGGGTTTGTGCAGGCGAGAGACAGTGAAAGGGAAGCCATGCCAGAGCCTGAAAGCTAACCACCACGACCCTTCTCATCGGATAAGGATTCGGAAAAGTGAGTTTTAATATCCGCATTTTTAAACACCCAGTATATTTATATGATGATAAGAAATTAATAAGTCATTTATAATATAATAAAATTAAATCATATACAATAATATGTTTAAGAGTATTGGTGATATTATTTAATATTAATTTTTTTTTTATTTGTACAAAATGGTTAGGACTGTAAATGTGCGGCAAACCGTATTGATCTCATTTCAAATTTTATGAAGTAGAACCGAGTATTAACATGTTTTTAAAATTCATGAGAAAACTCTATCAAATTTGAGAACTGTAAAATAAAATGATTCAGTAGAAAAGACATTTTTTTAATACGTGTGCAGCACATGTTACTGACATTCTCTCACTCTTTCAATTCTTGATTATATAGTTACATTGATATATATTTTTTTTAAATCAAATCTCATAATCAATTATAAAAAATTATAAGATTTAATCTAAAATCCATTTCGATAATTATTTCTAACAAATTCAAAAATATAAAATACAGTGTACAAAATGCCAATTTCTGAATTCAATAGTAAATAAGTTAAACATATATTAGGCATGATAATTTTGTAAAAACGTATGCATACCGCATGGTAACATCTCTAAAAACTAAGTCTCAACACTAAATTATCAGTGCTTTTCTACTGACATGCATTTCATAATTTTGAGATTCTTCAGTCTGTCGACGACCTGATCAATCGTTGGCCGCTTCCAATAATCCCGATGGATACATTGCATTGCAAGTTTTGTGATCCGGTGACCATCGACCGGATCAAAATCAGCTTCCTTGCAAAAATTGTTGTCTGTCAAATTGAAATGCTTTAGTTGCCGGCGGCCTTCAGCCTTTTCATACTCGTTACGAACCCGGGCATCAAACTTGGTTTCGGAATCAATGTAAGTGATCTTTGTTATCGTGTTCAAAATTACCATCCCTAGCGAATAAATATCTGATACCTCTGTGTAATTCTCTGCAAAAACAGACAATAAATCATTCAAAAAGTTCACTTTTACAAGCAAGCAAGACTGATAAAGAATGATTTGTTCAGCTAATATGCAATTGTTTTAGTAAACTTACCATAACAATCCGTGTACGGATCAGTGTAATATTCCCATACGTGAACATGTCGAATACGATAGGCTTTCTTATCATTCAGAATTCCACCTAAAAGCATGCCAAAATTAAAAAGCTTTGGCTTGTAATCCTGCAAGAAAATAAAAACCAAGCAAATCACCAATAATGAATTTTGGAATTTGTGAAGAAATGAGCTACCAGTAACAGTGTAAGAGTTTGTCAAAAGAAATTACCGACACGTACCGTGTCAACTAAAATATCATCTGGGCAAATATTCCGAAGAAGATAAGGCGAGTAGGGTGGATTCCTCTGTTGAAAATATTTTACAAGTCTAGCAAGTTGTAAAATAAAGATGACCCTCTTGCGCCAAGTAAAACTATCTGCAAAGACAACAAACAGTATCTCATATAACTTCATCCACATTAATACTGAATTGTTGAATGACTTTCAGGTATGCAAAAAAATATACCTTTGGGTATGAGATTTTGAAGACTGTCCAACGATTGCAGGTCGTACACAACGCCAAGCCTCTCATTTTCATAGCAATATCCAATTAACTTGACAATGTCAGGGTGGAAGACAAACTTCGGATGCTGAAGTAGTATTAACTCATCCTATCGAATGAAGCTACTTTAAGACAAGTCACATTAATTTAATAATTGCTGATAATGAAACCAGAATAAATTACCATACCCTTAATCTGCCTTCATTATCTCCCTCTTTGACATGATGATTATAAACATTATCCCAGGTTTTCACAGTAACCTTCAGAGAATCTACTTTTCCATGGTAGAGTTTTCCAAATTGGTGTATATTTATGAAGTTCCCTTCACTGAATCCATTCGTGTAAATCTTAAGGTCATCATAAGATATCCGTTTTGGAGCAACATATTGCCTTTCTAGAAGGCGACAAAATCAAAGTGAAATACAGTCCAAAGATTAATGAACAAAACAACTCATTATATGAATGCAAATTTAAAACCAATAAGAGGAAAGTATTGCAAAAATGTAAGAGTCAGACATTTGGTTTCAACAGATTATATAAACTGACCTTTGCCAGCTGATACAAGTTTATCTTTTCGAGACAAGTATTTGAACAATGCATGCGATGCCTTTTCTTTCACCATTGAGCAGGCTTCTAATTTCTTCATCATCAAATTATGGACTTCTGCTCAAATAAAAAAACAGATATAAATCAAGTCAACAAGAGTTAGTCTGACGTAATCAAAGAGAAGGCGAATATACAAAATACACAACTTTCAAGCACATATGTAAAAAGAAAGTGAGGTATAAATAAACAAAGAAGTCACTGCAAATATTTCCAAGCTGGAGAACTTTCACAAAGAATGGCACGGCCAAATGTCACATACAGAATTAGTTTGCAATCAACAATATAAAAATGTCAAAACAGGGTCACACAAATACAAAAATAATCAAAATACCTGAAATAACAGGTCTTGGTGCAGTTGGCACATTTCCAAGCCCGAAGACATCTGCATGATTTTGAACAATACATAGTTCCCTTAAACCATTCACGACTTGTTTCATTGTTGGCCGCTTTTGAGGATTGTAATTGACACATTGCATAGCCAACTTGGTAAGCGCAACTCCATCCCTCATGGAAAAGAAAGCTTCAGTCTCCAAACTTTTGTGTATTACTGAGAACTTCGATGGATCAACATTTGGGTTTTTTTTTGCTTTCCAATACTCATCATGTGCCCAATCATACAGAAAAGGTTCCTGACTTGTCTTTTTATTTTTCTCCAAAACGACTCTTTTGGATATCAAGCCGATTAGCACGACACCATATGCAAAAACGTCACACTTTTTTGACCATTTACCTGCGCCTCCAAAATTTAACTCCGTAAACAAACAATACAAGAGCCACATGTAACAATAAGCAAACATCATAGGCAAACCACACCACCATCTCCCCTCCGGAATGTATAACACAGAGAAAAAGATAATGATTTGAATGGATCCACAAAAACATAAGAGTCTAAATTTATGTAAGTCACAATGAAGCAATAATGTACGTGGTGAAAAATGATATAAGTGATCTACTTAGCCAAACTGACAGAGCACAAAAGTAGGATAAGTAATGAGGCCACATATTGGACACAAACGATGAAGGATACGTGATGTGAGAAGGATGCGGGATCTCTTAACACCAAAGGATGTATAGAGGGAATTACAATACCTTGAAAACCATTGTACTTCTATGTGATGAGGGAATTGAAACGCGTAGAATAATTAAAATTATCCAGAGATAAAAAAGAGAAATAGAATAAAAAAATCCAATCAATGTTCTCAGTAAGCTGAACATCAGAAAAGAAAACGACTTTAGAAAAAGTTCGGTACATGGATCATAAATGGTGGTTGCTTCATGGTGCTAAATTAAATCCTATATATATTGGGGAGACGAACTTCAACATTTAGGTGTAAAGGGCCAAACAGCCTAATCTATCCCTTTTTTGATATTCACAAAGCTTTCACTCAGAAAACTTTTATTTTCATAGATATAAATTTTTTTTTATTTCATTGTACGATAAATCCTAGTTATAGTACACAAATAACCAAAGCAAAAATGGTTTGACAATCAATCATGATCGATGGTTCAGAAGCGTAATATATTTTTTGCTTAAAAAAGATAACAAAATGAAGTTTGTGGCCATTTCAATCCCTGCAAGTTATGTTGGCTGGACACTAATGGTTGATGCTATCAGAACACATTTAGCCAGAATCTGCCAACATCTGAATCCTCGATCTATTCACATCAAGTGGCAACAATTAAAACAAATTATGCATCACGAGATTCCGAAGTTGTTATATACCTCGACAAACATAGTCTGGATCAATGTATCCGTAACAGCCTTGCAAATGCTGATTTAAAAGTTCGGTCTTGTCAGAAAGGATGCCTCCAGAAATCATACTAAAGTCATATAATTTCGCATTAAAATCCTACACGCGACATTATCAGATTATACAAAAAATTAAAAACAGATTAATTATGTCGAGAAAAGTGAAGATAATGAGAAAGTAAGGGCACAGGGCTCAACTTGGTCAAGTATGATGTGAGCTGCACTAATGTTGCGAATAAGGTATGGCAATGGTCTACACGCATGCATGCATTTGACAAGTGACGCAATACCAAGTGCAACCTTGACTCTGTGAAGCCATGAAAAGTTATCTACATAAAGTAGAAAGCAAGAACTTCAGTGCCACAATTTAATCAATTAACAATCTATGCGTCTTTGAGTCCCAGATAGCGAAGAGGTGAACAAATTTAATCATGAAACCATTATTTCATAAAAGCTGAATACAGAGACTAGACAAGACATCATCTGTGAACATATTAATCAAAATGCTATTCTGCATCAACATATGGCTGAATT
The DNA here is from genome assembly GCA_002312845.1 of Kalanchoe fedtschenkoi. NCBI lineage: Eukaryota > Viridiplantae > Streptophyta > Magnoliopsida > Saxifragales > Crassulaceae > Kalanchoe > Kalanchoe fedtschenkoi. Next base: position 392,777 of record NQLW01000024.1, read on the forward strand.
TTTTCAATTGCTAAGATTTGATGATTTTAGGTGCTTCGAAGGGGCTGCATACAAGATGTTCATGTAGAAAACATGCAAAAAAAAATTAATAAATGGGGTCTTGGTCTCACATTGTGACTACTAATTGCTATCAGCTTAGAATTGCTAAGTGTGGTCAAAAGGTAAAGTAATTAAGAACTGCAGATTCAGAGGTAACCTTTTTCTTGGAGGTTGTGGACTGTATCCAGGGCATTTAACTGATAGGCAAGTGCTGGCCTGCAATCTGGCCAAGAGATGGCAAAGATGTTGATCATATTGGGGTGAGATCGGAGCCGATCATCATAAGCCAAATAACATTCCTCCTATTTAGAGGAGTGACATTGTGCAAGTAGTTAGTGTAATCAAAAGTTGTAGGGCAGAAGTGTTTTAATTCTTCAAACTAAAACAAAATGATAAACAAAAAAAAGAGGAAGATAGAAGAGTTACTTTCAATCGACGTTCATTATCCTCGGGCCAGGCCTCACAGTTGTCCCACACTTTGACCATTAATTGTTTATAATATTCATCGTTTGCTCGATAGACCTTTCCAAACTGAAAGTTGCCAATGACATTGTCTTGGCTAAAGCCATTAGTGAGGGCTTCCAATCCGTCACTGGCAAAAGCAGCTTTTTGCCCAGGAAGCATTCTGGATAAAGCAACCATTCATAAAGAGAGGTAACAGCTTCAGAACAAGTGGTTATATACTTATTACTCTGACATATGCAAGCTTCGTTAAACTAAACGGAGTTAAAAATAGCCAGCTAACCTATCATGTCAAGCAGTATCAACCAGTTTTAAATCAACGAAACCAAAATAAAAATGGCGCCACAGGAACAAATTCGCCGGCAAGATACACACACAGCTGAAACAAGTCAGAGTTGTGCTGCTACTAGTCTAACACACACCAGACCACCATGAAAATAAAGAGAAAACATTGAAAAAACACAAATCCGAATGAGCGCTGAAAATTGAGAAGTTGATGGAATAAATATGCAATGAAACGAACAACGGCGACGAGATGAAGAAAGTTACCTGAAGCTGGAAGCAGGAGCGTCCCGAAAATAATTACAAAAAAAAAAGAAAGAAAGAATAAATATCGAGCAGTGCAGCTGCAGGTTTCCAAACCCTATTCTGTCGAAAGAAAGACGCAAATCTCTACAGCCTCACTTAAACTAGGTCGTTTCAGTTCTTGAGCCTAAATTTTTATTTTCCGAGGATGGAAGAATGGTAATAGTTTAGTTAAATTAAATGAATTTAAAAAAAGAATGATAAGATTAGGAGTTTTTATTTTACAGTTAAAATTGGTCATTGAAAACGGTTAATCAAAAAATCGGTTAATTGATAAATTCGGTTAATGAGTATATGTATTTGAGTTTTTAATTTATTGATTAATTTAACTGAATAAAAATAAAATATAAATATTAAATAAATAAAATATTAAAACGCATCGTGCAGATAGGAAGTATGCATAATTGTTTATGGTTGAGAGTGGGGTGTAAATATGGATCAAAATTTGAATTTGGGTTGGGTTTCTCAAAACCCAAATTCATTTATAATAGAATAACTCAGTCCAAACTCAACTCAAATTCAAAACAACCCAACCCAACCCAAATTCAAAACTCTTAATTCGGGTTGAATTTGGGTCAACCCATTTATTTTTATTAATAAAGAATTTTAAAATTAAAAAAATTAAAAAATAAATAAAAAATAAAAAAGGAATTAAATTTTTTTAAAAAAAAATTAAAAATAAAAAATATTTTTAAAATTTTTTTAATTTTTAGTTTTTAATTTATTTTCTTATATTTATTTTATTTTTTATATATTTGTAATTCAGGTTGTGTTTTACAATTTGGGTCAATCCGAATTCAAATTATACAACCCAAAGACCAACCCAACCCAAAAATTACAAACCAAAACCCAACTCAAATAAAATAACTTAACCCGAATTCATTTTAATTTGGGTTGAGTTTTGGGTCAACCCAAAACCCTTACACCCCTAGTTGAGAGTTAGAAGGTTATTTTGTGGGAGGTATTATATTGAAGTATGCATAATTGCATATTTGGTTAGGGCTTTAGGTAATTGTTTATGGTGGGCAAAAACAAGTTGAAATTGGATGCTTGTTTCAATTTGAAGCCGTGAAAGAATAGTCATAGTAAGATTCTTGCAGCTACTTATTGTGGAGTCAAGGGGCTGCTCTTGGTATTTATCATAACAACTGCCATAGGAGTCTCCATTGTTCCCTGAGCGAAACTGATGCCAGATTGCCTATGGCTTCAATAGCAATATGAGATCATGAAATTTTACACTGAATTTCATCCAACTTTGATCATTGTTATATTTTTCAAACGATAAATTATGTCGTTATGTCCTCTTCATGCTTCTCGTAGGTCACTTGAAAGAGTGGTATTGTGTTATTCAGCTCTTACAATCGGCTTTAGCCAAGATAACTTCATGGGTAATTTTCAGTTGAGAAAGAATTATTACGCTATGGACGTCCAAGTTTGGGACAGGGACAAGGTTGACCACTGGCTGGCCTGGCCTGGCCTGAGGATAATTAATGAAAGGTGTTCTAAAGCTGTTTGACTAATGATGATATAGAGATCTCAGGCCCAACAATACTACAACCTCCAACACAAAAGTTTATCTACTTGTAAATTTGCTTTGGATTTGTGTTTTTGGTCCTATAGCTAGGATTTATTGTAGAGGAAATTAATGTAAGCTTTGAGATAGTGTAAGCTTTGTGGGGATGGAGTTCAGTAATCAGTAGCAGCCACATTTAACCATTTTCATCTCCTCTTTTACAAAGTAAACCATAGATTAACTGAATAATTAAAGTAATCATTTTGCTCAGCCTTTGATTCAATTAAGATCTTCAGTTGCATAATACCATCAGTTGACAAGCACTACACCATAAAAAGTTCATTCTTCCTAACTAATAACCAGTAGCAGGTACACTTTTTTCCCATCTATTTCAGTAACAATAGCTGATCGCGAACATTTTGCATGGAGACTCGTTGGTTTGGAGCCTCCTTATAACAACTCATTACAATTGTTGATATATTTTTCATCATCTCTAAGTTTAAATTCCATTTTTCCTTGACAGGTCTGCTCACAATATGGTCACGCTGTTTCTTTTTTAGTTCAAGCAATTCATAGATGGAGGCAGATTTGGATGCGGCATATCGCTTATTCTCCTCTTTAGCGCCTTCAGTTAATAGTTCGAGCATTATGGCCCCAATGCTGTAAACATCTGCTTTTGAAGTTATAGGGATTTTACGTCCGCTACGATCTGTGTATAAGCAGAAATCAGAATGCAAAAATAAATAAAAAATTGATAATCATAACAGTTTACCTTCTTTTCTTGAGACTTCAGGGGCAGCGTATTGCAAAGTATAGTATTTGCAATCCATTACTCCGTCTTGGACTATTGAGCCCAAATCAATTAGTTTCACTCTGATTCCCTAATGAGTAGGAATCATTTAAAGAGTGATTACCATGCATATGTGAAAATTAAAAAAATTCTTATAAAGTTGGATTAAAATAATTACCTCTCTTTCCATAAAAAACATGATATTCTCCGGTTTCAAATCAACAAACACCCTGTCATGTTGGTGAATATGAATTAACGCATCTGCGGTTTGCGCCATAATGTCAACAAAGTTCATCCAGTTGATTTCTAAAAGAGGGAGACAAAATTAGTAATAAAAACAGTTTAATGCATGAAAATAAATAGATTGTAAGAAGGCTTACAAATACTTGCTTACCAAATTTTCCATCATTCACATCCCTCAATTTTTTAGGGACATATTCCATAACCAAAAACAACGAGGGAAACTTTGATGTTTCTGTGCATCCGTAGCATTTGATAATATTGGGATTTCTAGAAAACAACATTATCATATTTTTTTCATGCTGCAGAAAGCAAAATCTTTGGTCAGATTATTTGGAAAAACAAAAACATAGATTAAACAAATAAGAAGAAGCTACCTCCCAAAAAATTTTATCTGCTGAGTTTCGATATGTTGTCTTCTTAACAGCAACTTCTCTTCCATCCAAATAACCTCTGTAAACCTCAGAAAACGATCCTTCCCCCACTGGATCGCTAAAATCTCCTGTAATCTCAACAAGTTTGTCGTAGCTGATTTCAGGAATAGCCATTTGAACTGCACAACAGAAGAAGGAGAAGTAAGAGAGAAATGGCAGGTTGCTGGGTGAAATGGTTGGGATGAAGAGAAAAACTAACATATAAAAGAAGAAGACTGGGCAGAACCTCCATAAAGACTGGATAGCTCTGTTGCACAGTATCGTGAGAGGGGAAAAATGCAGGCCGGATATTGAGCATCTGGTGAAGAAGTTGTTGCAGAAGATATGTTAATTGCAGGAGTTCAAAAGAGGAAGAAAGTACGTAGGTAACTATCAAACCTTAAACTCTCAGTACTTCAGTAGCAGTAGCCGAACTCGCTGTCAATGGAGCAGATCTCTAGCAACAAAAACAATGATGAAATTTTCATGAATCTGAGCTCTGAGAAAGGTAAACGCAAGGAGGTTGCTGAGGAGAAGGAGGAGGAGAGGGCTGTCAACATCACTGAATTCTTGAAGCCAGCAGAGAGGGAGAGGGAGAGGGAGAGGTCGTACGGCGGCAGAGGGCGTGGTCCAAGAGGTGGGTTCAACGGAGGGGGCTACATCAACTCTGCACCCCCGGCGCCCGGGTTGTCATTTTCCGGCACTGGGCGTCAAGTGAAGTTGCAGGACGTCTCTTGCTTGTGAGCCTTGTGTTGTGCGGGTCATTTTCCGGCACTGCACCCCCATGTTTCAGTCTCTTTCGCTCTCTAGATTTTAAAATTCACTTCCTGGGTTTTGGCCTTTGGCAGCCTTGTGCGGGTCCTACTGCTCGATTTTCCTCCATTAATAATTTTCTAAACTTGTTGAACGAGGTATGAAGCTACTGTGTCGAATTTGTCTTAAACTCTTAATAGATCACTCCTGTATTTGGTTGAGGGAAAATTTGAGAGATAAAAGAAAATTTGAGGGAAAATTAGAAGGAATATTTTTGTTTGGTTTTAAAAAAATTAAAGATGGAAAATTAAATAAAAAATGAGATGAAAAATAAGATAAAAATTTTATTTAAATTAAAGAATATTTTAGTATTTTCTATAAAAATTTTCATTTCAAACCAAACAAAATTAAAATAAAATAGATTTTTTGAGGAATTTATTTTTCCTATAATTTTCTTGGAACCAAACATAGCCTAAGAAAATAAAATAAAAAACTCGGGTGTAAATGTGTCAGTCCTTTATGTTGATTCAGATAACCGAATCTGAATAGATAGTCTACTCCATCTGTTTTATTTTACATGTCACTTAATCGAATTTTTTTGTCCACTTTTACTTGTCACTTACTCCCAATTTTCAATGCGTATTTAATATCAACAACTAACTTAAAATGTCAAACATTAATCACTTAATTATCATAATCAATAAAGAATACATTCCTCACCAATAATCATCTACCAATTTTACTTTTTACACGAACTTTTTCAAAAAAATGTTAACCACATACCTATTAAATTTGTTCAACCGTTAGCATTAACTTCACCTTAATCTACTCAAATTAACCGTAAACGATATATATTAGAGGATGGAGGGAGTATATTACATATCCGGATGATAAATTCTTCAAGATTAGTAATTTTTTTTGTTCGATTGGTTGCTACGGTCATTTATTAGTTTCCCGCTTCCTGCCGACAATCAATAATCCCTCTCCTTTAAGCTGTGTTTGGTGTGAGGAAAGTGAGAGGAAACGGAAAATTAGATGAAAAATGAATTCATCAAAAATTCATCTTATTTTACCCTTATTTGATTTGAGTTTTGAGGTGGAAAATTTTATAGAGAGTATTAAAACATTCTTCAATTTAAATAATTTTTCATCTTATTTTTCATCTAACTTTTCATTTTTGTTTTCCACTCCTAAATTTTCTCTAAATCAAACAAAGAATTCACTCTAATTTTCCCTCAAATTTTTCTTTCCCTCAAATATTTCCTAAACCAAACACAATCTTACAGTGTTAACCGAATCGGTTAACCGACCATCAAAAGTATTAATCATTACAGAACCAAATTTTTGGTTAACGGGATCCAGTTAACCAAAAATTCGATTAATTTGATTAAATTAATATTAATATTATATTCAATATTTTTTATATTTAATTTTTATTAATATTAATGATTTTATAATTTTTATATTTCCTTTTAATATTTAATATTAATATTAATTTCCAAATTTTTGGTTAACGGGATCCGGTTAACCAAAAATTCGATTAATTTGATTAAATTAATATTAATATTATATTCAATATTTTTTATATTTAATTTTTATTAATATTAATGATTTTATAATTTTTATATTTCCTTTTAATATTTAATATTAATATTAATTTTATAATTTTTTATATTTAATATTAATACTTTTTTTTATTCGGTTAATCGAAAATACAAATAACCTTAACCGTTAACCGAATTCAATTAACCGTAGTTAAAATTTTCGATTAACCAAATTCGACTAACGATTTAATCATATAGTGAACGCCCCTAGTGAATGTGATGAATGTCATCTGACCTATTATCACCCACCCTAGTGGCGGGGCCACATGTAAGTTAGGGGGGTCAAATGAGACCTCTTAATTTTTAATTTCTTCCAAAACTTATGTATATTTATAGTATAAATCTAATAAAAAGATAAAATTGACTCCTATAATATATAATTTTCTTATTTATAAACTAAACTTTAATATATTTTAAATATAATTATTAATTCAAGTATAATTTTTCTAGTCAAAAAATTAATTTACTCATCTCACACTTATATTTATGTCCTGGCTCCGCCAGAATAATAAATACTGTTCCTACACTTACAGAACAGTGTTCTAAAAATCCCCGTTTCGGACCGATTAATCGCCGATTAATCGCTAGGCGGTGTTGAAACGTTCCGCCTAGCCGCGTAGCCGATTAATTGTTTAAAACTTAATTTTTTATGAAAATAATAGTTTTGAAACATATATATTTATAATTAATTATAAAATTTATAATTAATATAATTAACTCCGATTAATTGTCCGATTAATCGTTCCGATTAATCCCCGCCTAGCCGATTAATCGCTAGGCGTTGTGTTCACCGCCTAGCACCGCCTAGCGCTTTTTAGAACACTGGTACAGAATGATTGCTTGGAAAAGTAAGAGTACTTAATGATCTGCACTCATTGTACGGCCTTCAGAGCCTCATATTTATAATAACAGATGAAGGATGGTTGCAACGTTAGGGCATTCCGATTGAAACAAACTAAAAAGTTGGTTTGTGTCATGCCACACAGATTTGTGTCATGCCAACTCAATATTGTCATAAATTTTTTTTTCACAAACCTAAACTACGATTGAAACAAACCTCTCAAACCTCTATTCATGGAACCCACATGTCATATTATATATTTTTTTATATTTTCATATTATATTAATTAAATCTTTTCTAAATTCATTAAATATTTAATTATTTATAATTATTAATTCATATTACTTTTTTTATATTTATATGTTAAAAAATTTAATTAAATCTTTTCTAAATTCATTAAATATTTAATTATTTATAATTATTAATTCATATTACTTTTTTTTATATTTATATGTTAAAAAATTTAAAAAATTAAATATTTCATCAAACCATAAAAATAATAACGTATTAAATGTAACATTCAATTTAAATAAATACCATATACGGCGTTTTTAAATGAAAAACGCCGTATATGGTAGATACTTTATACGGTGCTTTTAACTTAAAAACGCAGTATAAAGTACCTACCATATACGGCGCTTATAAGTTAAAAACGTCGTATAAAGTATATACGGCGCTTTTAACTTAAAAACGCCGTATAAAGTACCTACCATATACGGCGCTTATAAGTTAAAAACGCCGTATAAAGTATATACGGCGCTTTTAACTTAAAAACGCCTTATAAGCTAAATTCACGAACCGCTTCGTGCAGACGAAGCGGTGTTGTGTCAGAAACCCACGAACTACTACATCGAAACGAAGCGGTTCGTGACCTGACACAAACCTTCGCATGAACCTTCAATGGGGATGCCCTTAGTCTAACTCTAGTCCACTGCCGTATCTTGTTTGATCCGTGGAACTTTATTTTTTCCTTATAAATGCTGGTAATCGTGATCAGCGGTGGAGGATCAAAACTTCATTATTCGAAATTTGTTATTTTGATTTGCAGAATTATAATCCAAAATTGTTCAACTTTGGCATGACTATAAATTGAGTATAAATCGTTTAACTACTGAACTCATCAACTATAATAAGCACTTCCTTAAGCACCCGCAGCATTATTAAAAATCTTAATGCACCAAACCAAATCCATCCATGTTTCAAAAATAAATGGACTTTATCAGAGCCTAAATTCTAACACGACGTCGTCCGAAACCGAGTGTGATCCATTTCAAGTAGCGTAACCAATCAATATGATAACAACACATGTCAACAGACAGGCTGTGTTTGGTTTAGTGAAAATTTGAGGAGAAAAAGTGAGAAAGAATTCGTTGTTTGGTTTAAAAATATTGAGAATGGAAATAAAATGGAAAATTGAAGGCAAAATATGAAAAAAAAAATGTTCACACTAAAGAATATGCATTGATAATAAAATCCTCTTAGACTCTGTTCCTGAGTTTGGAGGGGAGGGAAAGGGAATGAGAGGAAAGGGAATGAGAGGAAAGGGAAGAAGAGGAAAGGGAATGAGAGGAAAGGGAATGAGAGGAAAGGGAAGAAGAGGAGAGCAAAGAGAATGAGATGAATGAATGTTTCTGAGTTTAGGAAGGATTTGGAGGGATAAGAGAAGAAAATAAAAAATTTGATTAAAATACTCTTACATAATATTTTTTATGTTAATGAACAATCTTTTAATGAAGGGCATATTTTGTCCGTTTACATCCCTTCCCCTCTAAATCCATCCAATTTGAGAGGAGAAGAAGGGTTTTAAGCCCCTCCAACCACCCCTCCTCCTCCAAATCCCTAAAAAAAAAACTCACAAACAGTCAATTTTTAATTTTTCTCATCCTTTTTCTTTCCCTTCCTAAATTTGACTCAGGAACACTGACTCAGAATTGAGCTAGTGGCCAAAGGAGTAGAGTTAGGCTCAGATGGGAGTTTTTTTTTTTTCCAAATGAATGAAAGAATCGCGTGTTATTAGCTACAGAGGCCACTTCTCGTGTGTGGCCCATGCTTTGGGCCTGAATCTGGATCCGGTCATGGGCCTGGTGCCCCTGCGCCTCCATCCGTGCAGCGGCGGTACGATCCTTGTCATCAGTTGAGGCGGTGTAACCGCAGTTAATGCACAGAGCTGCGTCATTGATCTCAACCTCCGATGCAGCCGGACTTCAGTTGAAACATGACTTGTACAATCTAATTGAGTCAGTCCAAAATTGAATATGTTATGTCAATTAAACTCCAATGACACGAGTATATTACGAACAGATCCGTTTTTTAATCGATATTTTCTTTCTCCTATTTTATATGTCATTTAATCGAATTTTTTTGTTCACTTTTACTTGTCACTTAACAATTTTCAATGCGTATTTAATGTCAACAACTATCTTAAAATATCAAACATTAATCACTTCATTATCATATTCAATAAAAAATGCATTCCTCACCAGTAATCATCTACCAATTTTATTTTTTGCACGAATTTTTTCAAAAACATATTAACCGCATACTTATTAAATTTGTTCAACCGCTAGCATTAACTTCATTTTAATCTACTCAAATTAATCTTAAACGACATGTAATAGAGGACAGAGGGAGTAATATCGAAGAGGCGCTCAAGACAGATTTTTTTTTTAAAAGAAAACCGATTCTTTCCCTTCGTTTTTAATCATATTCGACACTCCGTTTGATTTGTTTAATCTACCATTTTCGCTTCATCAAAGTAAAAATCCTATTAATTTTACCAACAGAGCATCCTGTAATTTTTTTCATAACATGTGCACAAAGTGATTTTCTTTTCTGATAAGCCTGTTTATTCAGCTACTTGAGCGCACATCTCAATATACTTTTTGATTTTCAGCGCACAATTTCATTGTACAATAAAAACTCCTAATCATGTCATTCTTTTTCTAAATTCATTCAATTTAACTAAACTATTACCATTCTTCCATCCTTAATTTTTAGCTAAGGAAGACATAATTCAAGATCACAAATAATTTGAATTGAAAAATAAATACAAACAAAATAGAATGAAAAATAAATAATAATAATTTTTTTGACTAAAGCACTGAAACGACTTAGTTTAAGTGAAGCTGTAGAGATTTGAGTCCTACTATCGAGAGAATAGGGTTTGGAAACCTGCACCTGCACTGCTCGATATTTATTATTCTTCTTTTTTTTTTGTAATTATCATCCGGACGCTCCTGCTTCGAGCTTCGGGTAACTTTCTTCAACTCGTCGCCGTTGTTAGTTTCATTGCATATTTATTCCATCAACTTCTCAATTTTCAGCGCTCATTAGGATTTGTGTTTTTTTCAATGTCTTCTCTTTATTTTCGTGGTGGTCTGGTGTGTGTTAGACTAGCAGCAGCACAACTTTGAGTTGTTTCAGCTGTGTGTGTATCTTGCCGGCGAATCTGTTCCTGTGGCGCCCTTTTTATTTTGGTTTCGTTGATTTAAAACTGGTTGATACTAATGACATGACAGGTTAGCTGGCTATCCGGGATTTTCTTACAAGTTCCACTCAGCCCCATTCTATATGTAACTCCATTTAGTTTAACGAAGCTTGCATATGTCCGAGTAATAAGTATATAACCATTTGTTCTGAAGCTGTTACCTTTCTTTGTGAATGGTTGTTTTATCCAGAATGCTTCCTGGGCTTCAAGCTGCTTTTGACAATGAGGGATTGGAAGCCCTCACTAATGGCTATAGCCAAGACAATTTCATTGGCAACTTTCAGTTTGGAAAGGTCTATCACGCAAAGGATAGTTATCATAAACAATACACTCTCAAAGTGTGGGACAGCTGTGAGGCCTGGCCCGAGGATAATGAACGTCAATTCAAAGTAACTCTTCGATCTTCCTTTTTTCTTTTTATCATTTTTGTAAAACATTTCTGCCATAAAAAGTTTGAAGATACACTAACTACTTGCACAATGCCACTCCTCTAAATAGGAGGAATGTTATTTGGCTTATGATGATCGGCTCTGATCCCACCCCAATATGATGCGGTTCTTTGGCATCTCTTGGCCAGAATGCAAGCCAACACTTGTCTATAAGTTCAATGCCCTGGATACTGTCCACAATCTCCAAGACAAAGGTTTAATTATGAATCTACAGTTCTTAGTTACTTTACCTTCTGACCACACTTAGCAATTATAAGCCGATAGCAATTAGTAATCACAATGTGAGACCACAACCCCATTTATTATTATTATTTTTTTGCATGTTTTCTACATGAACATCTTGTGTGCAGCCCCTTCAAAGCACCTAAAATCATCAAATCTTAGCAATTGAAAATATTCAGCCATATGTTGATGCAGAATAGCATTTTGATTAATATGTTCACAAATGATGTCTTGTCTAGTCTCTGTATTCAGCTTTTATGAAATAATAGTTTCGTGATTAAATTTGTTCACCTCTTCGCTATCTGGGACTCAAAGACGCATAGATTGTTATATGATTAAATTGTGGCACTGACGTTCTGGCTTTCTACTTTCTGTAGATAATTTTTCATGGCTTCACCGAGTCAGGGTTGCACTTGGTATTGCGTCACTTGTCGAATGCATGCATGCGTGTAGACCATTGCCATACCTTATTCGCAACATTAGTGCAGCTCACATCATGCTTGACCAAGTTAAGCCCCGTGCCCTTACTTTCTCGCATTATCTTCGCTTTTCTTGACATAATTAATCTATTTTTCATTTTTTTATAATCCGATATTGTGGCGTGTAGGATTTTAATGCGAAATTATATGACTTTAGTATGATTTCTGGAGGGATCCTTTCTGACAAGACTGAACTTTTAAATCAGCATTTGCAAGGCTGTTACGGATACATTGATCCAGACTATGTGTGTCGAGGTATATAACAACTTCTGAAACTCTTGATACATAATTTGTTTTAATTGTTGCCACTTGATGTGAAT
>NQLW01000024.1:414925-435529 GCA_002312845.1 Kalanchoe fedtschenkoi
TCCATTCTATATATTTAACATTGTAGCACTAGCATGGCTTTTACAAGCATAGTTGCTAAATTCAATGAATCTAATATACAAATCTGGTCCCATTATATGCAAAGATGTAGATATAGTTGCTTGAGTTTGAAGATCTTCACATGATTTTTGTTGGTTAGCCTATCATTGATAGATTGACTCTACAATATGATTAATATGAATTGAGCGGTTAATAATTTTTCAGACTTAATTCTGGCTGATAGGAATAACCTCTGGGCATATGTCAGGGAAGTCATGTAACAAATTTATAGGCAACACAGATTTAAAACTAATGGTTGAAGTCACAGATTAAATCCATTGCTGAGATTATCATTTTGTTTGGATTAAACTGGACCTTAGTTGAAATGTCTTTTCTTACCAAGGGATTTGGATTCTTACTAAATATAACTTTTTTTTTTCGTATCTCCACTGCTCGCAATCTTTTTTATTAATTTAAAGTTCATTGTATTGCATTCATGCTACCTGAAAAGTCTCCGAGCCAGTTTTAATTTGATTCCTTATAACAGGAAGGAGATTTCGAGATGAAACACATTGACAAAGTAGGCTCCAAGACGTTTAATGTCGCCATTGCACCCTTTTCACTCTCCACAATAGGCGACGATTCTGAAGTTTTTTGAGGGAATCCTTCTCTTTTCTCATCAGTTAAGGAAGCGCTCCAATGCACCTTGAGACCTTTCAATGGAACTGAGAACCGAAATCTACCTCTGTAATAACTGAAGAAGTGCTGAGGGGCAAAGCGGCCTCTCTTGTTCAACATCAGTGTATAAAGTAGTTATAGGCAGTACAGGGAAGATTTTGCCATAGCTTTCTCCCTCTTGTTTCTTTTGCGCAGTTAATAGTCTAGCAACAATTTCTGAGCCTACTGTGTAGAGAATTCCATTCACCGATTTTCTTCAACTTTTATTCGAATTGGGATGTTTTTAGTTCGAGTACTTTTACTGAATTTGCCGTGTTGGGTACTTGTCACGAGGTCAGCGTATGTTTTAGACATTGACAATTATTATCATTTGATATAGTCAAGTCAGACTTGTTATGAGTCAGTTCGCACACCTTCAATATATTCATGTTCATGCGGTAATGAATCCGAGACAATACCCCAAACCAACACATGATTAACGTATCCGTTCTCATCTTACATTTAACATCTACAGATCATTATAAAACTAAGCCTCAATGATTAAGGTAATTCTTATCCTTAAACTTCATTCACAAATGTATGCATGAGGAAAGATTATCTCACAACTCATGATTGAGTTTGAGGAGTTGGTTCCATCGTTTTTTGGCTTCATTCAAATCCTCATCTATTTTCTTATTGCTTACTTTTGTCCCAAGTCCCACAAAATGTGGACCAGGGCAAGCAAATGATGATAACTAATCACAATAATGTAATACAATAATGCATCAAGATTACCTTCTAATCCTGTTTAGCTTTAGCTTACCGACACTACAAGATCTTTCAGAGCTTCAGATTTGGGTGCTGCTTGTAGGTCCGTATTTACATTTGCGCAGTAAAAAGCAGAGAGCGTAAAGATTAAGTTCAATTTAATTTAAAAAAATATTAAAAGAGATTTAGAATTATTACCGGTTCTTCAATCATCGTATCACACAAACTGTCGAATAAAGTGTGACGATTAATTTAGAATGTTGCTTAAGATTAATTGATTTGATTCATTATTACAATTAATACAGTAATTCGATTACTTGGAAGCTATTTGGGTTTTTTTTTTAAAAAAAAAGCCAAATCTTATCTGTTAAAATTGTATGAAAAATCAACCGTGTAGGGTGTACAGGCAGACAGGAGCTATGGCTATTAACTTTGTTAGATTTTGCTATGATTTGATCCAATCATGGAAAGGTGTCGTCCATTCATTCAATGCCCAAGTCTTGCTACTTTGACTAGCAGGAGACTTGCATAGCAAGAAGACATCAACAATCTTGGAGGACACAACACAAACATGTCCCACTCTCATCTATCAAGACTCATTTTTGGATCCATATAAGAGCTCATACATGTCTCTTCAAAAGTTAAAATGATACGGATTAAACATTGAATAATTATAAAATATTTACTATTTCAATCTCATCTGTAATTAATCAAATTAACACGTGTTAGCTCCTAAACAGTTGACACCTAAAAATGACTCATCTACCGATCAATGGCTCATACATAGAGCTATATGTCTTGCAGTCTGACAAGCTGGCCATACCAATGATTCAAGACTTTCTGGTTTCCATGAAATCAATCATGCCCCAATAATCAAAACAAAACTTCACATTCACAGCCTCACCCAAGTTCAAGAAAGCTCAAATCTGTTTGCAACAATGCTTCATAGACTACCGGTCTGCTAATCGAGCTGAACTAGAGTATTAAAACTGAAATGAAATGAATCTGAATGAATAAATTGATTTGAACTTAAATGAAGCTGAATTAAAACCCATATAATCTTAAAAAAAATGTCAATTCTCATCTTCCAAATCAAAACCGATCTTATTTTAAGTCGAACCTAAGCACGCTTAATGCCGCGCTTTGCACTGTTTTATGTGCTTTATTCCTTCCTTTACCATGCCATCCCAGATCAAAAGAACCCCATCAGGCCAGCATCAGTTCTCTTCTTTAATTTGTAATCTGTGTACAATCTAATTCAATCTTTTTTTTAAAAAAAAAAATCACACTTGGTAACTCAGAGAATCTCAACTCTATAAAACAAGAGAAAAAGTGTGGAGGTGGGAGATGAATAAAGAACAGAACTTGGCCCCATTCCCACACCAAGCTCTCCTGTAGATTTCAAAACAATGGAACTGAGGAAAAAGGGACTTGACACAACCTTGTCTGGCAAATCTTGGTAAAGGTGACAAAAACATATCACTATATACCAATTACCAACTTCTTGGTGTGATATCATATCTCTAATCTATCACCAGATGATGACGTGGAGTGCATAAATGAGTGAGAAATATACACAAAAAAGGAGAAAAAAAAAGTGAAGCTTGGTCTGAAAGCCATAAAAGATAGCAGAGAGGACAGCAGCAGGACCAACACAACATGTTACAGAACCGTGTGTGCTTTTTAGTATTAGTTTAGTTTAGTTTAGTTTACTCTAAGCATATAGCCAAAGCAAAGCAAGGCATCTCATTTCTCTCTTCCATCTCCCTCCTCCCTTGCTTTTGCTTGCAAGCATCGTCAAGCCGCAAGATTGTGCCTTGTTCACAAACCCCATTTCAGGTTTCATCCCAGACAGCATCAATGAGGGTGTTGTATACATATATAACAAGTTTGTGTTGCTTCATCTTCATCTTCTGTCTCTTCTTTGAATGTGTGGTATGTTCTTGTAGGTAATTTGGCTTCTTTTTTTCTTCCTTTGCTCTACTTTTGACACCAACCCAGTTCATGAAACCGTCTAAAGCTTCTAAAGAAGTCATCTTTCGCCTCTGGGTTTGAATTCCTGATCTGGGGTTGTGTGTTCAAATGCGCATGCCCCCAGAAGCTTGTTCCGAGACACCACCTGTCTTGTTGGTTTCTGTGACCTTGAGCTTGCTGCAGAGAGCATATGTGTCTTGCGCTGTTCATCATTGAGTACCAAGTTGTCGCACGATGAGTTTTATAACAGGAGACAAAGGTCACTCCTGGCAGCCGATCAAGACAGCTGACACCACAACAAGGAGCTACTGGCTTAACTGGAGAGTCCTGCTGTGCTGCATCTGGCTTGTGATCTCAGTAGCAGTCTCCAGCTACATAATATGGAGGTATGAAGGCCCCCGTAATCGACGTAAAGTACAGGAAATTGATCAGCCCCGGAAAGAGTCGTCTGGGACATTGTACGAGGATGAGGTTTGGCGGCCGTGCCTGAACTTCATCAGGCCTGGCTGGCTTCTGGGCTTTCGCATCTTCGCCTTCCTTGTCATGCTGGTGCTCCTCATCGTCACTGGCATTGTTGATGGTGGCAGCATTTTCTACTTTTACACTCAGTGAGTGCTCACTGCTCAGCTCAGGCACCTGAATTTCTGCACCACTTTCTGCTAGACTTGATTCAGCTTAAATAACCAGATTCTTGTGTCTGCTTCCTGCAGATGGACATTCACTTTGGTGACCGTTTATTTTGGGGTAAGCCAGCCTGCCTATTTACGCGCTTCACTGGCCGTAACCAGTAGCTTGCGCTCATGTCTGTCTTCTGTCTTCCTTTTCGCAGCTTGGATCATTGCTGTCCATCTACGGATGTTTTCAGCACCGGAGTCGCGTAGGTGGAAACCAAATTGAGGACTCCGAGCAAGGCACGTATCCTAGCAGAATAGCTGCTGAGCAGTCTATCCGATCAGCTGTAGCGAAAAGCTTCAGCCTTCCACCCCAAATTTCTTATCTCCCAAATCCTGCAGGCTTCTGGGCTTACACTTTCCAGATCATGTTCCAGGTAATAAACTCCCGCCCCACTTCAACTCTCATCTTCCTCAAATCAATGAACCCAAACACTCATGTTTCCACTTTCCGCTGTTTTCAGATCATTGCAGGAGCTGTGCTGCTCACCGACTGCGTCTTCTGGTTCATCATCGTTCCGTTCCTGACAATCCGAGATTATGATCTTAACTTTGTAAGCTCCGACAAATACAACAACATCCCAGAATACAAAACAACTCATTCATTTCGATTCTGAAAAAATTAATAATATCCATGTCTGTATTCTCTGCAGTTGATCATCAACATGCATACAATCAACGCGGTGTTCCTGTTTGGTGACACTGCCATGAACAGCTTGGTAAGCTTAAAAAATCGCCTACAGCAGCTCGCAGCAGAAGTTACAAACTTACAACAATATCTTCGCTTCAGTCACACTGATTTCTGTTTGCCATTGCAGCGCTTCCCATGGTTCCGCATCGCCTACTTCATCCTCTACACATGCCTTTTTGTAGTCTTCCAATGGATCCTCCATGCCTGCGTCGCAATCTGGTACCATCATCATCATCCGCCAAAAATAAAACTTCCGGCTATTTGTCAACGTTGCTGTCATATTAACCAGCACCGCACTCTGCAGGTGGCCGTATCCATTCCTCGACTTATCGTCACCATTTGCTCCCCTATGGTACGCTACCTGAAACAACCAAAGATTATACCGATTTCCGACTGCATATTTAGTATCACTTTCGTGATAACCTATGATGAACACTCAAAATGACATATTTGCAGGTATGCATCACTGGGATTGATGCTCGTCCCATGCTACGGAATTTTCGCGTTAATCATGAAGCTGAAGCACTACTTGCTATCAAAATGGTTTCCGGAATCATACAAATGTTTGAGGTGACAAGGTCAAGAGTATACACCGTAGTGGAGAAATACGAAGTGCAGAGAATCGAGCAGCAAGAAGACCTGCAATTTTTTTTTCTTGTCATATGAGAAGCAGCATCCTCTTGATGCTCGAGTAATGTATATTATCACTTTTTAGGCCGTGGAAAAAAATGTTTATAATATCAATGGAGAACAATCGATTCTTGACTAATTTTCATGGATTATGATTAGGGAGAAGTATGAAAACAGGATCCATACTATCACATAGTTGCAAATTTAAAGGACGTTACTGCATTCAATTTGCAATTTTGAATATTTCACATTTTGCATCTCATATGTAATTACATGATTTTTAATTTTATCTCAAATTTGCTTTTACAATTTTCAAACCTGCCCTAGTCCCAATCAAACAAGATAACTGGTTGATTTTCATAAACAAGATGTCACCCCCCTTCATGAAAATCAAATGACTATCTTGTTTGATTGAGATTAGGACATGTGTGAAATTTGTAAAAGTAAATTGGAGTTAAAATTAAAAATTGGATAATTATATATGGGCCAAAATGAGAAATACCCGAAAATTGCAAATTGGAGGTAGTAATGTAAACTGTTTTCATACTTTACCCTTATGATTATTTATTAGCACACGACTTAGAAGCAATGTGAAAGCCACACATAAATCATGTGATTGAATTTTATTCAAAAGATTGTACCTTTTCGTATACGACGATCGAAGCTTCAGCCAGTAAGCCGGCAATCAGTAAAGCACGATTTTTTGGCTTGAAGGAGAAAGGCGTTGCATGCAATGGTGACATTTGACTCAGATAGCATCGGATGGCATAGAGCCCATTAGGATTACGTTGCTGTCGCTGTTTTGTCTTCCTAACCTGTCTGATTTTGTGGTCTTTGAAAACAGCCCGGATATTGTCTCGGATAAGCTGGAGGCTAAATTCTTCCTGACAGCGTCAAACACACCAGCCTCGCTGTTGGAACCACCATCGAGCCTGTGCGCAGATCCGGGCGCTTTTTCTAATCTGAGGTGAGCCTCACAGGAGCAGTTTGTGAGCTTTTTGAAACATGGCTCGTGAAAGACCAGCCCACAAGATCTACACTTTTTAACCTCACTTTCCTGCCAAGGACAGTCATCTGAGCACCGGCAACAGATTGAAGTTTGATAAATTCCGTGGAAGTTCATCATATACCTGAAATGGAAAAATCAGAGCCGTTGGGTCACGGCACGCTTGTTTGGCCCCGCACACCACTCCAGCATCACAGCAGAAGAGACATTGCTCCGTGATATGTTCCAATATTTTTCTGGAAACGGTTTCCACCATCACCGGAAGTGCTGCAATGAGCGTCCATTCAGCGGGAGTGAACGACAGGTTACAATCATTCTGAGTTTAACTGAAAATGCAATGTAAGTCGTCCAAACCTTACCAGAAAATGGACCTCTCGACAGATCAATCAGGTCCCGAAGCGAAAAGAAGTCGTTGCTCTCCAGAAGGTATCTTCGAGACCCAAGTCCTTTGTTGATAGTCCTCCGGAAAGGGCAGCGGAGATAAGGAAGCATGGCTCCGATTTTTTTCCGGATATTCATAACCTGAAGAAGCGCCGGGACCTTCGAGAGCAATAATGGATTCACCGCACTAACACAAAGCATGGGCTGCAGAAGTTTAGAGATAAAACCGAAAATGAGCAAAGCCGTCAAATACTGAGATCAGCAAAGAACAACGAAACGAATTTTAATGTGTGGAATCGGAACCTTATCGTGAATCGACTCGAGATATGACTTGGCCATTTGGGAAACTGGATATGGAGTGAAATCCCACTGATGTAGGACTCTCGCGGGTAGCACTGATGTCTCGTTCGTATGGCACGAGTGACAAAACAACTGGCCGGTGTACTCACAAAGCCGGGGCTTGCCCCAGCCTAATGTATGAATGATTTCTAGCATCATGGTCTTCCCTTCATCGAAATACTGGTGGCATCCTGCGCATCTGCCGTGCTGCGCTTCTAATTGCTGCTTCAAAGACTTGACCCGCTTGACTTCGACTATAAGTGATATTGTCTTCCCAAGAGACCCGGTGATTTCTGTGTTACCATCATTATCTCGTCTTGATGAAGCGGCTCTCGGAGTGCTTATGAAGGAATCTTGCGGGGACAGGAACCAAAGTAGAGCGCCCGGAGAGCTTGATGAGACCCTGGAGTTGACAACTGAAGTCAAACACTCCTGGATAAGAATGCTTCTCTCGGCCACGACGTCAGGAGAAGCATTGCCGAACATCTTGCGAGACTCTCTTTCAACAGATAACCAGGGAGACGGAAGAGCTAAGCCTCGATCAGCATACTGCGCTTTCAGCCGCCGATAGAGAGTGCAGAAGTCGCGGTATCGGCGCTCAACCTCCCAGCGGTCGTTCCCGCTCCACACTCTTATTCTGTATACAGTGTATTCCTTCACGCCAACAAGTCGCTCGCCGAGTGATACATCTCCCTTCTTTTGCTTCGCTCCCACGACTTCAACACCGTCAATTCTTGGCACATGGTGAACTGCTGGATCAGCAGCGCCTTGATCAGAGGTTGAGGCAGCCGAAAGACTAGCCCTTGATGGAAGAGATAGCTGGGGATGGAAGATGTTGCTGACCTGGTTGAATCTTAGCCCCGGAGAGTCAACCGAATCCAGCAGTATTTCCTCCATTTCGGTAACAAAGTCATCAAGGGATTCATTCGACTCAGGTGGATCCATCTGCAATAAACAGCCAGATGACTGCCATTAAATTCAACATACGAAATTCTAACGGAAAACCACTGGAAATAGTGTGACGGAAATATGAGCTTATAAGACAAAGATCAGAATCTTAATGAGACATTTAACCAACCTTAACAGGTTTGATATCCGCTTCGTGTGCGGAAGCTGAAACAAAAGGGTGATCCGATAATCTGTGATCCATGAACTTCGACACGGACAGTTCGTGTTCGCTATCTTTGACACGGTTACTTGTGTCCTCTATAAGAGCTTCTACTGAAGGTGTATGCAAATGGTTAACTTTAGCATCAGAGAGGGGGTCCAGATTCACTTTTGAGCAGGGCTGACTTTCTAGGACGTAGCTTTTCGGTATTTCTATTACTTCCCCACCGACCGAGTACGGAAAATCTTTCACCAAGCCATCGTGTTCTGATTCAAAAGTATTCCTAACCACATCAGCGAGCTCCGAATGCGTGTCTGGGGAGTTTTCGTTTCCGCCTGGCCGAGGCGCGTCTGCGGCGGTTTCATGCACCCCTGGCCCCGCGCTAGCAATCTCACCTTCATAAGAAGTTTCCAGAGGATTGTCTCTAAACTCGGTAATATTTCGATTCCCATGATGATAAACGTGCTTTTCCATATTAGCAAAGATATCTTCGCCATTACTGTCAGCGAAATCATCCCAATCTTCCATACCGTAAGCCTCTGACGAGCCCATAACCAATGGATTTCTACTCACGCCTTCTTCTCCCTTCTGCTGCCCCCGCCAGTTACGACTTTCAGTCTTTACTTCTCTCTCCGAAGCTGAACCCTCGAAGCCCGAATCCTCGCCGCCTGAATAGTCACCCCTCGACGATGCTCCATCCTCCTCGAAAAGCCCTTCTTTGTTCTTTCCATCACATTCCAAAACACCCTCCGCAAAAGTATTTACAACAGCCTCACTTTCAGCAACGTAACTACCTCCGGAACCAAGCCCGCCCCTATCCCTACAATCGTCTTCGACACCACCATCTCGACTATGGGAAGTTCCGGCATCACAGGTCAACTGCGAGCCACACATTTCGTGTCCTGTGTAAGCCGCAATCAGGCCACCGGTATCATCATCACCATACAAACCATCAGCTGAAATCGAGCTCATATCCATCGGCAACCCCAAACCACCGCCACCACCACGATCCGCAACCCCATCCTCACCAAAGCCTCTCAAGCTCCGAACATCATTCAACCTATCCAGCCCATCACACGCTCCAACCTCAACCTTCAACCCATTCCCTCGTTCAATCCTGCTACTCAAACTTAAACAATCCAAGCTCAAATCATCTCCACCGAACCCTAAGCTCCTCAGCGACCCGAAATCCGAGTCATTGCAATCACTAAAAGCCCTAAACGAGGTCGAACACAAGCTGGGCGTCGCCATAGCCGAATTAGCACTACAGTACCTGTCGAATTCCGACTCACCGCAAGACGAGTACCGCGACGAAATCGGAGACAGCGCCTCCCCGTCGCCCATCTCCAGCAAAGTCGAAAACTTGATACTCTCCTCGCGCTTCGCCGCCTCCATGGATCGTTCAAAGCCCGAATCAAGAAACACCCACCAACCCCAGAATCGGAATCGGATCAATTTTGCATCGAAGGTCGAAACTTCAATGCGTGCTGATCGAATTCGGCGACGACTCCGTGGCTCTGCAGTGGACGTTGAGAAAAAAAACAGGTCGTATAGAATTTCTAGGGTTTCGTATTCGAAGCGAGGAAGCTGGCCACGGTGATGATTCGGGGACAAATGGAAATCTGGGTGACTCGAGCTCTCTGGTGATCTGACGATTTCGTTGTCTGATTATGTTTCTCTTTCGGTTGGGACTCCAAACATAATTAAATTTTCAATTTATTTATTCCCCTTGTTTTCTTTTACATCTCTTAATTTAATTTTTTTATCCATTTTTATTTATCACTTAATAATTTTCGGTGCATATTTAATATCAAGAACTATTTTAAAATATCAAACATTAATCAATTCTTTATCATAATTAATAAAAAAATCATTCATCACCATTAATAATCTATCAATTTTACTTTTTGCACGAATTTTTTTATAAAAATACCAATCACCAATTCATTAAATTTGTTCAACCGCTAGCATTAACGTCACCTTAATCTACTCAAATTAACCTTAAACAACATGTAATGAAGGAAGAGTGAGTAAGTAATAAAAAAGTAAATATAAAAATGGTGTTTTCTTTTTGGTATTCGGAAAGAAATGTTGATGTGCACATTTTCGATTGTGATGGAAACTATTTGTGTGTAGATAGATAGTGATTGTAGTTGGCTTTTGACTTTGAAAGTTTGATCACAAATTTGGTAATCCAAACTAAATATCAAGAAAACTAATTTAGAGATTGAAAAACAAAAACATTTTAAGATAATTAGTAGTAAGTGCTTAAGAAACCATCCATTTAATGTAAGTGCTTATTTCTTTTTAGGGTAAATTGCAAATACATTGCCTGTACTTTCATCTGATTTCAAATCAGGTACCGTATTTTGTAATTTTTCAGTTCGAGTACTCTAAAACTAATTTTGAAACTAAAAAAACACTATAATTCACCTTATTGAATGTGGATTTTCATTATCATGCAATAAACTATATGATTTATAGTGTTGGTGTGCTAAATCCCATGAATTATAGTGTTTTTTGTTTCAAAATTAGTCTTAGAGTACTTGAATTGAAAAATTACAAAGTACGGTACCTGATTTGAAATCCTGTGAAAGTACAGGTAATGTATTTGTAATTTACCCTTATTGTTTAAGAAAAATTGCTATTTTCACCAAAATCGCATTATTTTTAATGATGTATTATCATTTGAAATAAGGAAAAATTCTAAAAGGGGTCCCGAACTATCCTCACCTCCCCACTTAAGGTCCGAACTATCAGAATTGACAAATAGGGTGCAAAAATACAGATTTTCGTTAAACATAATAACCCTGTTAATTCCCATCCACTCCCGTCAATATCTGTTAACCCTCCGTGACTAAGAGTCAAATAATACTCTATTATCGTTTGTTTTTTATTCCAGCACATTCCATCTCAATTATCAGACAGAGACCGACCACCACGATCCCATTCCGGCGCTTTTCCAGCATCGATAGTGAGTCACTGGTCCCTCGTTCGTCAATCATTCCACGGCTGCATTTAGGGCATAACAGGTGACAATCACTCATCCGCTCATCCTTCAACCATTACACACCTGCATCTAGGGTTTTTTCTTCAGTCGTCCTCTTCACTTGATTCTAATTCCGGGTTGTTTGATAATGGGATAAGATGTTGAATGTTAAGGTCTGGCATGGGGATGCTTTATACAGGTCGATTGTGAACAATATGTTGAGGGCAGGTCGGAGATCCTGAAAGGGATACAAAACTTGTTGAATCCAAAATTTAGATATTGAAGGGATACAATATGTTAGGTGTATTTTGAAAGTGTGATTACAAGTCGTAATCACTACAAGTTGTATTTTCTTGCTTGAAAACATTGCACTTTTAATCATGCAAACAAAATCCTTTTACTCCGCTCCAACATCCTTCAATATCTAAATTTTGGATTCAACAAGTTTTGTATCCCTTTAAGGATCTCCGATCTGCCCCCAACATACTGTTCACAATCGCCTTGTAAAAAGCATCCCCCATGCCAGACCTTAATATTCAATATCTTATCCTCCATTATCGAACAACCCGGAATTAGAATCAAGTGAAGAGGACGAGTGAAGAAAAAACCCTAGATGCAGGTGTGGAATGGTTGAAGGAGGAGCGGATGAGTGATTGTCACTTGTTATGTCCTAGATGCAGTCGTGGAATGATTGATGAACGAGGGACCAGTGACTCACTATCGATGCTGGAAAAGCGCCGGAATGGGATCGTGGTGGTCTGTCTCTGTCCGATAATTGAGATGGAATGTGCTGGAATAAAAAACAAATGATAATAGAGTATTATTTGACTCTTAGTCACGGAGGGTTAACAGATGTTGACGGGAGTGGATGGGAATTAACAGGGTTATTATGTTTAACGGAAATCTGTATTTTTGCACCCTATTTGTCAATTCTGATAGTTCGGACCGTAAATGGGGAGGTGAGGATAGTTCGGGATCCCTTTTAGATTTTTCCCTTGAAATAAAAACTAATTGAAATAAAAACTAATTAGCTCACGAAGTCACATGTAACATTATATAACTATTGAACAAGTTTCACACTATTGTGATACAATTTGTGGTTCTTGTTGGTCATTTATCTTCAAAAATCAAAATTAAATAATGAATTTTGAAATTCAGATTTGTGAATGGAAAATAGTTAGGGAAAAAGTTATCATGGAATCGCTAGATGATTTATATAAGATGATCCTAACTTGATTTCAAAAATATAATCTTAGAGATGAGCAAAACGTGAAAAAATCAAAATTGAGTAGATTTTCATAGAGATATCCAAAAATTTGATGATTAAGTCGAAATTATCTGACAGAGTTATCCATAAGAGTCATGTGAAACATCGTACACGAGTTTTATGAGGTTTTGAAACAATTTAGAAATGTGTTTTATATATGTGTCAGAATATCATATTCTTACGAGGTTCCATATGATACTATAATATTTTATCTCATTCAGATTTTCTTTAAAATTTTGATATTTTCCGTTTGTATTTGAGAATAAATCATTAAAATGGACCCTAAGATTCATTTAGAAATCTTTCAAACTTGATTAATAATCTTATAATATTTTATGTAACTCCGTAAAATAATAATTTTAAATTTATTTATTTATTTTTGCTAGAATCAACACATCTATAAATATACACATATGAAAAATCCATTGAAAGAATTAACCATTTATTAGTATGCTCATACAATTTGCTTTGGTCTGATTTGGGACAGCACATTCACTTAAATTTGAATTTTTAAAAAATTAAAATCATAATCGAACATTGCACATTCAAAATGGAAATGAGACATGAAAACCACTAATTTTTCAATTTTTAGTTTCACTTTAGTTTTTACAAAGCAAAAACAGAAAACAGAAAAGAAATCACCTTACCCGACAAACAACCTTAAATAAGGAAAAATTAAGGTTAATGACACACTGGTTCTTCCCCCATCGGTTACGCAATCCATAACACAAAAGAATGTCGCCTTTCAATCTCTCTGTTATGCCCATCCCCAGGGAATCAAGCACGACAGGCTCTTGTCGCATTGAACTCCGTGCTTCCCCTTTCGTCAATCCTGCCCTGTTCCTCGTACCCCAATTTTCAACTTGCGAACGATTAGATTGGATTGGATTGGATACACAATGCAGCTATTTACACGAATGGCTAGATATCTGGGGTTTACGCTGCTCATCTTTTCGATCTTTTCATTTCGGGCGACTCTCTCGGATCCGCGGATCAGGGTGGCGGGCCTTATATGCGGGAACGCGACGCAGACCCGCCCGAGCATTGTCCCCAACTTCAACAGCCTGATGGCCCGCCTGGAGCGCTTGATCGACACCCACATGGACGGCATGGACTTCATCACCGCCCCGCTCCCGACCATCGTCGGCTTCGCGCAGTGCCACGCGGACCTGACCCACTCCGAGTGCCGCACCTGCTTTGCCCGAGCGCGCCGCGCGCTCGAGGCCTGCCCTCCAGCCGCCACGGGCCGCGTCTTCCTCGACGGCTGCTTCGTGCGCTACGACCCCAAGGCCCACATCGAGCAGATCACGG
Source organism: Kalanchoe fedtschenkoi (assembly GCA_002312845.1). Classification (NCBI taxonomy): domain Eukaryota; kingdom Viridiplantae; phylum Streptophyta; class Magnoliopsida; order Saxifragales; family Crassulaceae; genus Kalanchoe; species Kalanchoe fedtschenkoi. The sequence goes on from NQLW01000024.1 coordinate 428,716, forward strand.
ACCGGACCAGCGACCGGGTGAACTGCTCGAAGGCCAATGCGAACCTGGAGGACCATCTCCTGAGGGCGGAGTTCGGGAAGAAGGTGCGGAAGGCTCTGCGGAACATCACGGGGGCGGCTCCCCACAGCAAGGGGTTCGCCGTGGCCGAGGCGAGAGGCGGGGTCAACGCGGTCTACGCCCTCGGACAGTGCTGGAAAATGGTGAGCGGAGAGGGATGCAGACACTGTCTGAACCACGCCCAGCACATGCTCGTGTCGAAATGCGTCCCCGGGTGCGCCGGCACGGCTCTCTACGCCGGGTGCTACCTCAGATACTCTACTGAGAAGTTTTACGGCGATCATGCCGAAACAGTTACTTTCGGTAAGTCTCAAAATCTTGTAAAATCGCTCTGATAGAATAGCCGACGATCCAGAGCCAGAGCCAGACTGACCTTTTAGTGTTTTCGTGGAAGATGAGGCGGATATGGTTATGACGGTGCTGGCAGCATTGCTATTCTTGTTGCTCCTCTTGCTGCTCGGAGCTCTGATCAGCTACCTCAGGATGAGGAGGATGGGACAAGGTACGATGATTCTCCGGTCAGTTTCCGTGTAAAGTACATGTTTTTTAAGGTTGCTGCTAACATAGTTTTCGGATTTCTGGCAGTGAGGAATCCGTTTACTCGGCTGGCATCGACGGTCAACCGGTGGAAGATCAACTTCAAGTACGAGGTGCTGGAGAAGGCGACGAATGGCTTCGACCAAGCGAATAAACTGGGGCAGGGGGGAGCCGGGTCTGTCTTCATGGGCACTTTGCCGGATGGCCGGATTGTGGCGGTCAAGAGGCTCTTCTTCAGTACCAGGCAGTGGGTGGACGAGTTCTTCAACGAGGTGAATCTGATCAGCGGGACTCGGCACAAGAACCTCGTCAAGCTCTACGGCTGCAGCATCGAGGGGCCGGAGAGTCTGCTCGTCTACGAGCACGTACAGAACGAAAGCCTCGAGAAACATCTCTTCGGTACGCTTGCTTGCACTTCAAGTAACATTTTCCTTCAGATTTCGAATGCTCCGGTTTAACCGTTCGACTGCAGATAGCAGGAAGGCCTGGGTTCTGACGTGGGATCAGAGAATGGACATTGTGCGAGGGGTAGCGGACGGGCTGGCGTACCTCCACGGCGGATTCGGCTCACCAGTCAAAATCATCCACCGGGACATAAAGGGCAGCAATATCCTGCTGGATGAGAACCTGGTGCCTAAAATCGCAGACTTCGGGCTGGCCAGGTGCGTCCCTGGCGGCGAGGAGTCCCACATTAGCACCGGCATAGCTGGCACACTGTAAGTCATACGCTTCGCTCCCTGCCTATTTCCCATCCTCGCCTGAATGTCTCGAATCTGACGTAGGTAACGATTTGCAACTTGTAGAGGGTATATGTCGCCAGAGTACCTGGTTCGAGGCCAGCTCACGGAGAAAGCGGACGTGTACGCGTTCGGCGTACTGGCTATAGAAATAGTGACCGGCAGGAAGAACTCAGTCTTCCTGAAGAGTTCCTCGTCAGTTCTACTCTCTGTAAGACTCAGACCCACCAAATTGGCAAATCTTTCCGTTAAATATTCATATTCTGACTCAGTAACTGAAACAATCTCTGACCGAAGTTCCTTGTCACAGGTGTATAAGCATTTCAAAGCCAACAGACTGAGCGAGAGCGTCGATGCGTCGCTGGAAGGCGACTTCAACGCTGCGGACGCGTCAATGGTGCTCCAAATAGGCCTGCTGTGCACGCAGGCCGCGCCTGCGCTAAGACCCACCATGCCCGAAGTGGTTCGGATCCTGAACGGAACAACAAAAGTGATACCCACGCCTGAAAACGCTCCGTTCGTCAATGCCAGCGTTCTAGGCCACGATGACACATCAACTTATTCGGTGGCGAAAACTCGGTCACAGTCACATGACTCGTTTAGCTCCTGTCTAACTGACTCCTTGTGCCACGACTCCGCCGCCAAATTACCTGAGTCAAGATAGCACGTGCAGAAGGTTCAGCCGCAAAATAGATTCACTGAAGCAGTTGCAGCAATGCGGATACAAATCGCAGATTGGCGAGGTGAACGGATACTAACCTGGCCGCAGCTGACTACAACACTCGTCGAGGAAACGACAGACGGTATGGAATGACTTACAGTGTTAAAGACAGGAATCAGATGAGCCTCCGAGAAATCGAAAAACAAGCTGTTGTACATAACTTGGTCTCTGACTGCTTACAGAATTTCCTGCCTGAGGCAGGAAAAGAAATGTGAGATTGATTATAATCCACTCCAGCTCGAAGCTAGAAGAAGCGATTTTTTTTCAGACATTTTTTTTACAATTGCAACTCTTCGGATTTCGGTTATATATATATGACAGTTGAGGCACAGATGATCAGTTACAGCCTATGAACACGACTCTAATCAAACAGTAAAACTGAAGATGGAAATCCATGGGAAAAACCCGGGAAAATCAAAAAACGAAAAAGCTAAGCCATTGCATCAGGCTTGAGATGGAAAACGCACGTCTTGGTGGAACTGTGATCGTCCCTTGAAGATGCTGAGCCCGTGCTGTCCACTTTCCAGTATTCGCCTTTTCGTTTCGTGTCTTCGCCTTTCTTGAACTCGTTGGTTCCGTGATCCAGGTTCGACACTGCGACTTTGCGCCAGTTGAGCCAGATCCGGAGCATGATGTAGAGCATGACGAGACAGATGAGAGTTGAGCTGAAGACGATGGCGACAACTATTCCAGTGACCGCGTTGCTCGAGAGGTGCGTCCTGTCTGATCGTCTTGAACATGAGAGCAGCGGAGAGCCGCAGAGCTTGTCATTCCCGGAGAACGCGCTTACTGGGAACTTTGAAAACGTTGAAGGGATCTTGCCTCGCAGATGGTTGTTCGACAGGTTTAGAACATGCATGCTTGTCAGCTTTCCTAGCGAGGCTGGAACTTCCCCTTCGAGCTGATTGTTTGATAAGTTCAGCCTCTCGAGCTTCATGAGACTCCCGAGAGAAACGGGTATTTCACCGTGCAGCTGATTGTTGCTCAAGTCCAGAATCACTTGCAGTTCTGATAAAGTTCCCAGCTCCACTGGGATTGATCCGGTGAGCAGATTCTCCGATAGCCTCAGATCATACAGTTTCTTGCACTGCTGGAGTGTGTAAGGAATGGTGCCTGAGAGTCTGTTCTTTTGAAGATTTAGGACATTTAGAGACGTCAGATTCCCGATCTCTAAAGGGATCTCACCAGACAAATCGTTGTGGCTGAGTGACAGCTTGAGCAAACTCGAGCAGTTTCCAAGCTCCGCAGGCACTGTCCCGCTGAAGCCATTTGATGACAAGTCAAGCTCCCCGATCTCTTTCAACTTCCCCAGCCACGTGGGTACTACACCTGTAAAGTTATTATTTCCGAGCAGCAAATGGTTCAGACTCATGCAGTTTTGGAGCTCGGAGACAATCTGACCTTCGAGATTGTTGTATGACAAGTCGAGGAAACTCAGTTCCTCAAGCTGGCCTAGCTCAGGAGGCACGTGTCCGCTCAGTTGATTGTTTGCAAGACGAATACGGATCAGTCCTTTCGATGAGGCTAGCCTGGGAGGAATCAGGCCGCTGAAACTGTTGTTGGTCAAGTCAAGCTTGGTCAGCAGCACAGACCCGGTTAACGGATAGATTGAGCCGCTAAGTCTGTTGTGCGACAGATTCACAATACTCAGATTCTTGAGGAGGAAAAGTGACTGGGGAAGTGGGCCTTCGAGCGAGTTGTTGTAGAGAGTGATGAGGGTTAAGTCCTCAAGGAATCTGAAAGTTGGCGGGATTTCACCAGAGAGCTTGTTGTCTGCCAGAGCCAGCAACTGGAGCTTTCGACAGTATCCCAAGCTCGGCGGGATAGGACCGGATAACTCATTCTGCCGCAGATGCAGCACGACAAGATACTGAAGCTTCCCCATAGTCGAAGGGATAGGACCGGTAAAGTGGTTGCCAAAGAAGTCGACCTGGGTCAGGCTGCTGCAGTTTGTTAGTTCATTTGGTATTGCACCTGACATCATATTGTCATATAAATACAGTTGACTCAACTTCTGGAGCTTTCCGATTTCAACAGGTATCTCGCCAGTCAACTTGTTCCCAAACAAGTAGAGATTCTGCAGGTTGCTCAAGCTACCGATTTCCGAAGGCAAAGAGCCTGAGAAGCTGTTGTTATTGAGTAACAGGTCTGTCACGCTTATCAGCTTAGCTATGCTGGAAGGCACTCGGCCTTCTAAATTGTTGTCGGAAAGGTCCAGCTGTTGGAGTGACCAGCAGTTCAGAATCTCCAAGGGGAAGTTTCCGGTGAGCTTGTTTCTTGCTAAAGAAAGCATCAGCAGATTTGAACTTGGGCTGCAAAAGTCCGCACTGATTTCACTAGCAAGCTGATTGTCTGATAAAATGAGGACCTGGAGATTTGTGAGGCGCGTAGTTGAGAGGCTTATTCTTCCTGTGAGGCCATTATCGGACAAGTCCAGACTTTGGAGCTGAACCAGTTGGTTTAAAGCCTCAGGGATTTCACCGCTTAACTTGTTTCCAAGTAAACTCAAATATTTCAAATTTGAAAGCTGGCCAAATGATGCCGGAATCAGCCCGGAGAAGCTGTTGTTGGCCAAATTCAGAATCTGAAGTGACACAATCTTTCCCAAGGAATCTGGTAGTCCTCCCTCAATCATGTTGTTTGATGCTGCAAAGTTTTGGAGCTCGACGCACCCGCTTATCTCATCAGGTATAATCCCAGACAGACTATTTCGCTGCAAGTCTAGTGAATTTAACTTCTTCAGATTCCCGATTTCAGCTGGTATGCTGCCATTTAGCCGACAGTAAGCAAGACCCAGTATCCGCAGCTCTGGAAGTTGACCAATGCTGTGCGGAATCTGACCTCCCAGAATGTTATCACCGAGCCTCAGAACTTGCAAGTTCCTCAACAAGCCTATGTCAGCAGGAATTGAGCCAGTGAGAGAATTCGAGTACAGCAACAGTTGCTTCAAATTCTGAAGCTGCGTTAACTCTGAAGGGATTGCTCCTCCAAGAGAATTTGACGACAAGTCGAGTGTTTCGAGCGAGATGAGGCGTGCGACATCAGGTGAGATTGATCCAGAAAGCCCCAAGCCAGAGAGATTCAGACTCATAACATGTGTTTGATCTGGTGAGCATGTGATTCCACGCCAGGTGCAGACATCTGATGCATCAGACCAGTTGTCAAGAGCTCCTGGCTGATCGTCAAGCTGAGATTTGAACTTCAGAAGCCAAACTGAGTCGCTGGTATCAACTCCAACAGCAAGATTGAAAACACAACCAATGGTTGCGAGCATGAACATAAGTTGACCCAACTGGATGTGGATGCTCCCCATTCTCCGATTCTGAAAATCCAGACACAATATATCACATACTCAAGAGATTGTACAGAGTAGAAACAGCACTGAATGAAAATCAGGTAACCAAAAATGAGAGGACAAAAGACCAAGAAATGAGAGAGCTTTAACAGCTAATAAGTAAGAAGGAGCTTTAGCTGAGAACTGAACAGGTTAAAGCGGCTGGCCACATATATATGCAGCAGTTGAGGAGCAGAAATGTTCCCAGGCTTGCATATTTAGGATAAAACAGAAACCTGCAACTTGTTAAATACCAACATTTCTGATCTGTAGTAGATTAAACTCTAAAGTACTGTTCTCTCAAGTTTCACCTTAACAAAGCCGCCTTGTGTAAATGGTGTTTCTTTTCTATATCAAGATAAGCCTGTACAACAGTGGTCCACAACAAAGTCATCAAGCTTTCGAACTTTTAAATCTTTGTGATTGCAAGATTCTTTTTATCATAAAATATTTCCAAACAAAAGCATGGTGTTCCGAATTATGGGATGTTGGAGCATGGGTTTTGATAAGCTTAGGTGGGAGATACGAAATCTACTGAGGATGAAAAAGTCGAAACAATGAAAAGCAGGAACTAAAAGAGACCAAAGCACTGACTAGGAAATAAAACGAGGCGTCTTATGTGGGCTCTGGGGAAGACTCCTCTACAGATTGATTGACTGTAATCTAAACTAACAGCGACGCATTACTTGAGAGATCACATTCACATCCACGAGTTTTTATAAAATAGAATGAAACGTATACGAGATTAAGAATCATTTGACCTCTGAGCTAGATGGTCAGCTAAACTTGATCCTAAAGTCAACCAAATTGGGGCAAACCCCATTACATAGGTTGCTGCTATGAAGTAGGGAGAATCGAAAATGATTGACAGAAAATCATCACTGAATTTCGTTGACGAGTTTTTATCCGAGTGACAATAAATATCCAGACTTAGAAATGAATGGTGTAAAGATACATGCAAGTAGAAGAAAATGAGATGTATTTGACAGAGCTGGGAAGAGTACCTTACTAGAGTATGCAGCGATGAGCCATCCTTCTGCATCTCAACCGAAACCCACCTAATCTGAAAATTTAAAAACAGGAAGAGAACAGAAAAGCTGAACAAACACACTAAAAATTGTCAATCAAGATAATATTCAGATCATAATAGAGCCAAATGCATGTGGAGGTTTAGTGTTTCGGTACATTCCAAAGAGGTCGAAATTGTCCTTAACAGAAGCTCTGAAATTTTTTAGTCGGTAGGAAGAGAATGTTGGAACATGGGGTCAGATTCCTGTCACAGACAAATCAAACATAAGATGACAATGGGGTTTAACTTCAAATGAGATTCACTCGCTTTCTTTGCTTACTATCATAGTCTTGCCAGCAAGTCTGACAATTCAAACCTAATGTGCTCCATTCAGTTTTTAATACCAGCAGGACTTGATT
>NQLW01000024.1:435560-453418 GCA_002312845.1 Kalanchoe fedtschenkoi
AAAAAAAAAAAAAAAAAAAAAAAAAAAAAATCTATCTCCTTTCTTGCCTAATCGCAACATTCAAGACTTCAACGTTCAAAATTAGTCTATCGACCAGACTAGTAACCTAAGGGGGGGTTTTGAGCCCGTCTTATGGGAGCCTCAAAATCAGTGTTCACCTAAATAAACTGAAAAGAAACAATAGCAAAATACCTTAGTCGGGATTTTAGCATTTAAACGATCAACTGGTTGAATTTCATTACTTTGCTTTTCATGAGTGGCTGTGCAGCTTTTCTACTATCAACCTGCAGAACTCAGCAGATGGCAAAGGCAACCCTCAAATGGGGAGGCAGGCTCAGTGCACTAGATTTGGTCCCATGAATTTTTTGTACACAAGCGCAACAATGCACTTGCATATGGAATGGTCCAGTATCTAAGCCCTCAAGAGCCACTCCAGCTTTTTATCTTTTCTATCCTCAGACTTGCTTTACATTTACAGAAAGCTTACATGGACTTCACTATCTGGCTCAAAGATAATTTTACACGTCATCCTTTACTAAAGCAATCACACCAGCAAAGGCAAGGCGAGATAAGACAGTGAATTTGACATGCTGAGCCTCATCGCAAGTTCATCGTGTCAAAGATCAGGTTCTCAAAAGATGTACTCATTGAGTATAAACATATGCATCCAAGGAGGACTAACTGATCAGAAAAAGACGCCAAGCGGCGATTTGCTCCGGGTATAGCCAAAGGAGAAGGTACCTTATTGACTCCCTTAGTTAAAAAGAAAAATGTCAACAATTTGGCATAATGAGAGAATCATCAACCAGTTACCATCAAGTATAAACTCGAAATGCTTGCAAACACATACCATGTTGACGTAACGTAGACGAAAAAGATCAATGAAAATCAAGGAAGATCATGAATGACATGGGCACAGACCTAAAAATTAGAAGAACACGTCATCTTCGCTAAACAGATTTAAAAAAATGTTATATAGCTCATCTGCTAGGAGATAGTCAACAAACGAAATTAATCAATGATTAGATATGCGAAAAGTATGTGCATGATGAGAATATTAAGTGATACCTAACTTGTAAGCTATAGACTATGCAATGGTTCCATAGCAACAACATACTTTAAGGCATTGGTTCCTAAACATATTAGCTGCTGCCTGGGTCTTCAGCTTTTGGTGCAACAGTTCCATTAACCAACTATTCAGATAAAAGTAAGCCGTTGACAAAGTATAGTATAAAGATGGTCAACGAGATGCATAACAAGGACTCTCTACTAATGATTTGGTAAGATCACAAGTGCTTCTATTCGACGACTATACCATAATAAGCTATAGATTATTATATGCGGAGAGGTTCACATGAAACAATAGGACAAGAAAAAAACAGCTCAAAAAGTCTTTGGTGACACAATATTAAGGACAAGAAGATGAATTTAGGTATGCCAGTGATCTAAGATCCTAAACATAGCTTAGGTAAAATTTCACATGTTATGTGAATCCAGACAATTATAAGAACCCTTCAAGCGAGAAAAATTAAGAACAAGACAATAATAAGAGCCCCACCTGACTATAGTCTTGGCATGAAGTCATAAGTAATCTCTAGGAACCAGAGAAAACCCTCTAAAATACATAGTGAACCTAGCTGTATATTTGTTTTTATTCTAGAGGTGGCTCATCCATTAGCCCCTCCGTGAAGCTAGTTTTACTAGCGAAGGTCATCTATAAGAAGAACAGGCTTAATCGTTAGACCTGAGTCCTGAATATGTTGGCGGGAGTCCCAGGGGATTGCTCCATTGGAGAAATACCCTCGATAGCGTGAGCCAAATTCTATGTCCTAGCTTATTAAGAATCTGCTACCACACAGCCAGCAGATTACGTCACCCACAAGTTATATAGACTAGACTTTTACCTGATATGTAACAAAGAAGCACGAGAAGGGAGGCGAACAATGCATCAAAATAGCTTTATTCATTTAGTTACAGGTTACAGCTATATGAGTAATAAGTTAAACTGTATAGAGATGAATAAAACGGCACAAATACAACCAACTCACCGGGTGTTACATGACCATGATAGACTCTTCTACTCTCCAAGTGGTCAAAGAAGAAAACAGCCCTTTGGAATGATAAGCAAAGGTGCAGTATCATATTACAGTTCTTCAGAACTAGATGAGATTAGATCTTGCAAGAAATCTGACTGTCCTCCAATACAGCGGCCATGAATATGTGAAAAATAATGTGGATATAATCTCTTTCAACCGTGGGATTTCTTTCACCTTCAGATTTGCAACCTTCTTAAAATCTAAACTCTTCATCTCCGCAAACTTCTGTGAAAAATAAGCACGCGTAGCTTGTGTGAGTTTCTCAGGAGAGGGTATACTTCTGATTGCTATTTCGGCCTGCTTGAAGCTGAAAACATAGAGTTGAGATACAGCTTGGAACATCTTGATGTCGAGGGCAACAATCAAAGGCCCTAAGATCCACAAGGGAGTCAATTCTTTCAATACTTCAACCCCGTAAATTACTCTTATAGCCACGTAACAAGGGATGCTGCAAATATGAAAGATAGAGAACCTATAGTAACCAGAAAAACTCAACCGACAGTCTCTACTAAGAATAATCTTGATTAAAAGTTTTTATACTTCGCACTTTGTCCGCTATCTCTTGATTACTATCACACATGCACTCATTTGAAGAATTCAAAAGTATAAACAGCAGTGAGTTTAAGGGAGTCTCTTACAAAATCAGCAAAGTTATCTTGAAAGTTATATCCAGCCTCGAAAAGTAGCAGGACACCACCTCCCGGACTCTGTCCAATCCCCTTTTGTGTATCTCAAATTCCGTTCCTGAGCTTTCACTGAGCTCCATTTGTTCAGTTGACCTTGAGGCCCCTTCCGCTGTTTCAGTTGGTTTGGATGGATTGTGCAATATTGTCAACCATTTACTGAATAAATTGTGTATCACTTTTGATCTCTCATTGATTTCCTTTGCTTCAGGTATGCATGAAAAAGGCCCGTTCTCTGCTAAGGAGTTGTCCTCAAAAACCTTTGGCATGTATGAAACTTCTGCAGAATGTTTTGGGGACTTTGATACACCTCCTCCAAACTCATTGTTCTGCCCATCACCTTGATAAGCTGATACGATCAATGGTTTTTGTTTTTGTCTGGAAACCAACTCTGAACTGTGAAAATAAATATAATGAGAGTCTTATACACCAGAATATCAAGTGTGGAGCCTACAGCAGATCAGACAAATAAAAAACTACAGCCTCACAATACACTCCAACATTGCATTTCTTGCTTCAACTAGCTTTAATGTGAACCGAACTATGTTCCTTTGTTTTAAAAATAGTGTAAAGGTAGGGGGTGATGCGGAATCTGTTTTCCAGATTTGACTATAACTCTTTCTAAACCTCGTACTGGATCATGCAAATAAAGTTGGGTTACAATTCCATAGCCCTTGATCAAAATAGTTCCCAGACAGGTCATTCAAAGGCTGTCTACTACATTGAGAGAAGATCTGTTAGATAATCCCAGTATCAACCAAAGGAATTATCTACGGAGAGGATGTTGCAAGCAGATGATCTGAGATAAAGACAAAGCTTAGGCATAAAAGTACCTTTGATGAAACCTGACATGAGCCAATGTCAAACACTTATTCAACTTTGTCCCTCTGTAGAAAGCCAGGAAGCTTGAGGAACATGGTGAACAGCACAGCCCCTGCGAAACACAAAGTGCCATGAGACTTAAAGTTTGAATATACCAACATCACAGTCAGACCACACTTAGGCTGTGTTCGGTTCAGAGAAAGGAAAATTTGATGGAGAAAGAAAGCATTCCTGGTATGGTGTAGAGAAAGTTGGAAGAAAATAAAATTAGACGTAAATTTTGGTTGAATTGTAGAGTACTAGAGTGTTTGACACTTTCTTTGCAATTTCCCTCCTCTAACCAAACAAGACGAAAATTATAATGTAATTCATATGAATTTTATTTTCCCAATCATTTTCATTTCCCTCTAACTTTTCCTAAACCGATTAAAGCCTTAATATTACCATATGATCTTGTGTCACCTAAAAAACAGCAGAATGAACAACATTCTTGTGAGGGCACGACATAAAAGCCAGTGCAGCAAAAATGACCTAGCAAACAATTCTTGAAAGAAAAGTTGCAAGTCCAGAAAAAGTTTATGACGAATGGCAGCAAGTAATTTAATGTTACTTTTTCAAGCAATCTTAAATTTCTTTAACCCAATTTACTGAGTTGTCAGACCGGGCAAAAGGAAAGGCATGTACGCAATCTATCAATTCCGTATGGGTAATTAATCTGCCTCTAAGATGCTGCGGAGCAGTGTAAACCGGAACCTATGTTGCACAGAAATTCCGAGAGGGTGCCGTACCCCGTACCCGTTTCTAGAATAGAAACTCCAAAAACTCAAAGAATCTTCTCCTATAACTTTAGAGGCTTAAAATAACTAATTGTATGTTTGAAAAACCTTAAAAATTTATTTTGTTAGATGTTTGTATATAAGAACTATAATATTTCTATCTCATTTTACTCATAACAACTAATTATTTGCAAATTTTTCATATAACAAGTGAAAATAACTGATTTTCAAGAAATTTATCAACCTTTTTTGTGACGTACCCTTTTCTTAATAATTTTAAAATTTATGTTTCCCGTATCTGTACTCGTACCCATTTACGTACCCGTTCCCGTATCCGTGCAACATAGATTGGAACACATAGACCAATTACCTGAAGCTGGTGCGTAGTTGATGACATATTTCAAACCTTAAGCGCTCAAAGAAATATGACCTGCCATGATAAACAAGCTGAAAACCACCCTCTGTGGGAACTCTACATCAGTACAAAAATTAATATATACGATATTCCAAGCAGGAGCCACAAATGTCCCATCTCAGATCGCCAAAAAAAACTATAACAAACTGAGACACAAAGCTCAACTCTGGAACTCACATCCACACCATAGACCAAACAAGACTTTGAAATTAATCCAAGTTCTTTAAAAACTAGGTCACTGATGAGCGATCCAGATTTCCTAAGAATTTTAATAGCATCAATAATCACATCGCCAGATTCAGCTACATCCGATTCGCGGAATAAAAAGATCGATAATCTGAGAGCCCTTTGTTATTCTAATGCTTCCTCTTAGAACTTACGCATAGAGGATTGGAGACCGGATGAGTCAGCCCAAGCACCATCAGCAGTTGCAACGAGCCGCTGCGGACAGCGGTACAACATCAAGTGATGAACGCAAGAGTCGTAAAAGGAACGGCGCCGTCTTGATTGCCGACAAATCGATGAACTGATGGATTGATAGATTGGATTCGGTTTTGAATGTTAGTGGTTTGGTTACAGTTTTAAATTTTAAAAAATTGAAAATTAATTATTTGGTTCGATTTTTAATAATTTTCAACTTAAACCAATTCAAACCAAACGGTTTCATCATATTTTAGATTATATTTAAATTTAATTGAACATAGAATATAAATTAGTACATACATATTATCATTTATATGAAACATCTCTTATTCAATAATTTATTGAATTAGTCAATAAATTTTTTGAAAAAACTAAATCGAACCCAACCCAACCCAACCGTACGGTTAAATCCGTTTGGTTTTTTAAAACAATTGATTTGGTTCGGTTTCAAATTTTTCAAATTAACCAATAATAATTTAACCGACTACAGTTTTATTTCCAAGGGGGATTTTTATTGTGCTTTTCATTGAACAAATGAAAGATCAAAATCTGGCATAACATTCTTCTGATCAGGATGCCCTAAAACATTATAAACTCATAATTTAAGACAAGCAAAAGCAAATGATCAATTAATTTTGAAAATATACTCACACAAACATAATATATATGAAGATGACGTCCTTGTTCCCTCAGCCTCATATGCTCTCCGAGTCCCACTGGTTTAGTAGAACAAGAGTAATACTCTTGCAAAGTCCTTGTGATCTTCATACAACCTGTAAAAGACCTCTTAGTCTAAGATGCTTAGTTATCAGCCTGCTCGCCTCGTATATGGATAACAGAACCTCTTTCAATAAGGGCAGAGCAGAAATAACAAAATGGTACATGTAACTGCAACAAAGTAAGGTTTCTTGAGATTTGACGCCGTCTTGATTGCTGATAAATGGATGACAGTGAATCAAATCAAATTAAACTGATAGATTGGATTCGGTTTTGAGTGGTAGTGATTTTTTTACGGTTTTGAATTTTAAAAAATCGTGATTTGGTTTGATTTTTAATAATCTTTAAATCGAACCGATTCAAAACAAAATGTTTTATTATATTTTAGATCATATTTAAATTTAATTGAATATATAATATAAATTAGTACATACATATTATTATTTATATGAAAAATATTCTATTGAATAATTAAATTAGTCAATAAATTTTTGAAAAAACTAAATGGAACCCAGCTCAACCGTCCGGTTTGATTTGGTTTAATTTTTTAAAACAAACAATTTGGTTCGGTTTCAAAATTTTCAAACCAACCAACAACAATTCAATTTAATTTTTTATTAAAAACTGAACCGAACCCAATCAAGTTTACGGGCTTCGAATTGTATGGGCTTCAAATTTTATTGGGCTTGAAATTACAAAAACAGAATTTCTATAAAACTTAGGACTTCACCGCTTTATCTGTCGCAAATCAAACCCTACGTTTCCACAGCTTTACGGAAATCGACCTCGACGCTTCAAGATGTGTGTCGTTATGGCCAACCAGCCGGCGCCGCCAGGCGGTTTCGAAGCCTTGTTTCACCGCAAAGGGCCACATTCCGTATTCAGTGGGATGGAGTGTCGCCAGATTGGGAGCCTGAAGAGACGCAAGGTGGAGCTCACCAGGCCAGGCGCAGTGCAAGAATAATCTGCTGCTTCCACGACTTCCGTATCAGGAAACAGTTCGTCGGAGAAGGATAAACGCTCGTCGGTTTCTGGGTCGTCTTTCCCGGTAATGGGTTCTGTCCGAGTCGAAACGGATTCGGGCACCGTGAGATACTTGGAATGCAAGAAATTGAGGCTGCTTGGAGATGATGAGCTTGCTCGGTTACGTGCCAGACACGTAAAGAGTCTCTTCCGGCGCAAAAAACTTTGCATGGTGCTTGATTTGGACCACACGCTGCTCCATTCCGCCAGCGAAGGAGAACAGCGTGTACCAAACCCCGCGGACGACATCTTTCCGCTTGTTCCTCGCATCGTAACGAAGCTGAGGCCGTCCGTCCGGGAATTTCTGAAGGAAGCCAGCACCATGTTCGAAATGTACATCTACACGATGGGGAGCTCCGAGTACGCTGCGGCCGCGGCTAAGCTTCTGGACCCGACTGGTGAGTATTTCGACACCAGGATCATCTCTCGGGACGACGTCGATGTAGTAACTGGTCTGAAAAGCCTAGACTTTGTTCTCGCGCAGGATCGCTCCGTGGTGATCCTGGACGACACTGAAGCCGTCTGGTCGAGGCACAAGGATAATTTGGTCGTGATAGAGAGATATACTTATTTCGGTTCGGGTCAGCGCGGAGTCTCGGGCGGTGATGATATCTTGACGACTGTGCTCCGGGCGCTGAAGCGGGTCCACTGTAAATTTTTCAATCATGGTGATCCGGGTGATGACAAGGATGTGAGGCGCGTTTTGAAGTTGGAGAGATGTCGGATTCTCGAGGGGTGTAAGATCGCGTTTAGCGGGGTGTTCCCACTCGATTTCAAATCCGAAACTCATGGCCTATGGAGGATGGCGGAGGGGCTGGGAGCCCAATGCGTTAAGGTGGTTGATCCGTCGGTGACTCATGTGGTGGCGGCGAATTCGGAAACGCAGAAGGCGTGGTGGGCCAGATATGAGAACAAGTTTCTCGTCAACTGGAAGTGGATCGAAGCTGCCAATTTTCAATGGAAGCGATTGCCGGAGAAAAACTTCCCAGTCTACCCACCCAAGTACCCAACATAAAAATTTGGGTTAATCTCAGGTCCGTCACCGATTTTTTTTAATTTTTAATTATTTTATTGATGGATGATTCGTAACGGATCTAATGGCGGAAAAATCTACATGTATATGGAATGGCTCAGAGAGCCTACAAGGTTTGACTCGAAGAGTCTAAAGGTGAGACTGACTCTACAAAATAGAAAGTTAGGCGAGGCTAGCTAATGGACCCATCTCAACAGGCTGGCAGGCTGGACCGTTGGATGGACCGGCTGAGGGAGGAGCGTGTGACGCCCATGCAGGAAGCATGCGAAGACGTCAGCCCTGGGTTCTTGCAGTTAGGCTCAACGCGGTGCACGAGCGGCGGCCACCTGCCACCGAGCGCACGCGGAGCATGGATCGGGACGCGGCTGAGGCCCTCGGCCAGATCGCGCTCCACGGCCGCGGCGCATGCGCGGGTTGTCGTCCTGGTCAGCCAGATCTGGTGAGGAGTTCCGGGATGTAGCGGGTTCCGAGGAAGACCCACCAAGCATCTAGTCTTTGAGTCAGCGGTTGATGGCTGGATTCGGTCCCGTCGCTCAGCACCTGGACATAAGAAACAATGGAGAAAGGTAACGATTACAGTTATGTTATTCTATGTGAAAAACCTTAGGTTTCAATTCTAATCAAAAGTGGTGGTGAAACGATTGGAAGGACGTCTCCTTCAGAAACCTTGCATCAAGAAGATCATATCCACGCCATCTGCTGCATCTGAAGAAGTGAAAGAAAAGATCTTCAAATACCGGTCAGTATTTCGTTTCCGCAATAAGGATAAGTGTTGATGTCGTTAGGCTAAGATAACGAATTATGATGTTCCTAAGGTTCCTTAAAAGTTTATGATAGCACCCTCATGATGAAAATATTGAGCACTAAATATGATAGCTCCAGAAGTACAAGAGAGCACATTATGAGGATGTCTGACATGACCGTTAAGCTGAAAACTATGGACATGGCTATTTCTGATGGATTCCTAGTTTACTTTATCATCCCTCTTGAGTATAATGGTTTTAAAATAAATTATAATACTCAGTAAGATAAGTGGACTATGACGGAGTTGATTAGATATTGTGTCCAAGAGGAAGAGAGAATTTCACAAGATAAGAAAGACCAAGTGCATTATGTTGGTCTTGGCAAAAAGAAACATCAGGCTGACAACAAAGCCAAAAGGAAGCTTGATTTCTCTCCTAAGGTGGAGTCTAGCCCTTCAGGGCGTAAGAAGACTAAGACAGCTGCTCCATCTTTAATTTCCCGCTTTTGTAAGTAAGAGGGACGACACATTCAGAAGGAATGTGATGGCTTTAAGAATTGACTCGCCAAGAAGGATAATTATGAAATTTCTTTCATTGATGAATCTCTTTATGCTGATTATTTTAGGAATTCCTGGTGGGCTGACTCAGATGCCACGTGCACGTTACAAATTTATTACAGGAATTCCATACTGTGCGGGCACTAAGAAAGGGGGAGAGAAGTCTTAGAGCGACGAACGCTAAAGAAGTTGAAGTCGAAGCTATTGATTCACTATCATTAGTTTTGGAGAATGTTATCATCATTCGTCTTTGCGATACAGTGTATGTTCCTAGCATGGGAAGAAACCTAATTTATGTTTTTATTTAGATAATTATGATTTCTTTGTATGTTTGAAAACAATAAGTGTGTTATATTTTGATAACAATATTGTTGATCATGCTGGTAAACATGACAAACTTTCACTTAATGAATTTTTTGTATGTGATGATATTTCAAATAAGCGCAAGCGTGATGAATATAATGAGACTTCATCAAAATTATGGCACTATCGTTTAGGCCATATTTCAAATGGGAGAATAGAACGTCTTATTAGAGAAGATTACTTCAACTCATTGATTTTTCTGATTCTCGTGCTTCCGTTGACTGCACTAAGGAAAAATATGTTAAACAAATTAAGAAAGGAGTCACACGGAGTACAGGTCCTTTAAAATTAATCCACACTAATATTTGTGTACCATTTTCGATGACATCGATAGATGGATATGACTCATTTATTACATTTACTGATGATTTCTCTCATTATGGATATATTTTTTCAATTCGTGACCGATCTGAATCGCTTGACAAATTTAAGATGGTTAAGGCTGAAGTGAAAAATTAACATAATTCTAAGATTAAGGTCGTGCCATCAGATCGAGGTGGAGAATATTATGGGAGACATGTTCCATACAGACAAGTATTGGCCCGTTCGCTAAATATCTTCAAGAAAATGAGATAGAAGCTTAATACTCTACGCCCAACGAAATTCTGCAAAATGGAGTAGCTGAATGGAGAAATCTTATGCTTATGGACATGGTACAAAGTATGCTAAGCTACTCCAATTTATCGGTAAATTTGTGAATGGAAGTTTTAAAAACAGTCCCTCACATACTTAATCGGGTTTCTAGTAAATCAGTCCTTAAGACACCTTTAGAATTATGGTTGAGAGAAAACCGAATTTAAAGCACTTAAAGTTTGGGGCTGTCCTGCTGAAGGTAAACTATTTAATCCACAGATCAAGAAATCAGACCATAATACTATAAGTTGTTATTTTATTGGCTATCCTGATAGGTTAAAAGGGTATCAATTTTACTGTCCTAACCGCACTACTAAGTTCGTGGAAACATGGCATGCGGTATTTTTTGAAAATGATGAAATTAGTGGGAGTTTGGAAAGTATGAAAAATGATCTTGAGGAGGTTTGGATTTATATCCCATTACTAACAACCCAAGAGGCAATTATTAATGCTACTCAAATCATTACAACTCAAGTTCTGAATCCTAGAGAAGACCCCGACTGAAGGCTCATAAAATATTCATATTGTGTTTAATGATGAGATACAGATAAATCAGTCTCCTAGGACACTTCATGAATCTCCTGCGATAATTAATGAACCTTTACGAAATCACACTGAGAAAGAAGGTTTACCATCCCTAATGATTATGTTGTGTACATGAATGAAGATGTGCATGACATGAGAAAGGTAGATGATCCCACTTCATTTAAGAGTGATATGATGTCTAAAGATTCATCAAAGTGACTTGAAACCATGGAAGATGAAAGGAAGTCTATGAACATTAATGATGTCTGAGATTCTGTGAAAATTCCAAATGGAGTCAAAATAGTAGGTTGTAAATGGATCTATAAAACTAAATATGACTCTAAAAGAAATATCCAAGGCTAGGCTTGTAGCAAAAGGTTTTACGCAAACAGAAGGATCCAATCATAGCCCTCCATCCTTTTAATGATGCAATGAACAGCTTCTCACGTTGTGGTTAAAGATTCTTTTGGATGATCACTGGGAGAGTGTCATTCTCGCCCAATAATGCATAATCGAGATGCTCTGATAGACTCTTCAACTTTATCTTCAGTGCTCCACTATCGATGGAAACAACTAGGATGACTCAGACATACGTATAGAAATATCAGGATTACCGTGTGGAACTACGTCTATTTTGGATGAGACTGCTGTAATTTCCTCCGATTCATCTTTATCATAGTCATGCGGGTTCTCTCTAAGTTTTTCTTGAAATATATGATCCACCATGTCTACGGAACATATCACCTCGCTAGTTTATGGGCGGCTCATAGCATAAAAGATGTCGAATCGTACTACCTCATTGCCGAACTCCATGGATAAGGTACCGCTAGCCACATTTATCTTAATCAACATCTGGCCATGAATGGGTGCCTAAGAATAAGTGGTGAGGTGTCATCAGTCTTATCATCCTGCTTTTTTAACATGTAGAAATATGTATGAAATTAAGACTGTTCATCTGCATTTTAACATCCTCAATGATCCCTAATGGATACAAGTTAAACCAATTAGCAAGAAATGACATATGGCACGACATTGATAGATGCTCATAAATCCAACATGAAAGATTGAAAATGTGTCTTACCTTTGAAACACTTCATAGAGAAATTTAAGGGTCCTTGAATTTTGGTAGGAGTTGTTTCTTGAGTATAGGTGATACAATGACATTCATGCTTACATTCTCATCTCCTTGTAGTTTGTGGCATTTAATGCATAGATTCTTTAAAAACTTTACATACTTATAATGTGTGAGATTACTTTTATTAACGAAATATTGATTTTCACTTTTCAAAACAGCTCTCACATCTTTTTTTCATTCATTATATTTTTAGAAGCCTTAACATGCGATGGAAAAGGTAGAATAGATTTATATTAAACTGAAGATGAAGTTGGGTCAGGACGAACCTGCTACCCAACTGTCGGAACTATAGAGAGTAAGTCAATGCGCGCCAGAATTCTAGCCTTGCGCATATTTGATATCTTTGTTGCGTGCTGGATAAGGTAATTTTAAGAATTCGGTTGAGCAACACTGTCATGTTGTTATCCTTTTGCGCACAGCTATTGTATAAGAACAATAGTTTCGTCATTTTCAGGGGCATCAACCTTTGATAATCTAACTCCGCTCTTCGCTGTTATAGACTTAACATTTAAGAGTAGTTCTTCTACAATTTTGATCTGAATGTAGCTCTTGATATCTTTCACATCCATAGTTAAGTTTGTAAGTTATTGTTCGATGTTCGTGGTCATCAAGTCAAACTTCTTGTCACGTCCTTTGACGTACTCTTCGAGCTCACCGAGTCACGAACTGAATTCTTGATTGTGGACAATTTATGTCTGGAATTGAGGTGCATATTGCATGGGCCTTAGTGACTGCATGTAATTTTTTGTTGGCATAACTCATGTTTACGTGATTCTAAAGCCTTGGATTGTATGTGTTGGGCAGTGTGTTGCCTCGCATCTAACTTGGACGGTACCCTCCAATAGCCATCAACTCTATGCTTTCATCTATTGGTTTCTTGCATGAATGACAAGTATCAGTACTGTGTTTATCTATCATGCGTACATCACACTACTATATTGTCGTGGCTTCCATCTTCTTCAGCATCATGTGCACCTTGTTTTTCAGTTCTAATAACTTTAAAGACTAGTCTGCGGCTGGTGATAATGATCTATCTGAGGTGATAATCTCGTACAGTCCGTGACTTTAATTTTATGAATTGGACAATCACACGTTTTCTGTCATCTCTTTAATGATTGTCCACACCTCATCAAGATATCTTTTGGATCCACCAACTGCAACAGCCAACATCCTTCTCTCATATGTTGTCATGCCCTCGAGAAAAAAACTTGATTAGGGTTCAATTAGCAAACTCATGGTTTAGGCACTTTATTAGAAAATGTTTGAAACACTCGTAGTACTCATTCGTCATCTTGTCTGGTTGCTTCTTGATCTCACATATCTCCTTTCGATTTGTATAGCTTTAGCTGCAAGAAATATTTCGTGAGAAACTTGTCATGGAACTAAGAAATGATCTGGTTGAATCGCTCAATAAGCATAATATCAGAATATGAACTTTATTAAGAACATTAATTTCACAATAACAATTTACAAGTCATTGCACCTGAACTACACAAGGGAACTTAACCATGCATGGTCATAGAAAAACACATAATAAGATAGGTAGGAATAATTCTTATAAACTCGATTAGCTAATTCCTTTAACTACATCACTTGCGGTCCTCCATTGGCGACTTCGGGTCGAAACTTTAAGAAAATCTCATGCTTGGTGGTGATGGTACTTGCAGAATGCTTCACACGATATTGTATGACAAACTTGAATGAGGGGGCGAAGACCTCCTTATATAACCCCGAGTGACACAAATCTTGGCAATAAGGATGTCCGAATTGTTTGATATCTTCAATGTATATCTCTTGAAAGGCTTGGGAATCACAGATTTTATAATGATGGGATAACTAGAAATCAGGAGCCGAATTATAAGAAAGTTCTGCCCATAAATTTTGGTGTCTCTAATCCCGCAAATCCATCGACAACTAGAATTTTATTCCTGTTAGAAAACTGTAGATCTTTATTATCTCTTTCTGTAATAATTTGAATCATCCAAATCGAACATTTGGTGTGAAAAATATCGCTCTCGAAAGTTGCTCAAAACTGCTGACCCGATTTTAGAAAACTTGTGCACAGGTGCACCAGTTAAATAACCACAACAGCTCGGCCGGCGTCTCTGTTGAGTTAGCGTTCTTGGCTCCTTTCTTATATACTCTACGTGTCTGTTTCCTCACCACGTTGCCGCGCGCAAGGCTGTAGTCCCACGAGCGGCTCTACGCTCGTTCAGTCCATGGCTTGTGTCCTCCTATCTGATTACGTCCGTCTCTCCTCGAAAAATTCATTTTTTAACATAATTTCACATTAAATCCTAAATTTGCCATTTAATCTGAAAACTAATTAAAACCATTAAAATCAACTCTTAGACGGTCAAAAATCATGTGAGCTAAGTATAAATAGATCGAATAAATTAGACTCATCAACCACCTTGTATATATATTACATTCCTATGAGTCAATTGAAAAGCTTATAATTCCTATCTTGCCCAATCTCAGATTGTCAATATGTTCAGTTTTGTTGCTGAAAACCCACGAGTTACATGAATCTGAGAGCATTTTTCTCAATGGCTATGAGATCTTGAATTTAGGATTAATTCGGGATCTTCGCAGCATCTGAGCAATTTTAGAAATCTAAGCTAGCCATAGCCTCATTCACTCAAGATTTATGTTGTGCCACTGTTCAGTGTAATCTGTAATATGTACATATATGAGTTGTCGAGCGGGAAGATGAAGGGCTAGCTTTTCGAAGATGGGTCAGGCAAGTGTTTTTGGATCAGCGTGAGCGTCTGGTTCCAAAGCTTTCGAGCAACAGTCTCATCTTCCGCTAAGTTCGAGCAGTGGCTCTCATTGCAGTCCGCAAAGTACTCGCCGCTCACTCCTCTGAGCCTCGGACTTAGAGCTACATAGCATGTAGTTGCCGCTCCCTGCAGAATCAGATAAATAGAATTAAACCTCGACAATTTACGCGTATAAAAAAAATTTGCAAATATATATTTGATCATACCTGAGAAGTGGATTTGAGTAACTTTGAAGCGCAGAAGAACAATGAATCTGCATATGAAAAGAAAAATAGTTAACTCATGTTAAATTTTTAAAAATAAGAGATCAGGAAGGATCGATAATATTATGTATAAAGTCATCAAGATGATAGTCTAGTGATTGGTTGATGACAATCATTATGTAAGTTGTAGGTTTAAAATTTGGTGGCAGCAAATCTTGCCTGTGACGAAACCGGTTTGCTCTCGGATGATCCCCGTCTTGACAACGCCCGGATGAACTGCGTTGATCGTCACTCCAGCATTTCTGGCCTGAATATAAATGAACGATGTCGTCCCAATCAATATCCAACCTCGAAACCGTGACACGAGATGTCTCCAAGAAGGAAAGGTGAGAAAAAAGCCGTTCCGTTTACCTTTAAGTACCTGGCCGTCTCCTTGGCGTGAAGTAAGTTGGCGAGTTTCGAGCGAGAGTACGCTTTGGTTCCGTTGTAGCTGTGGTAAAGGAAATATGACTTTCTATTTATTGTTGTAATTAAGTTGGTATCGCGTGAACAGAATTAAGTAGAAAATATTTAGTCTTTAAAAACGTACTGTTTGGGATTGCACATTTTATACAGATCGAAGCTGTCGCGCTTGACCCAGCTATGAATCACGGACGATACGTTCACAATCCTTCCTTCGATCCCGCTCAGCTCGGCAGTTTCTATCATTTTCTCCAGCAGCAAGTTTGTCAACAGAAAATGTCCTGAAATCAAAACAGAGCAAAAGGTGTCCGTGTTGACATTTCAAATCTTCCGGGGCCTCTGTTGAAATACCAACTTTTTAGAACTTGGCCAGTGTAGGAAAATAATACCTATGTAATTTGTAGCACTTGTCATCTCAATTTTGTCTTCTGAAAATTCCAATCTCTGAGAAAATCTTCCAGCATTGTTTCTGCGGGAAAACAACAGTTTCATAAATATTTTAGCCCATAACTGATAAAAAGAGTGAGTTTAATTATTGGATAAATAAAATTATATAAGACTTAAATTTGTGTTATGTCACACGATAATAATAATAATGCTGAACTTACATGAGTATGTGAAGAGGAAGTCTGGAAGCGAGAAATTCTGAGCAAAATCTCTTAACGGAAGCAAGCGAGCTCAGATCGATCTCCATAACAATTATCTCCGCTTGCGGGCTCTCCTTCTCGATGCTTTTCTTCACTTGGGCGGCTCGCTTTAAGTCCCTAGCCGGGATCACCACCCTCACGCCCCATTTCGCCAGCACCCTCGCAGTTTCGGCCCCGATGCCCGACGTGGCTCCTGAAATCATCGGACGCATTTGACTAAAATTAAAATCCAACCCAATGGAACTCAATTAAAAAGATCATTTGTTCGACTAAGGAAGAGAGAGTGAACCGACCGGTGATGATGGCGGTGAGGCTGCCGGAGCATGAGGCGCCGCCGAGGCAATGTTGCGCGACGTGCTCGGCTGTGGATTTGGATCCGAAGCCGCTAGGCCCCGAGACACCAGCCAGGTACCTGAGCGTCTCCTTCATTATGATCAAGCAGCTCAACACCAGAAGAAGAAGAATCACAACACTGGTAGTGGCCAGCAGTAAGCACATAAGGTGGACATGCATATCATAGCATATATATTAATCTATATATATATATATATAAAATAATAATATATATAATGTTTTATAATACAAATAACATTAACATCAAGCAGTGTATATATGAGAGATTTTGCTTGAAAGGAATCAAGAGAGGAGCATGATATGGAGTAGATCATCAATGCGCACCCTTTACCCACCACTAGCTGACACACTGCATAGAACTTTCTTCCCTGGCCCTACTCATAAAAACTTGGTCGGTAAATTTTTTGTTAATAATATAATTATTCAAAAAAAAATTCTCAAAAAAAAAAGTCGTCTATATCATATAATCGAACTGTAGATGTGGAATTTGTCATGCATGAGTTCATAGCGTTAATAATCCAAAATCAAAGTAGAAGCCTACCATCTCACAAAACTATATAATTAAGGGAAAACATTAAAAGGATTTTGATCTTCCTCAAATACGTACTGTCCGAATTACTCGAATTATCAACAAAAAAAGTGCGATAAAAAAAATTCGAACTGATTTAAGATGTTAAGATATTCAATAAATACAATTGATCTTATTAAATTTGAGGAATAAAGTTGATTGAGTATGAAAAGACGTCGTTCATTTATATGACGAAACAATATCATTTAATTTAATAAAAAATATTTTTTTTGCGCAAAGATCTGATTTCTGTGATAATATTAGTTTAAAAGTGTAAATGTAAATTTTATTCAGTAAGATAAGTCTAAATTTTTTTTACTTTTTTTACAATTCAGATAGTTCAGACCGTAATTGAAAAAGTAACAATAGTTCTTCACTTTTTTTTTATTTTTCCCTATAATTAATTTTACATGTAAGGATTAACAATGCAAATATGCACATTCAGTTATAAAATAATGAACATAAAAAATGAGTGTCACTATTTCTTAATGACATATTTAAAAGAATAAGAATTAATTCAAAAACCTTAGTTTAATTTTTTTAAGGAACATGTCATATGTTATACTATCAGAACAATAATTTGTTTTCATGAAGACCACTCGCCGTCTAAAAATGGAGATAGGCTCTCAATTATTATTCATACCAAAATTATTATCAGAACATATACTTTTTCCCCTTCATTTTATCTGCTCGTTCGTGCTGCTAATTAGTCGATTGTCACTTTGTGTAGGTATTAATGCATCATTATTGGCTATGATTTCCCATGTTAGCCTTTCTTGTTGGTTACATTTGGAACACTCTTTTGTTATCATGTCGTGGACCATGTAATAACCTTTCATACATGTTTTTGGTTTTTGTCCTAATCTTGGAGATTATCCCATTATTAACGATATAGCA
>NQLW01000024.1:467431-497633 GCA_002312845.1 Kalanchoe fedtschenkoi
TTAAAATAGTCAAATTGCGGACTTTGATTTTAAGGCTCTGTATGAAGTTGAGTGTAGATAATTGTGATCTGAGTAAAATATGGATGGTCCTGCTGCATATGATCGCTGGTCGCCTTAAGTGTTTTATTTTTGTCGGGTAGTGTTCAATGTTAGCTTTCTTTGAACTAAACCTGCTTGTGCTAACTCAAGCTGTGTTTTTGGTAGGTACTTGTGCTACAAGAGAGTTTAGAAGAGAAGGATGCTGAAATCCGAAGACTGAAGGACCAGTTGCGCCGGATCAGCCCCCAAGAGGATGAGCATTCCAAACCGGTTGCAACTGAAATTATTAATGAAGCCAACTCCACAGAGAACAATGATGAAATTGTACAACTGAAGGAAGTAAAAGTTGAAGATAAAGTAGACAGCGAGTAGAAGTATTTTCAATTTCCATCCCTTTCCTAGTACTTGTTGTCAGTACTAGTTTGAGTAGATCAGTACATGTTTGGAAGCTCCCCAGAACACCCATTACCTTAGTTTTAGGTCCGTGTTTTGTCGAGATTCAGGTCTGTAACATCAAGCTGAGGTTTCTACGGTCTTCTTCTCCACATGGATCTAGTTACCCTTACCCAACTCTACCTGTCCCAAGATCATGGACTATAGAGAGGAGGATTTTTTTTCAAATCCCCATCAATGGAACTGCTTCCTGTCCTCATCCTAGCCCCAACTTGAGAGAGAACAGAGGGCCATTTTGCTTAATGGTCACTATTCAACGGCACTTAGTTTTCACCATCTAAGTCTCCCAATTGGACCACTCTACCATTTTGAATTTAGGATGACATTCACACCCATTCAAGCCAATCCATTCTTCTGCACTTCAAGCCTGGTCAACAAGAAAGCCTTCAGCAAGCAAGTAAGCTCATTGTGTGCATTGAGCTTTCACATCCATCACCAGAAATGGTCCATTGGATGTAATGAAAACGGCCCACTCTCAATCAATGCTCAATGTTGTTGTTCTTTGATGAGATCTTGTGGACCCTAAATCTAGCTATCATCAGTCTTGGATGACATTAGGAATGTGGTTGTGTAATCCTTTTCGTTCTTTAAATAACTACGATAAACATTCCATCATAGGAAAACTATGTGACATCCATCAATCCGATTAGTCCGATTTCGTTAATTAAATCATTAGTCACATGCTAATACACAATTTTCTTCCTTTACAATGTCATTTGACATCTAACTCAACTCCTATAAGTAATTTTTAATCAATAGTATATATAAGGATTTTGTATATACTGATGGAAAAGTTTGATTTGTTAACTCAAAGTAATGTTCTAAAAAGCGTTAGGCGGTGTTAGACAATGAAATTAATCGGAATGATTGATCAGACGATCAGTCAAAGTTGTATATATTAATAATAAATTTAATTATTACTTATAAATTAATATATTTAAAATGATTGTTTTTGTAATAAAATTAAGCTTTGAACATTTAATCGATCTAGAAAGACGTCTTTTAGGACAAAGACTCACAGGGGATGACTTTTTTTTGTGGCTAGAGGTCACACACATTCTCTGCCTTGATAGTGGAGTTAGACTCGTCGTGGGTCAATTAACGAACACATCGTGCTATCATAACAAATATGGTATTACCAGAACTTAAATTTGGAAACTAAGAGTTGGTAGACAACACTCCTCCAACATGGGAATAACAACTTATTGGTGGGGAATAACTTTTCTGGTATTTAAATTCTAAATCTTTTGGGTTTTCCACTGAGAATACAGCTCAAGAGGTAATGAAAGTGAATGCATTGCTGAGCAATCAATTGTAACATATCAATACATTTGGTTTAGAGAATCTACCAAGTGGATGGTGGGATGAGCAAAAAGCAGGGCATCAAGGATTATCTTAAGCAAGGAATCAACTTCACATGTCAGCTTCATGTTCACTAGTGCTTAATCACTTGTTTAATCTAGTGGAAATGTGCTAATCAATGATCAAGAAAACTTACCACTTTGAAACAAGCATAGTGTAGGTCAATTTGGGCCAAACCCCGAACTTGAGCTCAAAAATGTCGTCCTCAATTCCATTGAGGAAGTGAGGCAATCTACTACCATTACCTTCTAAGATCTTTTTGATTGACCATCTCACTAAGCAAACCAAACACTCTCTTACAAATTGTTGCTACATAAAATTATAGTTGTTAAAATCAGATAGGGTGCCGGTACGATTTTTAAATTCATATCTTATCAGGGGTCGTTCATCCCTCAACTTTATAGTGACGTCTATATTTGTTGCGGGCCAGCTCACGCGCATTTTTAGTGTATCTAAACGCAAAGTGGTACCACTAGAACTCGAATTTAGGACATTGTGATTGTTAGATAATACTCAAAACTATTAGACCAACACCCAAAATTGCTTATTACTCTGAATTATATAAAATTGAATAGTCCGGCCGATTAATTACGAAATCATTGAACGGACTGATTATACTGAACACAAATGAAATATGAAATTATTTGCAAAAATGTTATATGCGGACTCAAACCCAATCAGGCACAATCAAAAAAAAAATTATAAAGGAGTATTACTCCTACCAGCAAGCCATTTAATTTTTTTGTATATATTAATTTTGGTGCGTAGCATTTCATATATTATACCAATTATATAATTGCACTGGCGGTTCGGACGAAACACCAAAAACCGAAACCCTCACAAATTTAACTTTCGGTCCGATTCTGATAAATATATTTTAAACAATCAAAATAAGAGTCGTATTATTTCCACTGAAGATTGGATGGTAAATTATAAAAATTTATTTTGAATTATCACACATTTTTAAATTCAGTAATGAACTTTTTAATTATTCAATTTAAGTATCAAAATTTTAAATTATTTAATTTCAGTACTATATATTTAATAGAAAGAATCAATGATCATGAAATGAGAGAATTAGCTTGAGAGTCGAACTCTTTAAATATAATTTTCAAATTTACATAAATATATCAGACACACAATACGTTTTTTCAATATAACTTTTTCATGAACTTTATTTACCATTTTATATATTTTTATATAAATAATTATATGGATACTCATTTATATTATATATTCAATTAAATTTATATATATTTGAAAATATAGTGAAATGATTTAATTTGGTTAGATTTCTTTTAGAAAAAAAAATCAAAAATCAAATCGTACTATTAATAGTCATAATCAATTGATAACAACTATAATCCATGTCGAATTGATGTATGAAATCATAATGAAAACCTATTAATCCACCTCAAAATCAATTAATTAAAGGGATAAAACTGAAAAGGGCACTAAACTATCACCACTTACTTAATTGTGATCAGAACTATCACAATTTTCAAAAAGGATGCGATGAAAAAAAAAATTAGACTGATTTTCTAAAATAAAATTTACCATTACATTTCTAACTTAATATTTGTATAAAATTTAAATTTGCGTGCAAAAATTACGTCGTTTGGTTATCAAAATCAGTTCAATTTTTTTCCATTATATTCTTTTTGAAAATTATGTTTATTCTGACCGTAATTGGATAAACAGTGATAGTTGACGACACCATAGCTTTTCCCTTACTTAAATAGTAAGGCATAAAACTTTTTTTTGTGGGAAAGAACATTTAAAGGCTTAAAGAGAGAATAAACAGAGGAGCATGAAGCATCAACGCTTAGCATTTTTCTGATCAGCTGGAAGCAGTAGAGCGACAGCAGCTTTTTTGTAAAATCAAATCATCTCAAAACCGAAACCTGACCCATTTTCCTCCAACGTTCACTCCCACCTGGGTTTCTGTCATTTTCAAAACACACGTCCGATTTTCCCGGCAAAATCCGGCCCCCATTATCCAGCAAGATTCAAACTTTTCTCCATAAATTCCACCCACTGCTCCCAAGATCACTCTTTTCGGTCTCTCTCGTCAAACCCCAGCTCGATTGTCGCTCTCATTCATCGAAAACGGAGTGCTGTTGGATCACAAGTTCCAACTGGTTTCTCGCTTCTTCTTCCTGTCACTTGGTAAATTCCATCTCAGTGAAAAAGATTCCTTTTTTTTTCGACACAACTCTCGCATTTAGGTTTCCAGTTTTGCTCCATGCAGCGGTAGGAACAGACCCAGCCCCAGTTCCCTCTTTTTTAGCTAACCGTCATCCAGCGGTTGGAGCGGTTCAGTTGAGCAATAAAATCTGGTGGAGTTGGGCGGACTGAAATGGGCAAGGATTGGAACTCAGCAATGTACTGGAGGCATCTGCTGGTTCTTTCTCTGGCGATTAACATCGGTATGGTGGCCAAAGTTGTGCTCTTTCATGGAGATGAGAAGGAGGTGCTGTTGTGTCCGGTGGAGCCTGGAGCTGAGGCAGCGCACCTCAGCAGAGTGGTATCTGAAGGTTCAAGCTTGGAGCTGGAGGTGGCTTCTGGCGTTGGAGATCACGGAAGAGTGGTCGATCTTGATCAGTAAGTGTTTGATTGATTTCTGTTTTTCAGTCTATGAGCTTCGATTTTTGAACTGTTGTGGTATGAGAAAGTTGGTTTGGATCTGATTTGTGTTTGTTTGTGGAGCATGAGCGTTTCTGGGCCCTACTCAAATTTGAATACATGTAAAATCTGGTTTTGGGTTGAGAACTTGAGATTGATTGACATGAGAAAGTTGAGAACTTGAGGATGAAAGTTGTAAACTTGGTGATGTTTTCAATATGTTTGCTTGGAATGTAAAAGATGTGATGCCAGATTCTGAGGATGGAGACAGGTCATAGTGATTTGATTCTTGGGTTTAGACCAAGCAATGGTGATGGTGGGTGTAAATGTATTGGGAGATGTGTGTGGGGGTAGAGGTTTTAGCTTTTGGGGCTCATTGGAAGTCTCTCCTCCTTGGCTTTGGTTCCCTAAGTTGGGGATTTTTGCTTTTACCAAGTGCTAACATGCACCTTGGGAGATGGTGAGTGTACTTTCTGATCAACTTGGTTTGGGATGCCTAGTGTTTTCCTCTTGGGTTGGGTGTGCTTGTTTGTTTGTAGTTGATGATGATGATGATGTTGATAATTGTTTTAGCCCACTAACACAGATAGTACTTTGGTTTATCTCTTGTGATTTTTTTCTCCAAAGGAGAAAAATAAGAGCATCTCTATTGAAGTTTTTTGAAGTTTTATCACATTTGAAAAGGTGAAAAGGGGATAAAAACTCAACAGGTTGATCTTCCACTAGTTGATAAGTTGGCATATAGTAGAGTGTTTCAGACTTAAATGCTTGGCTCACTCCATATCCGCCATCTTGAATGAGTACTCCGAATGAGATACATTTTCCAATTATTAAACGGGCTTTCCTGCATTATTTTTGAAACTTTTTTCCCCTATTTCGTTTGCAAAAAAAAAACCCAATGACAATTGTGAAACATCGGGGAATTACTTGAGTGCTATATCCTAAGTAGTTTGTATTTAGGTAAATAACCGAAGCTTGTTGAATGAAAAATGATCCCTCTACCTTATTTCCGGTAGTTTGGTGCTTCAAGCTAATTTTGCTTTCCGAATAAGGGATCTTCAACACATTATTTCTGAAAATAAGGGTAAGAGAGTTCAATGATTCAGACTCGAAAAGCCCTTAAATACGTAGTTTTTTGGCTATCGTTAGATGCTTTAACATACTATAATTTTTATGCTCGGTGATGATAGACCTTGTATTATTGCTCGATGATTCCTATGACTTGACCCGCTTGCTAATATATGTGGTTGGAGTGAAGTGGCTGCCAGTAACATGACATGTTCGATTCAGATTTGAAGCTCATCGTTGAGCTTAGTTAGAAGCCTATGTATGCGACTATCTGCATGTTGTTAGGTTCTCCATTTCTTTCATGATTTGAAATGCGGCATGTGGAGCGGAAGGTCTGTTTCCCTTCTGACCCTCTTGTTTCTTTGACCCGTTAGCCACCTGCCGGCTCACATGGCCGTTAAGATGAGAACTTCCATACCAGCAACTGACAAGTGCCTCCTTTTGAGTTATTCGGCTCAGATCTTTTTTTGTTCTTTGTACGTTCCAGATACAGGTTAGGAAATATGATAGGATCCGAGCAATTAATTGACTGAACGTTGACTTTGATAATGATGTGATTCTTCGAACATATTGCAAAGCATGTGCGCATCTGTTTTCCATTAATGTTCGTAATAATGTCAGCTGGCAGTTCGAGTGCATATTTTACTGAGGCTGACACGTCATGTCTGATCAACTGCAGCGGCGATCCGACAATGTACGAGATGTTCTGGAAGCGCATGGACGAAGAGACCACCATAGTGATCCCGGGATGGCAGTCCATAAGCTACTTCTCCGATCCTGCCAACCCGTGCTGGTTTCTGGAGCCAGAATTGGCCAAGCAAGCCGTCAGAATCCACCAGGTGGTGGGAAATGCAGTCACGGAGAATCGGTATATGGTGGTGGGAACAGGCTCCACGCAGCTCTACCAGGCAGCTCTGTACGCCTTGGCTCCACACGGCGAGCCTGGTCCGATGGACGTCGTGTCCGTCGCACCGTTTTACTCCGTGAGTCCATTTATATTATTTCATTTTCGCTTTCATTAGCTCCCTGTTATTTTATCAAGTCGTCCAACTCATCTGTCAGGAATATGCTTATATAATAATTCTCTGCGTATCTGAATCGATATTTGCATGTCAAGGCTGCAGGTGTTTTGTTTCTACAGCTCCATGTATTTTAAACGAATGGCAGCGTTACATCTTTCTTTTTGCGAGACTAATAGATTACCATTTTGCAGTCGTACCCGCTGATGACGGATTTCTTGAAATCGGGGCTGTACAAGTGGGCTGGCGACGCCAACTTGTATGACAAAGACGGGCCTTACATCGAGCTTGTGACGTCTCCCAACAATCCGGACGGGGAGCCAAGGACATCAGCGGTGAACCGGAGCCAAGGGGTGCTCATCCATGACTTCGCTTACTACTGGCCTCAGTATGCTCCCATTACATCCGCTGCGGATCATGACCTCATGTTGTTCACCGTCTCCAAGAGTACAGGTCACGCCGGAAGTCGTATAGGGTGAGTAAAGCTTATTTATGTGTCACAGCATTATCCATGTTTGGTTTTAGAATAATTTACTGGCTTGGCTTTGACAATGGAGTTGTGATTTACAGTTGGGCGCTGGTCAAGGACAAAGAAGTTGCCATGAAGATGACCAAGTTCATCGAGCTCAACACCATTGGGGTCTCAAAAGACTCGCAGCTCCGAGCTGCGAAGATTCTGAAGGCTACCTCTGATAGCTGCAAACACATGTCAAACCCCAAGGTCGAAAACTTCTTCAAGTTCAGTTTCAACCAGATGACAGAAAGATGGGCGAAGCTACGAGCGGCAGTGAGGAAAAGCGGGCTTTTCAGTCTCCCTGATTTCACCTCTGACTGGTGCACGTATAACCAACAAGTCTTCCAACCACAACCTGGTAACTAGAACCTAAGCCATCCCCAATGCGGAATCTGTCGACAATTGTAGGTGACTGTAGCTTAAGTAACTGATGGGTTTCTATTTGTCCTGCAGCTTTCGCTTGGCTGAAGTGTGAGGGCGAAATAGACGACTGCCAAGGGTTCCTCAAGAAGCACAAGATCCTCACCAGGTGCGGTAAGCACTTTGGAGCCAGTCTGAAGTATGTGCGAGTCAACATGCTAGATCGAGATCCAAATTTCAACCTCTTCGTGGAGAGGCTGTCAACCATGTCTCTCATTGAATGAAGAACTAATCCTGAGTAGAGGCACAAGCTGGAAGGCGGGCACAAGTTTGGCTCAAATTTGCTAATACGTGTACAAACTGAAAAACAAGTTCCAAAAGGTTTCTATGGAAGTTAGTGTTCTATGAATTCAAGTCTCTATGATGGCTGTTTTCTTTCCAGCTCTTGTATCGAACAAAAATTTTGAATCTAATTGGAAAGACGTGTTACAAAATGGTTCAACAACACGAACAAAAAAAAAAAGACAACTTTGCGCAGATTGTTATGAGAAATTGGAGTAGTCCAATGGAAGCAAACAGGTTGTGCAATTGGATCCAGGAAATCCTCGTGCGAAGATTCATTAGCTTCAGTTTAGATGGGTTTAAATGAGTCGAAGTTCATATTCACCAGCCATTGTTATGTATCTCACCCATGGTAGAGCTTGGTATCCACTCTTCTCAATGATTTTGAGGTAGCGCACCTGCCAAAAGAGATTGGTAGTGGAGGAAAATCAGTCAGTGCCAGTGATTCAGAGCAATATGTGCCTGCATAACACTCATCTCAGACATATAGAGAAAACAATCATTCATTTCTCGCATTGGTTCCCAAGCATTGTAACTATCCTTCAATTTTACACGCAAGTCTAGTGGTGACTGAAACATGTCTAAAATCCAGTTATAAACAAATTGGGCAAGCTGAAACAACAATATTAAGCACTTCAACATCACACAAATATCCAAACAGGGGGTTTACGGGTCTTATTATTTTTTATTTTTTGAATCGGAGACGATTTATTCGTAGAATGGCTTGGTTCAGCCATGCAATGGAAAATAATACAAAGTTGAGGCTGTTATCTTAATGAACAAAGATGCATATAGCCACTCCGTTACGTCAGCCAACTCTTCTCTCAAGCTTTCAGGCACGCATTTGTACGAGAAATTTTCATACAATAATTTCAGGCATGCATTTGTATGAGAAAAGCATATCCACATAAATAGATAATTATTCTTTTGTAAAAAGCAAGATTCTTTGTGGAAGTATATAGTAACAACAAATCAAATTAGAGGGAATATGTAAGACAATTCAACAGGAAACAAAGAAGTGGCCATACCTGGATTCCTGAGACAGTGAAATACGGAATTTCAAACTTCACACGTATAGGAGCTTTTCTGTCGGGTGTTGCTTCTTCATCAGTAATACTTGGGAGCCGAAATTCTGCCCTCATCATGTATTCCTATGACATCGTGATGATTAGTTAACTGATGAGCTTGCACATTGAAGTGAGCAAGCAAATTTAAAAATTAGAGGTGATGTGATGTAATTGCCCTTTGTAAAAATTATGAACATAATTCGATTCTGAGGTAAACCTTGTTTCCAGGAAACGATTTTATTTTCCAGATAACAGCATCATTCTCTGGGGCATATGCAGCAGATCCCATTGAAGTCCTCACATTTTGGTTTGTTGCATCAGATGGCACCGGAATCTCAATTTCAACGTTGGTAGCAGTACTGCAAGCACGAGAAAAAGGGTTAAGAAACTGAATTGAAAACAAGAACAGTATACACTGAGGATAAAATTTTACCTTCTTTCTTTGAACTGACTCCTAGCTTTCACTGAGATCTCGATACGACTTCTTGAGTGTTTCTCAACCTGAGCCTCCACCCAAATAAGAGGCTTCACCTGAATGCCCGTACATACATTTATAAGCATATAATTTGTACAGTGAATGACCTTGACAAACTTATTAGGCAATGAATCTGAGCTAGATATAGGTAATCTTCACTTAATGGATGCAAAACAAGAGATCCACATTTCAATCAAATTGGGACAAGAAATAATAAGATATTCTATCTACATTAACAATTATTGTTATGTCCACTGGTATATCAAATCCACACCGTTCGAGTTTTTTTTTTTTTTTTTGGAAACCGGAGAACCCACCCTCTCGAGGTGGGAGAAACTCCGGGGAGAAACGCAACCTCAGACCCTCGCGGATACGTCCCTAGATCTTTGCCCTTTAAGTTAATATTGCTACTTACCAGTTACCACAAGCACTTTCAGACATAAGATGAAAGAGATATAACCACCATGAGTCATCTTTCATCCTAAAAGAGATTTATCAAAATTTGTGATCCGACACTAAAGCCAAAGGCATGTATCTACATGGATTTTTTTTTCTCGTCCAACCAGCAAATCCAAAATGGTCAAGTGGACATAGTATAAATTATTAAGTTCTGCTTAGTGTCTAAAAAAGCTACATACAAGATGTGAGTTTCAGTAAACCCACCTGGGTGCTAAGTCTATATGTCATTAGATCAAAAGATCCATCAGGAGGTATGAAGGATATTGTCCGGTCATTTTCAAATCGAGCCAACCGCACACATCTACAAGAAAAAGGAAGCATCATAATGATGATGAATATGTTGACAAAAAAGAGGTAATAAGATGGCGCGGTCACACACTGATGGAACTTGATATCATCCAAATCTATAGCTTTTCCTTTTGTTGACCGCCCCTGAGCCTCTAACAATACACGGTCATTCAGTCCAAGTTTACACTCGGGCATACCACTGCAAACAAGAATCATCAAGTCTGTTATCACTTCATAAATCAGACACCTGAATGATTGTTAAGATTTTAGTCAGCAAATATTGCTCACTGGAAGCAATATATTATTGGCCGTTAGAGGGAAATGTAGACTGCTTTAAAGGAACACCCACAAGATAAACGAGAAAAAGACATTTCACAGTTAGCTAGTATTCTGAATGCTCTCTTCGAAGAAAAATGAAGACAGCAATGTTCTTTTGGATCATTAAGTTAAATATTTGAAAAGCTATTCTTCGTCAGAAGTTCCGAGGTTGAGTGTCTCAAATACAATATTACGGGAATTTATTAGCTCTTTGGATCAACAGTAATAATGGTGTTCCAAAGGAACGAAATATGGCGTTATCACTTACCTCAAGTATGTTCTCATCTTCAATGCTCCAACAACATCAGAGCGGATTATTTGTCCATTACTATTGACAAGTATGTTGACGCTTTCCACCACATCCAAGAACACCTGACCAGATTTTGAAAACCATCAACCAGCCTCCACAGTGGTTTCATTCATCACATAATACCAAGTAACGACAAAAACAAAGTTACCTCATTCTTCTTGTAACTTATTCCTTCACTACGCCATGACACCGCATTGGTCACAGCCATGGGAGGCCTCTGCGTAACTTCCATTCGATATGCATCAGTTTTAATAAACTCACTAAGAATCTTCGCTTCAGTGTATTGCGGGTATCCAAAGTCCATCATTTCATCAAGAAGTTCATACTGCAAATCACATACACCATACTCATAGTTTCAATCACTGATCTTCACTCTTTTGGGGTTTCTTACTGCATAATTCGCATCAGAACTACACCCATCCACTTACCACTACTACAAAGTTATCTCTCAGCGACTCCTCTTCTAGCTCTTCAAAATAATGCTTGAATACCTAAAAACATTCAAGCACATGCCAAATAAGTATCACATCCGACCCTTGCAGAGTCATGTTCAACACATACTGAATCATCTAGCTAACCACTTACATCAACCACGCGATGCAGAAACAGCAGAAGGCTAGCAGCATTGCAGTTCTGCCTAGAGGCAGTCATCAAATACACATTGTTATGCTGTATATACATATACGTCACGCCATTATCATAAACTACCGGATCCTGTGACTGTGGATCACCCTGCAATTTTATTTTTATATAAATTAGAAAACCAGGAGGTCAAAATGAACCTCCTAGCCATCTCCATCTCATCAAATGACGGAATTCCAATCATTGGCAAAAATGGATAGCTACGAACCTCCTTCTCTATCAACTTGCTGAAGAATTTCTCGGCCTGAACTGCCGACACATCGCCTCTGTAGTCCCTCCACACGAGGACTCTCCCTTTGATGTCGAGCAGGAAGAGCGCCGACGCGGCGCCGGCCATGGCTTCCGATCCGATAAAACCAGATCACAGCTGCTGCATACTCCGCTCCCAGCACCACAACGCCGCCTCGCTACCGACCAAATTCAAAGCGGAAAAGTCGTCCGATCGATCGAAATTCCGCCTCGAATCTTCCGATTTGAAAAACTCAGTTCGATCTGCAAATCGAAAACTTCAGAGATAAATTCGATAAATGAGTTTAATATTATTTTTCTTTTCTTTTGTGTTCTGTAGGCAAGAGCGTTCGGAAATGTAAACGAGAAATAGGATAGAAAAATAGATGACCAGAGGCACGGGGCTCTCACGTGATGATAATTGGGCCGGCGTTATGTGTACTACCCGGCCCATAAATTGAAAGCCCGTCTGCAACTTTTTGTTAAAAACGACAAATTTATCTGATTTCTCATCTTTTCTCTGACTTTATTTTAACTATAATAACCACTTGTAATTATTGTCTTATAAAATTATATTTTATTAAAATATTATTTTCAGTTTAGTTTCCGTTTAAATGAAAATTCAGTTCAGTTATATTTTAAGTTCAAATTTCATTTGAAAATGATTTTCAATTTATGGGTTTATTTGAGAAAAAATCTTTTAATGAAAGATAAAATCATATAAACTATGGTCTTCATGTATATATTTTGTCAGTATATTTAAATTATATATTTTCATAGTTAAAATGATTTCCATTATGATAATTTTTTAAAAATAACAGGATTTCTGAATTTTAAATTTTTTGGCGTTTTTAAGAGTATTTAGATTTTTGAATTTCAAAATTAGTTTCATACTCTCACTTTAACCGCTCGACTTTTATATATATATTGCCAGGGTATATTCAATAAACATTACTGCATTAATAATAAAATTTGTGCTAAACACGTTTTATTATAAACATTATTACATCACATATGAAATTATACTCGTGAAACAAAACTCTGAACACTTTTACAGTACTAATACTACATCATAATCATCGCTTAATCCACAGACGCAACCAAGAGGTTTATTGGGCTTCAGACGAGGCCCAACATCAGGCCCATTAGGACGACCTGACACCGCCGCCACCTCCGCCGCTGACGGCCTGGCCTCGGCTCTGCACATCCTGCCCCACGTCCTTCGTCTTCTGCCCCAAAAACCCAACCACGTCGCCAGCTCGGCGCTTCATGTAATCCATCTGGTCCGGCACCGACCCTCTCGCCTGCCTGATGTGGTTAATGATCCAGGAGAGGGACGACAGGCCGGTGACGCCGAAGGCGCCGGAGGTGAGGAAGCCGGTGACGGCGAGGGCGATGGCGAGGGCGGCGGGGACGAGGACGGGGCTGAAGAGGATGAACAAGGGGGTGGTGATGGCGAGGCCGATGAGGGTGGCGGCAAGGGTGAGGCCTGCCAGGAGGAGGAGGAAGGCGCCGAGTGGGAAGAGGGTGACGACGGCGAGGATTTGGGAGGTGTTGGAGGACTTCTCAGCCAGTTGGTGGCCGAACTGTGGCTGCTGGAACTGATCGCGATCCGCCATTGACGCTCGGTGAACTCGGATTGAGCTGGCTGCTGGCTAATAGAAGAAAAACAGAGCGGCGGGGGCGTTGAAGGCGATGCCGGTGGAGAAGATGGCGGTGTTTAGGGTTTTTAAGGGGTGGAGAGGAGCGACGCGTGTGAGAACCGAGGACACGTGGAGCTACATGGAGCTACGCAGTATGTGATGTGTTGTCGTTTAGCGGTCTTCGTTTTGTAGCGTGGCACGTTTCAGGTGAAGATGTTGGAATAGAGGCAAACAGCTTTCATCAATCGAAACGGTTTCGTATCAAAGCTGCGGATGAAAAACTCGTACAAATATCGTTGAAAAATAAAAATAAAAATAATTCAAACTAATTACAAATTGATGCGTAACTTTTTGACTATTCATAGCTTAGCGAGCAGCCCGTTGTGGATCCGTTTAACCTCGCTCTCTTTAGCGTCCAGTTGGCAAGCGGTTGGCGGAACATCCACCGCCGGCGAGCAGTTGAAGAACCCGTGAGGCTGCAATATAATCAAACAGGAGACCAAAAAAATTTGAAGTGATTCACGAAGCTACAGATCAAGGATAAGATTAGAAGCTGAGCGCATACCATTAGCGTGAATCCGATGTGCTCTACGGGCATGACCGGCCAGTCTTCCAGTCGAGGAACGTGCGTGATCCCAAACACATACCTGACAGTTACACCGGAAAACGTTCAAGCAAATATAATAATAATAATAATGTCTGGAAAAACAATGACAGTTTTGTGCGCTGACCAGAGAACTATGTCGGTCTCTTCCAGGGGCCGATCCTGCTTGACCCATGTAGCGAGGCCTTCGCCGACGCGCGGGTTCTGGTTCGGGAACTCGCCTCCCGGGAACATTTCATTGGGCGCGTACGCCGTGACCCACAAGTTATGCTTCAGGAAAGCGGCCCTTCTCAGGAACTTGGCGTCCGCGCCGGCTAACGGGAGACAGTTGGAGCCGGGCACCAGTTTGTAGCCGGTGAGCTGTCCGGTTCTGTTTACGGTCCTGGTGTTCCTAACCTGAATAAGAAACGGTCGGATGTGTCAAGAGATGAATAAAATGGATTAGGCGAAGAGAGCGAACTGGGAGTCCTACGATCCAGTGGCGAGCGGAGAGCGGATTGCAGTCGCGCATGGCTTGCGATTCGGAAGCCAGAAGCTTTTCCTCCGCGTAGAATGCGTTGTGATGGGCGTTGTGCTCCCCGGGTTCCTCAACCACCGCATTCACTTCCACAACCTGAAATAGAGTCGAAAATGTCTCTACCGGTAAATGCAAATCTCTCAGAGTCTGGAAATATAATCAGAAATGCTGAGAAGGCGTAGAGCGTATGATACCTGATTGAAGGTTTCTCCAGGCCTGCAGTCCACCGCCATGTCCATTCGAGCGACGAAGAAATGCTGGTGAACCGGTGCATATAAGCCTGGCGCGATGGTGGTTCCATACTTGCGGATTTCACCGCTTTGCAGCGCTCCTAAGCTGAGAATCCCGGTGAGTTTAACCTCAGCTTCGATTTTTCCATCCTGGAAAACAACGCAGATCATTCGTTAACTTGAGCCGCAAGCAACCGGATAAATGAAGGGAGAGTCGATCTTGCCTGGTAGAAGTGCCAGAAGAATCCGTACTCATAATTCGCCACAGTGCAGAAAAACGAAACGGACAGCCTTCGGGACCTGCGAACTTCGGCCAGGCCAGATCGCCAATCTTGATGCTTCCACAGAATCCCATGATCCTCTTCGTGCACGCAGACGCAGTTCTCGATGGTCTCAACGCCTCCGGTGAAATTGGTGAAGTGGGCGTCGTAGTATTTGACGAAGCCGGAGCAATCACAGCCCTGGATTGAAACATTTTAGCACAGTAGAAGCGACAAGAGCGTGGAAAAAAATGAGCTTGGTAGTTAAGGCTAACCTTCCGAAGAGAATGTGCATTTTTTCCGAGGCCGTCCTCGCCTGCATCGAACGCGTTTTTCCTGTAATGGGGATCGTTGGGGTCGCCATAAGGCACCACCATCTCCACGAAGCTCAGCCGATGAGCGACGGGCCTCCTGCCTCGACTGCCATCCACATACGCAACCGAGTATATGACTAAGCCCTCTCTCGGGGTGAAGCCAATTCGGAAGTTCCACTGCGAAAGCAGCCGAGAAAAAAATCCTTATCAATGAAAACTCACAGGAAACAAGAGCTGCAAGAGCTGGCTAGCTACCTTCTGCCACTCCATAAAATGCCCGTTCACACGGAAGCTGGGGCCTTCGGGCTGGATGATTTTGAGAGGCTTCAGATCGCTGCGATCCACACCGCCTCGCGTTTCACCGGGGGTGTAGTTCCTCAACGGATCAGCTGGCGGCAGGGGCACGAGTTTCCGGTCCTCAAATGAAATCACCACCATGTTCTGCATGTCGACCAGGATCAGAATGCCTTCCACAGGCCGCGCGTAGCCGTTCTCCATCGGGCAGTCGCTCTCGGTCCTGCAGAATATCAGCGGCTTGGCCAGCCTGCGGGACGGCGCGTCGGCTTCACTGTGGTAACCTGTACACCTGCCACATTCACATGATCAAATATGCTACACACATCCATCAACAACCACGATTTTCAACGGAGCATTTGTTCGAGTACCAGGGATCAACCATGACAAGATCCATGTCTTCGATTCCCCGTTTCTTCATCGCTTCGATGAAGGGAGGGTAGCTTTTCACTACAGCTTCGCATTCCGCATACTCTTCTGCATCCTGGAGTAAGACCGAACCACTACAATCAACGGAAAGATGACATCTTAATTTGTATCGATTAAGTGAGGGAAATGTGTACCATGGGAGGTTGGACATCGGGAATGACTTCGGATGAGATGACTTTGCCTCTGTGATGTCCGCCGCGGGTTAAGGCGTGGACCTCCGAAAGCTCGATGATCCATATGCTGGTCTCGTTTGTTTTCTTGCTGTAAACCACGAGCCTGGCTCGCCTGGGGGGCAGCTTGGAGAGGATCAACGGCCCGCCTTTGGTTCTGGGAAGGAGCGACGGTTGGAATGGGGGGAAGAAGTATGCGTCAGCCAATGCGACGACGTGCTTGTCTGGCTCGTAGAGAACCGCCTCGACAAACCGCATGCTGTCTCTAACCTACCTCATAGACAAAATGGTCATTGGAAGGTTCCAATGGCAAGGCTGGTGTAAGCCTGGTTGAAGGTGTGTCGGTACAAACCTCTGGAGTTGCTCCGGCTGCTCGAACAGTGGCTACAGCTACTGAGATTTCTGCGGCAGAGAGAGGATCCAGAGGATGTCGGCTCTGAGGTCGCAACATTGTTGACACACCTGCCGAATTTTGAAACTCAAATCTTGTTCCAGAAAACATGATTTCCAGATAAGGTCCAAGTCAAGAAGAATTCGGTTCAACCACATGTTGACCAGCTTGGTGGAAATGAAATGAGTCAAACGTTGTACCAAATCCAGAAACATCGTCACATGGACGAACACAAAACGTCGATGGGTCTCTCGAGATCATCGAAAACCCAACAAAATGCACAATTTAGAACCTCCAAAAACTAAGGAAAAATCTCGAATTTACGGGAAGGTCGGAAAAAGGTGATACCTTTAGTGACAGAAGGTTCCAGAACCTCGTCAGCAACAACAGGCCTGACCAAAGCCGTCGCAGTACCGCCGCTCTTCTTCGTCAAGGTCCCAACTTTCTTCACCCCACGCTGCTGCTGCTGCTTCTCCTCCTGTCTCCCGTCCCTGCTCCACTGCTCCACATCCCCCTCCGCCGTCGCCGCCTGAACCCGGGGCTCGGCTGACGCGCAGCGGCGGCAGGCGCCCGGCGCTTTTTGCGTAGCTGGGGCCATTGCAGAGGGTTGGAAAGCAGCTGCCTTAGTCCACCACGGTAGCAGGTTGTTTCAATGGCGTAGCAATCAAACACTGACATACAAACAAACAGCGAGCGATCGAGCGCTTTCGATTTGGACAACGTTGCTGTCGGGTTTGAAACGGATTCCGAAGAATCTGGGATTGGATCAGGTTTAGGGAATTACAGGTTTTGATGGGGTCGATCGGATGTGAGCGTGGCTTCCATTACATGGCGTATATATCGATTTTGATGATGAAGAATGGATTCCATTTCAAGCAGAGACGACATGAATCGCTCGGATCCACGTGGAATTTCTTCTTTTTCGATA
Source organism: Kalanchoe fedtschenkoi (assembly GCA_002312845.1). Classification (NCBI taxonomy): domain Eukaryota; kingdom Viridiplantae; phylum Streptophyta; class Magnoliopsida; order Saxifragales; family Crassulaceae; genus Kalanchoe; species Kalanchoe fedtschenkoi. The sequence goes on from NQLW01000024.1 coordinate 484,781, forward strand.
ATAAATAAATAAAAATACATTACTCCCTCCGTCCTCTATTACATGTCGTTTAAGGTTAATTTGAGTAAATTAAGGTGAAGTTAATACTAGCGGTTGAACAAATTTAATGAATGAGTGGTTAATGTTTTTATAAAAAAAATCGTGCAAAAAGTAAAATTGGTAGATGATTACTGGTGGGGAATGTATTTTTTATGGAATATGATAATGAAGTGATTAATGTTTGACATTTTTAGGTAGTTGTTGACATTAAATACGCATTCAAAATTGTTAAGTGACAAGTAAAAGTGGACAAAAAAATTCGGTTAAGTGACATGTAAAAGAGGACAGAGGGAGTAGCTTTTAGCAACGACACTCTTCGGTGTGCGACGAACCGGTAGTGGCTTGTAGTAGATAACCACTGTAACAGATTGTTATGGGGAACAGATTAGTGTTGAAATTAGTATGATAAGGCCAGTAGTTTGTGATATTTAATTTTTGTCCCCTAAAGGTTGTGAAATTCCATCTCCGAGTACAATTGCAATTTCCTGAATTTTTTTTTAAAAAAATTAGTCCTGTTGAATCAAAAGTTTTCTCGAAAGGGCCTTTTATAAAGTTTTTTGAAATGACATTTCAAGCCAATTACAATCCGTAAGTGCGCTCAATAATATTATATGAATAAATAATTTTATTTTTTTAAAATTAATATTTATCATATTTTGTAACAATCCTTGTTATTAATTATTTTGTTCCATTTTTAATACCGACCCCTTTTAAATATTCAAATTATTTCAGTCACAACTCCGTCTAGAAAAAGACAAGTTCTGTGCACTACGCCTATAGTCTTGTTCAGAGCTGCAAATCCACAAACATGCCACACTGATTTATCATCATACTCATCCGCAAGTTCAATCAGGGCTGGCATCTAATCCATGGAATAGCTGGTGAAGTAATACTAATATAACGCTAGTTGTAATTAAGAATCAGATGATTAAGACTAATGATGTTTTTCTTGTTATGGAGTTCCACCCAAAAATGGATGGATGTGCGTGGTGGGTTGGATTTAGTAATCAGAGTGAGTGATTGCAAGTGGATTAGAATTCCACCTGTGAATGAATATGGAAGACAACCAGTAATTGGTTCATGGGTCCCTAATCGTCCACTAGATTTTGATAGTTTAAAAATGTTAAGCATAATTAAGTTATACTTCATCAGAGTGGTGCTGGCCTCACCCAGCATATACCGCCAGCATTGTTTCCACTCACCTACCCCTGTCCAAAACCATCATGTGTTTGGACAACATAGAAAGACACGGGACTCATCATCGTCCACCATGTTGGAGAAGTGCTCGATTTCAAACATGTGTTGGAGTCACGTGGATTACATGTGATGGATGATATGATAGGGTGAGTGGCATATAAAGGAAGATGGAGACATGAACAGTGACAGCTCAGGTGAAGATTTATCGAAGGGACCCTGAGATGGGGGTCTATGTCCTACTACTTTCATCACATCAATGATAGTCACACACAACCACATTTTCATTGTCACCATTACGGTGAAGCGAAGAGAGGCCTGTAATGTTGCTTATAATCATCATCATCATCAGAAGTCGCAATTTATTACAAACAAGTTCAAGAAAAGAGTGTCACCACTCCAGTAACAGCCCACACAGAACCGTTACCAAGTAAGAGATGGGAACTGATCCACAGCCACTAAATAATATAATCATTGGTTTCTATTTGGTTTTCATTTAAACCAAACATTGAATTTTATCAGATTTTTCCTAAACCAAACACAGCCTAACTGCGAAGTTGCCCATAATATCTAAGTTTTAAGATAAAACATCTTACATTTACAAAGTCTTCAACAAGAATTGATGATGAAATGAAACCAATGGTGCTGTATGATTCCTAGTACATATAAACACACAATGAAAATGCATAACAACAAGGTTGAGCTCAATTGATGTAGAGATGTATTTAGACCAACAGGCTGTTGGTCCGACGTGATTTCTAACAATATCAGGTCACAGATTCCAGCCCTGTGAGAGAATGAATATGTTGAGCAACCTACAACGACTGAGCTCAACCTAAATCCACAAACATCCCTAGTAACTGCAGCCAAATCTAAAAACATAGCATCCATACAGCAATTGAGCTCCCATAATTCACAACCTACTATAACACTGTACATCTTATACCAGTCCAAATTTATACTCATTTCATATTCAATCAGCTCTGTCTCAAGGAATCTCATTTGACAGACAGTTAAGGCATACATGCAAAACTGCCCGGGTACTTCTAGTAGTAATGCCTTCTATGAATTAAAGGGTCTAATGCAGATGAAGTATGAAGGCATCTAAATAAATCCCAGCAAAGTAATGTAGCTGGTAAGCTTGTAGACTTGCACTATACATGCAAAGTAATGTAGCTGAAAGAGGAGCTGGTATACTAATCTATAGCTCCCAGAACCATTCATATTCAATCAGCTATAAAAGCAAGAATATACATGAAAGTGTACGCACTTATTGCTTTTTTGAGATGTATCATTAGAATCAGCCAAATGCATATTATGGTTTATAATAACATGAAGATAAAGCCAAGGAGTAGAGGTGGCTGGGTTGCTAAATGCAGATCATAAACATGTCTGAAACCAGATAATGATTGTAGAATATTGAAGTGGCAATGCAAGATTTAATTGAACTGGCAAACAGAGTATTTATCAGTCGAAGATATCATGCTAAAAAATGTAACAAAATTTTATAATAACTGGAAAATAAGAAACGAGGATAATACCAAAACCCTAGGCAGTAAGCACGACAGCGCCGCCAGCCTCCTTAATCTTCTTCTCAGCAGTTTTGGAAATCAGTTTCGCCTTCACCACAACGGGCTTGGATGCCGGAAGCATCCCCTTCCCCAAGACCTTGAAGTACCCGAACTGCGTGACATCGACCAACGGAAGGTTATCCGGCGTGGCCTTGTCCTTCACCTTCTGCGGCACGAGCGACCACAGCTTGTCGACGTTGACGATCGGGCAGTAGAACTTGTTGCGAAGCTTATGGAAGTAGCGCATGCCGACCTTGCCGAAGTATCCGGGATGGTACTTGTCGAAGAGGATGCGGTGGTGGTGCATGCCTCCAGCGTTACCGCGCCCTCCGGGATGCTTACGGTGCTTGCCGATACGGCCGTGGCCGGCGCTGACGTGGCCGCGCTTCTTACGGTTCTTCCTAAGGCGGGTGGTCATTGGGTCGGCGAGTGGTGGTGCAGTGGATGGAAATGGTGCGGCGACGAGGAGTTAGGATTAGGGTTTTGTGGAAGGCGTTTATAGGGGAAGGGGAACATGAATGGGCTAGCTGGAGTTCTGAATTGGGCTTCTTCGTGGGCTTTAACCAATGGGCCTCAAATCGGCCTGCCCAAAAGTATATGATTTTTGTGCAAGTATTAAGTATTAACAAGCATAATACGGAGTATTAATTTTGTTGATGAAGTTTTTTTTAGCAAATTTAATATCGGGCTAATTAATATGTAACACAAAATAAAAAATATATATTAAGAAATAAAAGGGTATTACTAATACTTGTAAATGCGCTGAAATAATACACTTAGGCTGCGTTTGGTAGCAAGTACAGGATAAGAGGGTATTAGTAGTACCAGGATAAATAATACCACCTATTATGAAGGTATTATTAATCCTGGCTCACAAAGGTAAAATTTGTACTTTGGATTATTAATATCCATCCTTATGTCGTACCAAACACGTTACATCCGTATTAATAATCATATCCCACTTTCAATACCCGCTACCAAACGTAACCTTAGGTTACGTAGCTCGTATGGAATGTGGGTGTATTATTAATATCCGTATTAATAATACCACATAATTCAAAGAGATTATTAATACGGATTTTAAAGAGTAAAATTTATGATACGTATTATTAATACTTATACGGATAGTGAATCAAACATCTTTAGTTGGTATATGCTATCTCATTACTAATAAACAGTCTACCAAACGGGGGTTTAATATCAATATCGAAACAAATAATGCTCATTTTACACACAGGAGCAGCATGTCTACAACACAACCTGGGAAATCAACTGGTTTCTTGCTCAAACTCTTCCCCTTCTGACTCCTCAGCATTGTCAGCCTCCTCCTCATCTGCGTCGTTATCAAGGTCTTCCTTCTCGTTACTAGCATTTGTTCGCCCAATCACAGGGAGATTGTTGTTCATCTTTCTAATTTCATCCAACTGCAAATAAAGTCCAGCCTTTGTTACCACCAAATCACCACTAACATGCTCTTATAATAATAGAAAAACAGACAAATCATATCAACAAAAAATATCTGAATTCTAATTGTAACTTAAAGCAGACAATCATTCCATTTACAAATATTTATAAAATTACAATTCTACTGAAGATTCACTCTCAGATGTGGGTGAATAGGCTCAAGAGCCAAAACATTGAAGCCATGGCTAGCAATTCTCATTCACTTCCCAACACACACAAGTAAAAAAAATTCCAAAAAATCACTGCAAGAGTAGACGTACTGATTTACACAATATAACATCAGATTAACATCGCTGATAGCATCCCTCATATACACAAGCCATCAAAATAGAAGAAGCATCTTCACTTCCATCCACACAAACCATCTCATGATGCACAATAACTCCTCATTCCCAACACATACTAACTCCGCCATGTCTCAAACGGAAATCCTCAAATGAAGAAACATAAAAGCGAAACCAACAACAGCATCCAATCCATAGCTCAAAATTCAAAACTACCACTTTCTAATCACGACAAAAAAATCGCAAACAGCTATTCATCAATGAAAAACAATTACTTATGTCCGTCTAAGCTACACGGATACGGAGACCGGTACGTAAATGGGTATGAGCACATATAGGAGAAATGCGAATTTTAAAATTAATAGGAATCGGGATGCACAAACATGGTTACTAAAATTTTCAAGAATCTATTATTTATACTTGCTACTTGATAAATTCACAAACAATTAGTTGTTACGAATATATAGACATCCAACAAAGATATCTAAAAACAATTTTAAGGTTTTTCAAACATACAATAAGTAATTTAAAGCCATTAAATTTATAGGAGAAAGTTCTTTGAAGTTTCTAGATTTCCGTTCTACGGATAAAGGGTACGGCAGCCTCCTGGAGTTTCTGTGCAACATAAGGCTATCAGCAAGCAAATTTGAAAACTAGATATAAAACACTAAAATAACAATTCAGATTCCGCGAAAGTGTTATACTTCGTAAGTTTCAGAGAACAAATATTCAAGTCAATAATTCCCTCACAACACGAGCAAAAAGCAGCATCACTGAGAAACCTTCTCCATTTCCATCACAGCCAACAATTCATCTCATTACGTTCAGTCACTCCCAATTCCTAATCCAAACTAACCCTTGCACCAAGCACGCCTCAATTTAAAACCCTAAAACGAAAATTATACAAAACTCACCGCCAATTGCATCCAATACACAAAACAAAAGGCAAAACTAGAACCTCCAAAACCACATAAGATACTCAATTTCAGCAACAGATTAACGACCTGCATCATTCATAATCACAGATGAAAAAATTTGAATTTTCAAAAAATAATTAAACCTTGTCTTCGAACTCGGATTCTGCTGCAGCCAGAAGAAGCTCGTCGGTGTGAGGCTGCGGCCACTGAGAGGGAAGCAAAAACGACGTGGGGATCATCGTCGTCGACGATGGATACTCCGTCATGAACGCCGGGAACTGCCGCATCGTCGAGCTCTGTCCGCTGAACTTGGAATTTTGAATTTGAACGGTGACTCGTTGAGCAAGGATGTTGAGCTGGGATTTCATGAGCGAGCTTTAAATTCGGTTTTTCATGTTGGGGCTTTTTTTTATGGAAAAATCGGCTCATAAAGTAAATTCTATGTATAAGTTCAAAAGTTTAAGGTTATCAATTATTTTAATTAGATTTAACATTTCCTAATTTTCATTACTTTTGATCTTGAGTGCTCTAATTTAGAATTTTAGGTTCACAATTTTATAAAGAATTCTAATCCAATAATGCTAACCAAGTTTTATGTCAAACATAATGGTTTTAATGCAAAACAAGATAGTTTTAACCAAACAGTTGTTGGTCTAGTGATTTTGTTTGTTGTCCAACAATCTCAAGGTCCTGAGTTCAAGCCTTGTTGGTATGAACTCCGTCATTATCAAGGTGGAGGGGGTAACAACTCTGGCCATCACACACACAAAAAAGTTTTAGAGATAAAAATTGTATTTTTAGATTTTCATAAAACCATTCAATTTTTATAATACACATGACATAAGATGATTGATAGCTAAAAATCAAGGGTAAAAAACAAAAACATCCCATGAACTATCATTTAAAATCAAATCCAGTACCGAACTATTTTTATTTTCAATTACAGTACCGAAAAATCTAATTGTAATACAATTTTTTAAAAATAACACCCCAAATTTCTTTGAAATTGAAAACAACTCTGGGGCTGGGAGATCTGGGCGGCTGCGATGGTGGTGCGTCACCCCACCATCGTTCTCGTCCGCTTCTCCACCTGCTTACCTTACGCCTCCTCTTATCCGAACAACATCTCTTCCTCCGCTTCGTCTGCTTGCTGCCACTCGTTTTGGTCTGCCTATGGCTCCGTCAGCCGCTCGTCCTCGGCTTCTCCGTCAATATTCTCTTCCTCCGCTTCGTCTCTTATCAATACCGACGACACCATCGCCCCTCTTTTTCAACATCAGCCCACATGCCACCCGACGAACCCGGCCGCGCCCGTCACCGGTACGGACATGCCGTGTGGCCGCTGGATCTGAGCCGACACGCGCACCTCCCTCTCCCACTTCCGGTCCGCCCAGGATAAGGTTTGGAGATGTATGAGGGACGGATGCTGCACCGATCGGACGAGTGCTGGAATTAACCAGCGAAAGCTATGGATCTAACCTGCAAAAGCTAGGGTTTGGAGATGCAGGTGTGGATGAGGGACGGATGCTGCACCTGTGAAATTGGGGAGACGAATCGATGAGGGGGTGATATTGGAAGAGATGGGTAAGGAGAGAGTGGAGGAACACGACGCGCTGGAGGAGATGACGCTGGCTGGAGAGATAGTCTGCCTTTAGGATGATGTCACCACCATCGCAGCCACCAGCCGCCTCCACCACCATCAAACCCTACCCGCCCAAATCTCCCAGCCCCAGAGTTGTTTTCAATTTTAAAAAACCTTGGGGTGTTATTTTTAAAACATTGTATTACAATTAGGTCCTTTTGTACTATAATTAAAAATAAAAATAGTTCGATATTGGATTTGATTTTAGATTGTAATTCAGAGGATGTTTTTGTTTTTTACCCAAAAATCAAAACACCGTACTTTTGATGTGGCTTTAAATGACTTAATTGTTGGGATCGAAATCCTTTTATAAATATTCTAAATGATAGAAAAAATCTGATACAATTAGTACAAGCTTTATTTGCTTCATATAAAATCCATTTGAAAGCAACTAGCTTATTTGTAATTTAATTAATAAAAACTTAAAAGTAATTTAATAAAAAAGAATGAAAGTAACTTATTTTTGTGGAATAGAAAATATAAAATATTATCAATTCTCGAGAATGGTATAAAATTAATAATTAAATCATAAACATATAAGATATTTCTTTTTTAAATTAAAAAATCATCACAATTAAAATTGTAAATTTTAAATGAGCAAACTTACTAAAATAGACGTCTTAGATATCAAATATTATTATATTTACTGATATATTTAATTATAGAAATAGAAAATTATTTTCTTTTTGATCCAGGAGAACCCACCGGGAGGCAGAATACTCCGATAAGTGACGCAATCAAAGCCTGCGTGAATACGATTTAAATTTTAATTCTACAATTTAAATCGAAAATGATGAAAATTTCAATCAAGAGTTTCTATTTCAGAAGATTCGGACATTCTGGGCAAAAATGTGAGATGGAATTAGTAGAACATGGGATTGACAAGCCCCATATTCTGTGGATACCACATCTCTACGGTTGTCTGGCCGCTGCTCCGCAACCATTTCAGCTGCGAAGCTTTTTCTATCCGCACCCAGTCGACCCGGAAGATCAATGAACAAATCTCCCCATCATACACAATCGGTGCGTAAATAATCACATGCGAACAGGAAATGAGGAAGTCTGAGGCGGCTCATATCAAGTGTAAATTTTTACGGCCTGTCATGGTGCAGAGCCTCGAATCGGGACAAAGGGGAGACCCGAGGGATGCCGTAAACCTCAAGGGCGGCGTCCTTCACGGCCCGATCTCCGTCGCCGGGTCGAAAGCTCAACGTGACCGCACTCTAGCCTCTCTCTTTCTAATCACAGCCGATCAAAAAATTCTACGAGATAGACACGCGTTATGGATTCAGGCGCACTGTGCGGATGCAGTTTATCGCCCCCGAGCGTGGCTGACGAGCCCGCGATTGGATCCGCAGCATCGGGGGTGGTGAATAGAGAACGAAATTGATGAGGATTGGGGAATTAGGGTTTGTGGAAGGAAGGTTTGTATATGGGATGGGGACAGGGCTAGATGGGATCTGGATTGGGCTTCGCGTGGGTTTCAACGAGTTGGCTTAATTTGGGCCTGTGTAAATTTGTGACTGTGAGGATTTTTTTTTTATATAAAACATTTGTATTTATTAATATAAAATGGTAATTTAATATGGATTTTGATCCACGGCAGCCAAGTAGACTGCAGCTAAATCAAAATTGCATAATTTTGAATCGCACCAGCTTGTCGCCATTTGACGTGTGTTAAATAAAAAATGAATAATACTAACAAAATCAAAACCACCCATATTTTACACTAAAACTATCTTATTTTGGTTGGTTGTAAACTTGTTTAGCAGCATGAGATATTACTTCATTCAGAATAGAGTAGAGAATGAATGTGACAGTTATTGATTATGGTTCTGAAAATAAAATCAAATTGATACAGGAAATTGACAGAAAATATCATCACAATAAGTTAATGTGCTTGTACGACTGAATCAGTAGTGAGAAGTTGTTATTTGGTGAATCAACTGCTCGATTTCTCGTTAGTACTGATCAAGCATAAATTTTAGCGAATATTTTCGGGGCGTATTCATTCTGAGTCTCTTCCTTCTTCACTTTTTTTAGCTATTTCCTTCTTCTTTGGAATCTCTTTCGAACTTCGTTTTGGGCTTCTCTTATAGATTTGAACTTGATAATCAATTTTAATATTACTTTTCAATGTTGAATTTGTCGTGATCTCTTTATCACTTCTCAAGCTGTTCACAAAACTTTTCAAATTTTGAAGTACTTAAACTCGTTCTGAAGATGTCAATAATATTTACTTCTGTCACAATTTGTGCATTTCAATTGCATATTGTAAAACCTTATTCTGATGAAGTGATAGTGTACTTCCACATGCTTCGTACAAGCATAAAACACATGGTTATCCGCGAGTCGATTGACTGAGTCATATCCCGATGTACTTCACTAGATAGTTAGCTCGATGATTCAAATATTTTGCAAGCTGCATCAGTCACTTAATCTATTGTGCCGCCACGACTACAACTCGATGCTCCACTTGTGTAGTTGATAGTGACAAAATAGGTTGTCTTTTACTATATCACGGTGTAGTTCTTGAGCCGAGATTAAAGACGTAGTCACTTGTCAATCTTCGCATGTCATGATATTAATAATAGTCAGTGTCACTATATCAAGTGATCTTACTCTCTAATTTCTTCTTATATAAGTAAGAAGTCATAGTTCGAAATGCCATTCGTGTACCGGAAAATCTCCTATATTGTTTCCAGGTGCGGCTGTTTAGGATTTTGCATATATATACTCACTCACAAATTACTCACACATTGACTGCTAATGAGAGGTCAGACCTTATCAATGTTAGATATAATAGACTATCTACTAGCTGGAGATACATGATGATATCTTTGAAATTTTTCCCTTATGTTGGCATTAACTTCCGACGAAATAGTTATCAGATTGCACTATAATATTCCATACTTATTAAGCACTCATGCATACTTCTCATGGCACATGAATATTCCTTAATTTGTCCACTCCATATCAAGTCCAATAAAATGATTAAGTTCTCCAAACTTCTTAGTTTGAAATCTTATTGAGATATTTTTTTTCTAATCAGTTGGATCTCGTCTTTATCCTTTCATATGAATATAAGGTTATCCATAAATATCAGCATCATTGCTAACTTCTTTTCTTGCACCTTGAAAATATGTTTGAGTTTGAAGATGTCAAATTATAGCTACTACTCATAAGAAATTAGACTATCTTTTTTATCATACTCTTGGTGCTTGCTTTAATTTATACAAAACTTTTTTCAACTTCACACATAGTCTGGATGATTCTGGTCCTTGAATATAAATGATTGCTACATGAATATTTTTCGATTAAGCTCTCCATAAAGGAAGGCATTCTTCACATTCATCTGCCAAATGTCTCGTCATAGTCTACTTCATAATCTTAAAAATTACCTCATGCTACTAGTCGCGTCCTGTACATCTCCACCGATTCGTCAAGGTGTTTCTTAACTTCATAAACCCATTGTCAAGATACGGTTTTGCATGTGTTCATTTAGGTATCAACTTCCACGCCTCATTTTACTTGAGTGCTTCAATTTCATCTTAGATTGTCGTCTTCCTATTAGCACTTTCAACTGCTTCCATAAATGTTTTTGATTTCTCGGTGTTAGACTCCTCAATTAGAGTTAGAGTGGCGCACTTGAGACTGAGCTTTGAATCTCGAGATCATTTTTGCAAAAGAACTTTTTCCTCCTTTTCTGATTCACCTATATATAGTTGTTTTGATGAACACGTCTTCCACAAGCTACTAGATTTTTTTTGGTTGATTAGTCATCACCTCTTCATTAGCAAGTAAGTCGTCTCATGTATTAGTCTCTTTTGAGACTATATTTACCTCTTCGAATCTCTCATGCAATTTATCTTTAATCTCCTTTGAGCCGAGCATGAGTGTCTTCTTTGACGACCGCCACGACGATGCTTCTTCAAATACCAAATTTCTTAATGTGTAGCAGCGATCTATTATGGGATCAAAATATTTTTATCCTTCTCTTTTGCTATTATAACGCATAAATATTCAACTACGCACCAAGTTTGACAAAAAGAAAACAATAATTAAGATTAATTTCATACAACGATTTTAAATAATGAATTTAGAATCCGTCTAAAATATTCTTTAACATATATACGAGTCTCCATAGATTTCTAGAGAGGATCCGTATTTTTTTCTCCCATTTCTCCATTTTGAGTCTCTTCATTCTTCACTTCTTTTGAGCTCTTTCTTTCCTATTTTGTACTCTTTTCTGAAATTTGTTTAATCTTTATCATATGAATTTGAACTTGACATTAATTTCTAAATTCATCGCCTCAGTCCCATACGCATCTTTAACTCTCTCTCAATTCCTTTTCAAATCCAAATTCGTAACCATTTGGAGATCCATCGTTCACTCGTTTTAGCTAACCAACACGACATTTAAAGATGCCAACAACCTCGGAAAATCCACTTTCCATGTGCACTTTCGTTTTCACAACAGGGACATGTTCGGTTTAACTCACAAATCACAGCACACCAGCGTACCATTCTCGTATCTTTTGCAACTTCAAAGTGTTGTTAGACGTCTTCCAAACATACAATAATTTTAAAGTGTCTAACTACACACAGACGCACCTTTAACATATTTAAAACTCAAACTTAGAGATTTAGGTATTATTCAGACCACTGTCCAATAATTTATTGATTATGTATTTGATAATTGCATTATATTTTAATATTTAAAAATGGATTAATATAAATTGACTCATATATACAGGATAATTTTGTTCATAAAATATTTATATTAAGATATTCATTTGTATACATATCAAACTCAGTTTATTTATTATATATTTACTAATCTCGACTGAAAAAAAGATTTATTATAATGAAATTAAAATAATATAAATTTTGTTATTGATTAGTCATTACATGCCCAAGACTATTCGGGGCAACATTTTTTCCTGCAAATAGGACTGTAAATGATACATTGTGAGTCAATCCGGGTATTGAACTGTTCTATTCGGTAATTCGTTTATTTAAAATTATGCAAATTCAAATATGAGTTTAGTTTTGATAAACTACTACAATATATATTCGATGTTCGTGCCCAGCTCTTGTATGAGCATTTGAATTGATATAATAATAGGCTTAGCGGATATATACCCCGTCAGGGTATATAAGTTACATATCCTAGCAGCTAAAATGATGTCGTTTTATATTATTTTTATGAGATTGAGTATTTTTAAGTTTTAAAATTTTTATTGTTTTAGGGCTTTAAAGATTTTTTGGTTTCAAACTTTCATATTTTTGGTGTTTTTGTTGTTGTTCGAACACATCTAAAACGGCGTCGTTTCACAACTCTAAAACCTTACATCTTAAAATCCTAAAAATACTAAAAAAATAAATCCTAAAATCCCTCAGAACCCTAGAAACCTTAGAATATTAGAAACTTTAAATCATGAAACCCTGAAATCCCTAAATACCATTCAAAATGAAGTTATTTTAGCTGCTCGAGTATGTAATTTTTATACCTTGACGGGGTGTATCCGTTTTTCCCATCATTATGAATTAAAAATCATTTAAACGAGCTTTTAAATGAGCTCAATTGAGCTTTAAACAAACTATTATTTTATGAATTTGACTCTCTTTATCAACATTTCAATTTTGTATAACATATACCTAATCAATTTCAAAAAACAAGTTTAAACTAGTTATAAATGAATTTCAACTCTATTCAGGAGCATTAATGAATCGGTCAAC
>NQLW01000024.1:499553-516116 GCA_002312845.1 Kalanchoe fedtschenkoi
ACTGAGAGTTGTTGATGACAGCCGTGAAAAACAGAATGAATCGATCGTCTGTTTCTTTTTCTGATGTAATGCGGCGCTTAGCGACGGGGACCGTAACCCTAGTTGGGAAAGGCTCCCACCGATCGTGGGCTTTAGTGACGGGCCTGTAACGGGTCATGAGATTAACCCAACAGATGTTAAACTAATTTAATAGAATTCTAAACTTATAAACTGAAAATTGAATTAAATTAAAATTTTATATTTAAGTATTTAATTATCCTCATTTCGATGTAAGGTGTGTTGTTTGCGAGAACTTTTCATCGTACGAAAATAGGATAAGATAAAATTAGAATTAAAAAAAAATCGAATCTTCAAATTCATACGGAAAGAACGAGCCCCTGATTCTAAGGAATGATACGCGGAAGTATGAACAAATGATTCTAGAAAGTGTCAGCTCTATCCACGAGTCATGTCACGAATCGAATAACGACAAAACCTGTCGCACTCTCTCTCTCTCTTCAGTACTTCCAAATCGATAGCAATGACATCAACGGCTCTACTGATTTCCTCTACTGCCATTATCCTAATCACATCACCCAAAATCGATTTCGCAACGACCCAGATCGGGCATGGAACCGGATCCCAATGAATTCCCGATCCTCGCCTACGTCATGTCGAACCTCCATGATGACCTCGCACCCTCCGCGACCGACGCCGACGACCAGCTGCACGAACGCCGCCCGCGAGACGGGGAGTCTGCCATCGTCGCAAAGATGCCTCATTTAGCCGATCCGGGGATGCTGCGGGCGATGGCGGAGGCGGTGTCGGGCGTGGCGCAGACGCGGTCGGTGCTGGAGACGCTGGGGCCGCGGCCGGGGCCGGAGGAGGTGGGGAGGGCGCGGGAGCGGGCGGCGGAGATAGAGTCGCGGCTGTCGAGGGCGCTGGGGGAGCTGGTGACGGCGCCGCGGCCGGAGGGAGTGGAGCGGCTGCGGTGGCGGGCGATGGTGGCGGAGAGGGAGAGCGAGATCAGGAAAGCGGCAGAGGAGGAGAAGAGGAAGGTTAACACGGTTGTGCAGGTGGATGAGATGTTTGGGGAGTATGAGAGGATGGTGGGGGCCGCTGAGGAGCGGCTGAGGATGATTTATGAGGGCGGTGAGGCGGCGGCGGCTGAGGAAGGGTTGAGGGAGGAGGTGGTTGGGATTTTGAAGGAGTCGAGGGTGTTGGAGAGAGTGGAGCTCCGTGGGAGGAGGTTGAGATACTTGCCTGAGGCTTTCGGAATGATTAGAGGATTGGTTGTGATGGATTTGTCCAACAATCTGCTCCAGGTTTGGCCATTTCTATGTTCTTGATTCACAGCTTCGGTGTTAAGTTCTGGCCTTAGCTCGTAGACATTCGAGAGATTCTTGACTAGACAAATCAGTCACATTTCGGTGAAAAAGTAAAATAATTTTCAAAATAAATTATAAATCACACGTGGCATTTTGATTTTCCAATCTTCACGAATTAAGATCAACACAAGAATCACTCTTATGGTTCAGAGTTTCGGAGTTTGATTCATCTTGTGATTGAAATGTTATGTTTTGGTGAAGTTTCGTTGCGGCTGATTTGGTCTATGGTTGTCGGCGTGAGTCTTTTGGTTTGAGCATTTTCTGATGCCTATGAACATTTTGAGATGTCTGCCTAAAGAGGCGATGGTGCAACTTATGGTATTTTCAGTGGTAGTATCGATAATTGATATGGTGTCGTGGTAACTAATCGACTGGTATATACTATATATATGCTGCAGATGATTCCTGATTCGATTGGCGGCCTGGAGAATCTAGAAGAGCTCAAGCTCTCGTCAAATCTGTTGGAGTCGTTGCCCGACTCAATCGGGCTTCTCCTGAAGCTGAAAATATTCGATGTCTCTGCAAACAAGCTGACTGAGTTACCCGGCAGCATTGGCCGTTGCAAGTAAGTTTGATGGAGTCATTCTTGCATCTATCTATATATATTATATTATATTATATATTATATATTATATATATATAACAGAATAGGATTTCAATCGCGACGCTCCCGAACCGGTCGGTCCGGTTTGGTTTGATTTGGTTCGGTTTGATTTTAAATTTTAAAAAATTATTCGGTTTACAGTTCATATTTTAAAAAGGGATGACTAATAATTTGTTTCGATTTTAAATTTTTCTTGCACCGAACCGTCGGGACGACGGGTGCCTTTAATCTTTCGGTGTACAGTTTCATATTTTTAAAAATGATGACTAATAATTTGGTTCGATTTTTAATTTTTTTCAAACCAAACCGTCGGGACGACGGGTGCCTTTACTCGTATATATATAACAGAATAGGATTGAGAGCGTCATGATGCTCCCGGTCGGTTCGGTTCGATCCCGGTTGGTTCGGTTCGATTTGAAATCGATTGGTTTGGTTCGGTTCGGTTTTAAATGTTAGTGGATCAGTTCGGTTTTAAATTTCAAAAAACCGATGATTATTAATTTGGTTCAATTTTTAATTTTTTTTGAACCGAATTGATCCAAACCCATCGGTTCGATGTGTACTCTGCCTTTTTCATCATAAATTAACTATTGGATGCTATCATATGAAAACTTGACAAATCGTATCGAAAAATTAATTTTTTATTACAGTCAATCACTCACTGTGTGACGCACACATGTCATTTTACTTTTTCAAATCAGATATTTTCTTCTATATTATATTTTCGGTCGAATGATTTTAGTTTCGGGAATGCTGCAGGTCTTTGATAGAGCTGGATGTCAGCTTCAACAATCTGAAATGCTTACCGGCGAACATAGGAGACAACCTAGTCCACGTTACCAAGCTGTCAGTCCAGCTAAACAAACTCCGAAGCCTCCCCGCATCCATCTGCGAGATGAGATCTCTGCGCGCACTGGACGCCCACTTCAACGAGCTGCGGGGCCTGCCGCTCGCAATCGGGCAGCTGCACCACCTCGAGACTCTCAACCTCAGCAGCAACTTCACGGACCTGACAGAACTCCCCGACTCAATCGGCGACCTGTTCAACCTGAAGGACCTCGACCTCAGCAACAACCAGATCCTCACCCTCCCCGACACCTTCGGCCGCCTCCACAACCTGCGCAAGCTGAACCTCGACCAGAACCCGCTCGAGGTCCCTCCTCAGGACGTCATTTCAAAAGGCGTCGAGGCTGTCAAGACTTTTATGGGCAAAAGGTGGCTCGACATTCTGGCCGAGGAGGAGCGCAGGAGCATGGTGGAGATGCAGGAGCAGACGCAGACCGGGTGGCTCACGCGCAGCACCTCCTGGCTGAACCAGGTCGCTGCCGGCGTGTCTGAAAGCGTCTCCGGGTACTTATCTCCGCGGTCTCCCCGCGACACGTATCTTGATCAGCAGCTCTGATTCTGAAGCTGCTGGCATTTCCCAGCACGGGCGCCTCGCCTTGTAGGTATTCTTAATTTCACATGAATAGGGGTGCAAGCTAGCCAAATGGAGCCGAGCATGTTTAAATGTTCGTTCATTTAAAATTTCATGAGTTCGAGTTCGAGTTCGAGCGGAGTATTAAAATGCTCATGTTCGTTTATTTTAAATTTCACGAGTTCGAGTCAAGTATTAACCAGTTTTTTAAATACATGTTCAAGCTCGGTTCGTTTAATTTTAACGAATTCGAGCCGAGCTCGAGCTTTATGTTAGCCAAGATCAAAGAACAAGAAAATGTGTGTGAGCTAGAAAGCTTGTTGTTTTTGTGTTATTGAGAAAAATGTACATCTATTTATACTACACAAAATCTATCATAGTCTT
Organism: Kalanchoe fedtschenkoi; assembly: GCA_002312845.1. NCBI lineage: Eukaryota > Viridiplantae > Streptophyta > Magnoliopsida > Saxifragales > Crassulaceae > Kalanchoe > Kalanchoe fedtschenkoi. Next base: position 503,326 of record NQLW01000024.1, read on the forward strand.
TTGATAACTCTCACTTTTGATTGTCATCTTCATAGCCCTTCATGGTCCATCTTGAATGTGTCCTTCAATCTTCTTCTTCATTGTGGTCTTCAAGGTCCTTCAATGTGCCTTTCAACCTCTCCTTCATTGTGGCCTTCAATATCCTTCATTATTCTAAATTGACTAGATTAATCACAATACTTTACTCGAGCATTTGGATTGATAAAATATAAAATTTAATATATATAATAAACGAGTGTTTAAAAAAGTTTGAACGAGTTTTAAATGATCTGTTCGTTAAAATTTTTTACTTTATTGACTATTAACTTTATAAATTTATAAAAAAGTTTGTAGTCGAGTCTAAATGAACTGCAAACGAGTTTAAATGGAGCTTTTAAACGAGTCCACAAACAAGTCGAATATCTCATTGTTTATATTTAACTCATATGTTACACATACGTTACATCCATTTCATTTACGTTAGAGAGAATTTATGTTAATTATTGTAGTCATATTCATTAATTTTGAAATCTTTAACTTTTATTACAATTGATTGACATGTTTGAATTTGAGTTACATTCTAACTTAAGTCGGTTAGTTCTCGATTTTTTTAATAGAGTTATCAAGCTTGTTATCGAGCTTGTTCGTGAACATAAACGAGCCGAGCACTCCCTTGCTCATGTTCGGCTCGTTTATTAAACGAGCTTATAATTATTATTCGTGATCGACTCGTTTATTAACAAACGAGCTTTGACCGAGTACTAACCGAGCTCGTTCGCGAGCAGCTTGCGAATACATCAGTTCGCTTGCACCCCTACACAGAAAATTCATCTCTACAGGAATCTTATATATTTTTTTACAAATTTATTTAAGTTGCTATTTATTTAGTTTTTTCGATTTTGTACATTAAAAATAAACCTTCAATTGACTGTGTTTGATTTAGAAAAATTGAAATTAATATAAATCCGCGGAGTTCCATTAAATTCGCTCTTGTTTGATTTTGGAATGGAGTAAAAAAAAATCAAAACACACTTTAATTTAATTTAATTTGTCTTATTATTTTCCTCTCCTTCAATTTTTATTTTCCTCTCCCTCAATTTCCCTTAGCCAAACACAGTCTTACAAAAAAAAGAAAAATTCATTGAAAAGTGAAAACCCGAAAATCTTCGCTTCTTATCTAGACTGAGCCCAATATCATTATCAATTTTTCTTAAACAAATTGTCAATTTCATTTTTGATTTTGTTAATTGATTAAAATCAAAATAGAATAATATGCTAAAATTCAAATGTAATGGTGTGATGAGTACATATTAGAAAAAAATCAAATGCATTATATTGGAAAGCTATCTCTATTGATGAGATAATGATATTAATATCCCTTAATATATAATTAAATATAAAAAAAATACATAATCAACGAGAGAGTGCGTCCCACAATAATTTTATGCTTTAAACGTACCATAGAAAAAAATTATTAAAATTTTTTATAAACTCGTGTTTTAATATATAAATAGATATATATCATTTTTAATTTTATGTTTATATCTATTAAATTATGATTTTGTTCACTTAAAAATAAATTGATAAGTAAAATTGTAAGATATAATCTAACAAATTATTCTGTTATGAAATTTATCGGAATATATTATGTTAAATTTTGAATAGTTTAATTAGATTATATACCCTTATAATTTAACATTAAATTTATATATTACATACTTATATATAACTTACTCTTTTACCAAAACGATGTAGAATATTTTAACTATTCAAACCCTAAACCACAAATTTCCACTCAATAAACTGAAAATATAATTCTACAAATTATCTACAATTATGTTGATAATAAAAAGCAAAACGACCTTATGTATCTTATCCGGTATTTCGGGTATCCAAATTTCAAATCTTGATCTTCAAAAAAGCCACCACCCGTTAGCCGATGCACCATTGACACCAAATACCCTAAATCGGGCACATCTGAGCCGTCAATTGAATGCCAATCTAACGGCAGAGAGTGATCATTCAGCTCGTATTTATGCTTGATGTATTGTAAATAAGAGTACATAACAAACCCTACGTTCATCTTCCTTCCCAAAAATGGCCAAAAAGAAGTCGAACTCTACTCCGAAGCAGCAGTCGGAGCCGGAGAACCGGCAGTCGGAGAAGCTGAGACAGAAGGATAGCGCTGAGCATACCGTAGCTGAGGAGAAGCTTCAGAATCTCAAATCGCTCAATGCGGTTTTAGTCAAGCAGGCGCACGAGCTCAGAGCCGAGCGCTCCTCGCTCATGACCGCCAACGGCGCTCTCGAGGTGGAAAATGCGAGGCTGGAGTCGGAGAAGGCCGACGCTGCGGCCGCGTCCGGGTTGGAGAAGGAGGTTGTCGCGGTGGTGGTTGGAAGCCGGGTCGGGGAGATGCGGGGGCGCGGTCTGGATATGGTCGCTTCTCACGGAGCGATACGGGCGAAGCTGGAGAGGGAGGTGAAGGAGCTTAGGGAGTATTCACTCGATGCTGATAGCGAGAGGGATGCTTTGAAGGCGGCTGTTGCGGCAAAGGCTGAGGAAGCCGCTGCGTTGAAATCTGAGCTTTCAGAGGCTTTGAACCGGGAGAGGGAAGTTGTTCAAGTGTTGAAGAAGTTGCAGAAAGAGAATGAAGCCGCTGTAAGAGCCAAGATGGAGATTGAAGCCGCCATTGAGATTCTAGCCAAAGAGATGGATTCCTTGAAGACATCTCTGGCCGAGTCGTTGGCGTGTAATGAGGACTTTAAGCTGGAGATTGCGGAGAAGCATGCTCTGGAGCTGGAGAAGAATGAGAAGCTGGCTCTCATGGATAAGCTGGAGAAGGAAGTATTTGATCTCCGCAGTTCTGTGCTGGCTCGGGAGGCGGAGATGAATAGGTTGCAGGATGTGTTATCCGAGCTGGAGAACAGGAATGTGGAGCTCTCGCAGCAGAGGGATGGACTGTTGATGGAGCTGTTGAATTTGAAGAAGCGGAGCGACAATAGTGAGGCCCAGATTAGGGAGTTGTTGTCTGAGAAAGATGTGCTGGCTCGAGCTATTGATGAATCTGCGAGCCATTTAGCCGAGTCGGAGAAGGTCAGGGCTTTGCTGCAGGCTGACATTGCGGAGCTGCGTGAGGCCCACAAAACACAGCTTGGTGAGATGCAGGCGATGGTGTGTGCTCTGAAGAACGAGCTAGAACACTGCCAGCGCAGCTGCGGAACTCATATAGAGGAGAAAACAAAACTTTTAACTGAACTGGAACGTTTGAAAATTGAATTGGAGGCGGTGATTAAGGACAAGGCTCGTGCTGATGAAGATATTCAGTTGGAGAAGGATAATGTGGAGAGCTTGACTCGGAGTGTTGCTGAGTTGGAAACGAGGATGCAGGAAAAAGGGGAAGAGATTAGGCGATTGGTAGGTGAGAAGAGCCAGACGATTAAGGCCAAGGAATCAGCTGAGGCCCGGGTTGAGCTACTGATGAAGGAAAATGTTATGATGCGAAAGAGAATGGAAGAGACTGAGCGCGACTTTAACAAAGCAAGGTCGAGCTCGGACAAGATGCTGCTCATGTTGAAGAAGACAACCGCTCAGCTCCATGTGTCTGCCGATTTCTCAGGTGAAGGTGAAGAGTTACATGACGATGGAGGAGTGAATTCAATTGAGCGTGAGATAGAGGCTATCAAGAATGCTTTCAAAAGCAGGGAAGCGGCCATGGCCGATATGAGGAAGCAGCTTGAGACAATGAAGAGTTCAGTCAGCCAGGCCCACAAGGGAAAGAGCCTATGGCAGCTGGTGTCGACTGCGACTACTATTTTCGCTGCCGCATCTGTCGCCTATGTGTCAAGAGGGCACTGAAAGCTGAAACATCTACCTCGTCAGGTAAACTTGCTTCCACAAACTGATTAATCCAGACTGCAAAAAACTCAACTGCTAATAATGCTTTGATCTATCTACGTTTCGAGACAGTGTTAAATGTTACATCTGGAGATGCATAGTAGTTGTTGATGATGATCAGAACTGACTCGTGACGACTGAGTATTTGCTGCAAAGCTTGTTTTTGATTATTCTCTGAATCAGATTAGATGTTCACTTCTGCACTTTGTAAATGACCTATGCCTCTAATGGCAGGGTGTTCACCGGACCGGAACCGGTCCGGAATCGATAAATGGTAAGGAACGAAAACCAGGACCAGTCGGTCTGGACCGGACTGGACCGGAAAATTCTGGGCTTGGACCGGACCGGTTTGGACCGGATTCATAAAAAATTAATTAAATTTTAATAGAAATCTGAATTAAAATAATTTTATTTATATATTAAATAAGATATATATAAGTATTTTAATAAAAATAAAAATAAAAATATTTATTGAAAAATTACCAAACCGGTCCATTCCGGTCCGGACCGAATTTTTTCGGATTTGGACCGGACCAGACTGGAAACCGGGATCCCAAAACTTGATGGACCGAAGACCGGACCGGAATCCTTCGGTCCGGTTCGGTCCATTCCGGTCCGGACCGGATTTTGAACACTCCTAGGCAGTAACTTGGTTTCCATTAAGATGAAAATTTATATCATTAAAAAAAAGTCTCATTTAGGCTAATGAGTTTAGTAACATTATGAATTAAGAGCATCCTGTTGAAGCAAATTTAAAAATATCGTGTGTCATGTTATAAATGGTTTAAATTTTATTTTAACAGACTTTTCACTATTTTGAAGCTAATGGAGAATGGGGTCGAGGTGTAGCAGTCTTGTACCACAGTTTGTTGATTGTAATTGTGCACGGCATCAACAGATTGCTTTCCTATCGATATGAAAACAACATTTGAGGTATTGTTTGGATTTTGGATATAAAGCTGATTTAAGCCACACAAAAATTTTGGGTGCCTTAGCTTTGCCACAAATACTTGTTCTAGTAACAGCACAATCTGCCAGTGGGCAAACAACATTTGGCTACAAATGAACTGATCGAAAGATACAAAGCCAGATTTGTGGCGAAAGAATATACCGGAAGCGATGGTATTGATTACACAGAAATATTTTCTCCAGTTGTCCTTTTGCCGGAATAGTTCTTAATGTCACAATAGTAAGGGGTTGGGCCATTTTTCAAATGAAGTAAACAAGGCATTTTCACATTGCAAAGTTGCACGAAAAAAGTGTACATGGAGGGTTCCTGAGTTTACTGCCTTCAGCAGGTTTCACGTCTTATGATTTTATTGGAAGCCGGAATGACTATTCAATGTTTATATACACTGGGGCAGCCAACTTATTATAATGCTTGTTCATGTGGATGATCTGTTGTTTATCAACACTTTGACTGAGCTTACGCATAAGGTAAAGCAGTTTATCAACTGCAGATTTCGAATCAAAGACCCTGAACACATTAAATATTTCCTTGGCTTATAAATTGCTCACTTTGAAAAAGGCTCGTTTCTCTATCAGAGAAAATACATCCTCGATTTATTTTTAGAAACCAGTATGCTTGGCTCCAAATTCGCTTGACATCTCATGGATACCAAGCAGAAATTGAGCTTCTCTACTGTCCCTCTGCTTTCATGATCAATATTTGTATCGCAGGCTTACCATTACCAGCTCAAAGACCAGGGCTGCTCATGACTTCTAGAGCCCTGGGCAATAAAACGTTAATATTAAAAAGTTTGCCTTTTTTTCGTACATTTTTACTTGTAATTTATTCATTTTTATTGTATATTTAATATTAACAATTACTTTAAAATGTCAAACATTAATCAGTTCATTATCATAATAAATAAAAAATTCATTCCTCATTGATAATCATTTACCAATTTTACTATTTGCACATTTTTACTGTTTTGAACTGCGAAACTGATTGTCACAGTTGCGAATCGTGACATTCCTTAAGATTGTCACATTTGAAAGACTTAAAAAAATGTGGCAGTTCGGAACTCTGCAAAAATCATTTTTTAAGTTTACAACTACGAAAATATATTATTGCCTTTTTGTGGTTCCCATCTGCGAAATGCCACTTGGAGCCACATGAACAGGTGACCAGGGGATAAGCATACCATGTGTCAGTTTTATTGTTCGAAAGAGCAAAAATGTGTGTGATTTTCGTTGTTTCTGGCCGTGAAAAGTGTAGAATGGAAAAAAAATCAATTGTGGATGCATTGAAAATGAAGAAAAAAAATTCTTTTTTAAATACCGCAGTAAGATGCAACTAGGTGTTTTCGTTTTCGGTATTGCTGATTTGCACAGGTTTCTGGACCCTCTCATTCATGGTGAATACCCAGCAACAATGGAAAATATTGTTCATGATTGATTACCCAAGTTCACAGAAGAAGAGGTCAAGCTGGTGAAAGGGGCATTTGACTTCTTGGGCATCAATCTGTGCACTAGCTTCTACATGTATGATCCTGGTAACTCTTCTGGCCCAATGAGCTACATGAACGACTGACATGCAGGATTCGCCGGTAAGATCTCCAGTTCAATTCCTCCCTTGGAATAAATCAGTAGAATTCGGTAACCCGTGAAGCTAAACTGTTCTGTTTAATATCACTCGCAGTTAAGAAGAACGGAGTTCCGATTGGTAAGAGGGTAAGTGAACAATGGTTCTTAGTTCATAGGGTAAGTAACGGAAATTTCAGAAATTTGAAAAAAATTCATTTAGCGGCTTAAAATTACTAATTGTATGTGTGAAATTTTTTAAAAATTGTTTATTTATCTTTTATTGGATGTATATATATAAGAATTATAATATTTTTGTGAATTTCTTAAGTAACAAATAAAAATAATAGATTTTTAATAACTTTAGTAACCGTTTATGTGTCGAATATGTTTCCTAATAATTTTAAAATTCATGTTTCTTATATCTGTACCGTATTACTACGTGCATGTACATATATCCGTGCAAATTGGGTAAGAACTCATCAAAATGTTGGTTTTCTGCTTTCTGACAGTATTTTTTGAACTCTAGGATGTATAACGTGTCATAGAGAATGTACAAAGCTATAACGTATACTCCTTCTGTCCTCTAATACATGTCGTTTAAGGTTAATTTGAGTAGATTAAAGTGAAGTAAATGCTAGCGGTTGAACAAATTTAATGAGTGGGTGGTTGGTGTTTTTTTAAAAAATTTGTGCAAAAAATAAAATTGGTAGATTATTACTGGTGATGAATGATTTTTTTATTGATTATGATAATGAAGTGATTAATGTTTGACGTTTTAAGATACTTGTTGATATTAAATACACATTGAAAATTGTTACTCTCTCCGTCCTCTATTACATGTCGTTTAAGATTAATTTGAGTAGATTAAGGTGAAGTTAATGCTAACGGTTGAACAAATTTAATGAATGAGTGATTGATGTATTTATAAAAAAAATCGTGCAAAAAGTAAAATTGATAGATGATTACTGGTGGAGAGTATATATATTTTTATTGAATATGATAATGCAGTGATTAATGTTTGACATTTTAAGGTAGATGTTGACATTAAATACGCATTGAAAATTGGTAAGTGACAAGTAAAAGTGGACAAAAAAATTCGATTAAGTGACATGTAAAAAATGACCGAGGGAGTAAGTAACAAATAAAAATGAATAAAAAAACTTTCAAACAATTAGCCGCTGGAGTTTGAGTTTCTGGAGTCACTTACTATTCTATGTGCAAAATCGCCGGAATGGACGATCCAGGTAACGTCATGTTTCACAACGGCCTGATAGACAACGACATGATCGTCTACTTCAGAGGCTACCTACAGAACCTGAAGAAAGCGATTGACGACGGGGCGATCAGGGTACACATCAAGGTTCGGCATCACTTATGTTGACTACCGGATTCTGAGACGCTACCTGAAGATGTCGGCCTACTGGTTCAGAGAAATGATTGCTACACATGGCCATTAGCTTGTTCTTTCTCTGTCAAACAAGGGCGAGGATCATTTTCAGCCTCTGCCGCTCCCTCATTTGTAGTGCCTATCTAAATTGATTGATTTTTTGAAATAAAATTTATTATTATATTTTTAAATTAATATCATTATACTATATTTAAATTTGTGTATAAAAATTACGTCGTTTGATTATTAAAATAAATAATATTATTTTACTCACATAAATAACATGACGTATTTTCATACTCAATTTTCAATAATTCTCAACAAATTTAATAATTATATTTAAGTGTTCAAACAAAGTGATCTTAATCATCATCAAAAATCAGTTCAATTTTTTTTCATCGCACTCTTTTTGGTAATCGTGATAGTTTGGACCACAATTGGATAAGCGGTGGTAATTCATAACCTTTTTGGGCTTTTTCCCTAATTAAAAATGTAGTTGGATGTCCTGTTTTTTCGAAAATTTTAAACACAATGATAAGTAAATAATGCCTTCTCAATCATGTAACAAGAAAAACTATTTTTGCTAGTTTTTAATTTTTCTTTTTATGTAAGCTTTCTATTCCCATAAAAATCAAATAATAATTGTTTGATCAGTAAATATATAAGATTAAAATATAATTAATGATATTCTTAAAGATCAAAAGAAAAATATAAATGAAAGAGAAACCGATAAACAACTTGAGTAATATTAATTTCCTTATTTCCAGTTATAATAAATTAGTTAAAGTTAATTGTAATTAGTTAATTACATTTACTATTTACATGTCTTAATCCGCCATGGCCGGTCCTTTTACCAACCTCACTCCACTCTCCAGTTGCGTCTCACACTCTCACTATCACTACAAGTTTTCAGTTCGAAGCCGAGAATGGCGCTGTCGGCTGCTATGCTTGCGATTTCGCTCATCTGCATCGCCTATGCGGCGGAGCATTCAACGGATACGGCGGGAAAGCCGGCGGAGCGGTTTGAGCTGGGTGGACTGAGCAGGGACAGGTTTCCGAAGGGGTTCGAGTTCGGAGCGGCGACGTCGGCGTTTCAGGTGGAGGGAATGGCGGATAAGGGCGGCCGAGGGCCATCAATCTGGGACGCGTATGTTAGAAACAATCCTGGTGAGTTTTAAGCTGAGATGAGATTTGGATGAGCTGATCAGTTGCAGATTGAATTTTTGATGAATTAGGGTTTTTTTTTGCTGCATGTTGATGAAACTGAGTGATTATGTGTGAAAATTGGGAATTAGGGGTTATTGCTGGAAATGGCTCTGCTGATGTTGCGGTGGATCAGTACCACCGCTACAAGGTTGGTTTTCCGGTTTTGATCGTTCATGAATCAAAATGTGATGAAGATATGAGTTGATTTGGATGAGATTATGGGGGTGGTGTTGCAGGAGGACGTTGATCTTCTTGCTAGGCTGAACTTTGATGCTTACCGGTTCTCCATCTCCTGGTCGAGAATTTTCCCAAGTAATGTTTTATTTTTTGCATGTTTACTTACTTTGTTCCAGCGTTTGGAGAGAATGAGAGAGAGAATTTGAAAGGAGAGGAGAGATAAGGAAAAGAGAGAATTCGAGTTTAAGAGGGAGTTGTGGAGATAAAGAGTAAAATGCTGACATATTTACTAAGATACTCTTGCATGTTAAAAGTTGAATTTTAGATATCGAATAGCAAAAGGGTAAAGTTATCTTTTATATTCTGAACCCTTTGAATCCCTCCAAATCCTCTTCGGAGAGAAAGGAAAGTGAGGTTATAATCCCTCCATAAAAAACTCGGGGAACACATTTTTTAACTTACTCTCCATCCAAACCCTTCATTTCTCTCCAAAATAGAACTCGGAAATACTACCTTAGTTTCGAATGACTTGGAATTGGGATGAGTATTTAGTTTGTGAATTTGTGCAGATGGAACTGGGAAGGTGAACTGGGAGGGAGTTGGTTACTACAATAGACTTATAAACTATTTGCTCAAAAATGGTATGTACTCATTCATGTAGCATGGATTTCAGATAGTTATCAGATATGTATGATGTTTTCTTCAGTCCGGACTCGGGAGACCTGAATCAAATATCAATGGTGAACTCATTTTGCTTTTGTAGGCATTACGCCATATGTGACTCTGTATCATTATGACCTCCCTTTAGCTCTTGAGGAGCGTTACTTGGGATGGCTGAGCCCCCAAGTTGTGTGAGTTCCCTAAAAGCTGCTGTCCGGCTTTTTTTTTCCCCTTCTCTTTCTCACGGGTTATGGATTGGATGTAGTTTGATGGTTGGAGGGTAACTTTTGATCAAACAGGAAGGATTATGCATCGTATGCGGAGTTCTGCTTCTCAGTGTTTGGGGATAGAGTAAAAAATTGGATGACCATCAACGAACCAATGATTATTTGTATACAAGGATACGGTTATGGGTCCTCTCCTCCAGGAAGATGCTCTAAGGCTGTTGGGAATTGTAAGGCTGGGAACTCTGCAACCGAGCCTTACATTATCGCCCACCATCTGATTCTTGCGCATGCTTCTGCAGTGAGAATATACCATCAGAAGTATCAAGTAAGATGAAACTTATTAACTTTTATTCAAAGCTGAATTAAGGCATCATAACATAGTCACATACTAACTTTGAATTGAGTGAGCTTTAGTCGATTCAACAGGGAAGGATCGGGCTGGTTACTGATTTTATTTGGTACCATCCTCTTACTGAATCGAAGGCTAATAATGAGGCTGCTCAGAGAGCAAGAGACTTCCATTTGGGATGGTAATATTCTCTAGTAGCTCACCAACTGCAAATTTCTCTTTTCATTCCTAGAACAGGTTGGAGTTATACGAGACTGTGTCTGATTTGGACATCTGCATCCATCTTATAACAATTGATCCTGCCAGGTTTCTAGATCCTCTTGTTTACGGCCGTTATCCAAAAACAATGCAAAATATTGCTCAAGAGAGGTTACCCAAGTTCACAAAAGAAGAGGAGAAGTTGGTGAAAGGAGCATTTGACTTTTTTGGTATCAATCTATACACCAGCCGCTACATATACAATCCTGGCAGCTATTCTGGTCCTGTGAGCTACATGAACGATTGGCGTGTTGGAGTTGCTAGTAAGTTCCCCAACTCCCTCCCGCCTAATAACATGGTGGAGTCGAATTCGCAAATCCATGATGCTGAATTATTCTGTTTAAAATCACTTGCAGCTGAAAAGAAAGGAGTTCCCATCGGTAAGAGGGTAAGTTTATCTTTCCTGATATGAACTCATCATAGTTTGTCGTCTTTTTGCTTGCTAACAAAATTTTTGAGCTTCCGGATGTTAGGAAAATTCATTCTGGCTGTATAATGTGCCATGGGGAATGTACGAGGCTATGAGATACATCAAAGAGCGATATGGAAACCCAGCTGTTATTATAACTGAGAATGGTACTCACTACTCACTACTCAGTCACCTGATGACTTTGAAAAGATTAACCTATAGACTTCCGGTTTTTTATCATCTCCATTTGTCATTTGCATGTCAAGCTTTGGATTCACCTCTAGTTCATCTCTATGCTCCATTCATTACAGGAATGGATGATCCAGGCAATGTCCCATTACACAACGGCCTGATGGACAATGACAGGATCAGTTACTTCAGAGGCTACCTGCAAAACCTGAAGAAGGCAATCGACGAAGGATCAAACGTCGTAGGTTACTTTGCATGGTCGCTTCTGGACAACTTCGAATGGAGGTCAGGGTACACTTCAAGGTTCGGCATCACTTATGTAGACTACAAGACTCTGAGTCGATACCCAAAGATGTCGGCGTACTGGTTCAGGAAAATGCTTGCCAGACATGGTCCTTAGCATGTTCTTCCTTTGTCAAATTAGCCAGAGGATCATTTGTATCCCTGGAGACGCAGTAATAAACTAAATGCTTGTGACATATTAAGACAAGTCCCATGTTGTCACTTGTCAGCTACTCTTCCAAGATGTGCTTCTGCTTATCATCCTCGTCCTAATCCGAAATGAGCTGAGACTTGCCGGTACTTTTTTACTTTGTTAATTGAAACCTCGGTTTATAGTTTATAGGTTTTTCGGATCGTCCTACCTGCCTGCATTTGCCTGGTGAATTGCTCATTCATCTGACCCGGATTACAAGGTGAGTCATGTACTTGTGCTTGGTATATGCAACATAAACTTGCACACCATGGCTTCTTTTCTTTTGTCTATACAGGTGTGAAAAGCCGCAGGAGGAGTCTTATCTTCTTCGCAACTGCAGTGAGATTCTGAAAAAGCCATTGATTCCACTGGAAGCATCAAGCTACGCATTTCAGGTCAGTATGCAACATAAAAGCCCGACAAAACTGAGAAATATCTGTTCAGGATAACTTCCTGGTATAGCTCGTATACGATTCCTCTTAGTAACTTGGATATTTTGGAAATCGATTTTGTTCAGATATTGAGGAATATATTCAGGCCCATCTCCTCTAGTAACCATTCCTCACTTCGGGATTTTGACACGTTGTTGCCCGGAGCTTGATGGACGACTGAAAGGCGAAGGCACCAGATGCGAAGCGGGCACTACAAATACCAGCCCGTTAACGTTCTGCCATTTCAGGTCGGGTGAGACAAAGTGAACAAGCATGTTCAAGGTGCAAGGCACTGATCAGAGCAGCATGCAGCAGCAGAAGCACGGCTGGAACAGGACGTCCCAAGACTACAACAATCATCTGATGCAGATGATGAGGACGGCCAGTATCCGGGAGGACGTCCCTCAGTACCCCAGCGTGCACCACGTGTTCAAAAAGAAGGCTGCTGGCACCACCGCCCAGGAGAAAACCGGCGCAGCTGAAGAGAGGGTGGATGAGGAAGACGCTGACTTGGCCCAGCAGAAGCAGAAGGGTTTCGAGCTCTGCAAGTGGACCACCTTCAAGAAGGCTCGCTGAGGCTCAGCTAGTCAGCTCCGCTCAAACACTGCCGCTTACACTCTA